>CM074720.1:149122044-149692044 GCA_037306005.1 Rhinophrynus dorsalis
TTATACAATGAGCGGTTGAAAGCCCAAAATCTGATTTCTGAAAAGTAGTTATGAACAAAGCGTTTTTTTGAGATTTCATGGTTTTCATGACCGCGACCCTTAGTGTTTTGCGAAAAATGAAATTTCAAAAATCTCTGAAAAGTGCGTTTTATCGTCTCTCGAGGTGAATATAGTATGAGGCGGTTGAAAAGGCCAAAATCTGACTTCTGAAAAAGGAGTTATGAAGCAAAGCGTTTTTTGGAGATTTCATGGTTTCATGACCGCGGACCTTAGTGTTTTGCGAAAAAAATGAAAATTTTCAAAATCTCCGAAAAGTGCGTTTTATCGTCTCTCGAGGTGAATATACAATGAGGCGGTTGAAATGCCAAAATCTGATTTCTGAAAAAGTAGTTATGAAACAAAGCGTTTTTTGGAGATTTCATGGTTTTCTGACCACGGACCTTAGTGTTTTGCAAAAAATGAAAATTTCAAAATCTCTGAAAGTGCGTTTTATCGTCTCTCGAGGTGAATATAGAATTAGGCGGTTCAAACGGCAAAATCTGACTTCTGAAAAAGGAGTTATGAAACAAGCGTTTTTTGGAGATTCATGGTTTTCTGACCACGGAACTTAGTGTTTGCGAAAAATGAAATTTTCAAAAATCTCCGAAAAGTGTGTTTTATCGTCTCTCGAGGTGAATATAGAATGAGGCTTTTGAAACGGACAATATCTGACATCTGAAAAGGAAGTTATGAAGCAAAGCGTTTTTGGAAATTTCATAGTTTCCTGACCGTGGACCTTAGTGTTTTGCGAAAAAATGAAAATTTTTAAAAATCTCCGAAAAGTGCATTTTATCGTCTCTCGAGGTGAATATAGAATGAGGCTTTGAAACGGACAAAATCTGACTTCTGAAAAAGGAGTTATGAAGCAAAGCGTTTTTTGGAGATTTCATGGTTTCCTGACCGCGACCTTAGTGTTTTGTGAAAAATGAAAATTTCAAAAATCTCCGAAAGTGCGTTTTATCGTCTCTCGAGGTGGAATATAGAATGAGGCGGTTGAAACGGACACAATCTGACTTCTGAAAAAGGAGTTATGAAGTAAAGTGTTTTTGGAGATGTCATGGTTTCCTGACCGCGGACCTTAGTGTTTTG
Source organism: Rhinophrynus dorsalis (assembly GCA_037306005.1). Taxonomy (NCBI): domain Eukaryota; kingdom Metazoa; phylum Chordata; class Amphibia; order Anura; family Rhinophrynidae; genus Rhinophrynus; species Rhinophrynus dorsalis. The sequence continues at coordinate 149,123,173 of CM074720.1, forward strand.
CGAAAAAAGGAAAAATTTTCAAAAATCTCAGAAAAGTGCATTTTATTATCTCTCGAGGTGAATATAGAATGAGGCGGTTGAAACGGCCAAAATCTGACTTCTGAAAAGGAGTTATGAAACAAAGCGTTTTTTGGAGATTCATGGTTTCCTGACCGCGGACCTTAGTGTTTTGCGAAAAAATGAAAATTTTCAAAAATCTCCGAAAAGTGCGTTTTATTGTCTCTCGAGGTGAATATAGAATGAGGCTTTTGAAACATACAATATCTGACATCTGAAAAGGAGTTATGAAGCAAAGCGTTTTTTGGAGATTTCATGGTTTCCTGACCGCGGACCTTAGTGTATTGCGAAAAATGATATTTTAAAAATCTCTGAAAAGTGCATTTTATTGTCTCTGCAGGTGAAATAGAATGAGGCGGCTGAAACGCCAAAATCTGACTTCTGAAAAAGGGAGTTATGAAGCAAAGCGTTTTTTGAGATTTCATGGTTTCCTGACCGCGGACCTTATTGTTTTGCGAAAAAATGAAAATTTTCAAAAATCTCCTAAAAGTGCGTTTTATCGTCTCTCCAAGTGAATATAGAATGAGGCGGTTGAAACGGCCAAAATATGACATCTGAAAAAGGAGTTATGAAGCAAAGCGTTTTTGGAGATTTCAAGTTTCCTGACCGTGGACCTTAGTGTTTTGCGAAAAAATGAAAATTTTCAAAAAATCTCCGAAAAGTGCATTTTATTGTCTCTCGAGGTGAATATAGAATGAGGCTTTGAAACGGACAAAATCTGACATCTAAAAAAGGGAGTTATGAAGCAAAGCGTTTTTTGGAGATTTCATGGTTTCCTGACCGCGACCTTAGTGTATTGCGAAAAATTAAAATTTTCAAAAATCTCCGAAAAGTGCATTCTGTCGTCTCTCGAGGTGAATATAGAATGAGGCGTAGAAACGGCCAAAATCTGACTTCTGAAAAAGGAGTGATGAAGCAAAGCGTTTTTTGAGATTTCATGGTTTCCTGACCGCAGACCTTAGTGTTTTGCGAAAAATGAAAATTTCAAAAATCTCTGAAAAGTGCGTTTTATCGTCTCTCGAGGTGAATATAGTATGAGGCGTTGAAAAGCCAAAATCTGACTTCTGAAAAAGGATTATGAAGCAAAGCGTTTTTTGGAGATTTCATGGTTCATGACCGCGGACCTTAGTGTTTGCGAAAAAAATGAAAATTTTCAAAAATCTCCGAAAAGTGCGTTTTATCGTCTCTCGAGGTGAATATACAATGAGGCGGTTGAAATGGCCAAAATCTGATTTCTGAAAAGTAGTTATGAAACAAAGCGTTTTTTGGAGATTTCATGGTTTTTCTGACCACGGACCTTAGTGTTTTGCGAAAAAATGAAAATTTTAAAAAATCTTTGAAAAGTGCGTTTTATCGTCTCTCGAGGTGAATATAGAATTAGGCGGTTCAAACGGCCAAAATCTGACTTCTGAAAAAGGAGTTATGAAACAAGCGTTTTTTGGAGATTTCATGGTTTTTCTGACCACGGAACTTAGTGTTTGCGAAAAAATGAAAATTTTCAAAAATCTCCGAAAAGTGCGTTTTATCGTCTCTCGAGGTGAATATAGAATGAGGCTTTTGAAACGGACAATATCTGACATCTGAACAGGAAGTTATGAAGCAAAGCGTTTTTGGAGATTTCATGGTTTCCTGACTGCGGACCTTAGTGTTTTGCGAAAAAATGAAAATTTTCAAAAATCTCCGAAAAGTGCGTTTTATTGTCTCTCGAGGTGAATATAGAATGAGGCTTTTGAAACATACAATATCTGACATCTGAAAAGGGAGATATGAAGCAAAGCGTTTTTTGGAGATTCATGGTTTCCTGAGCCGCGACCTTAGTGTATTGCGAAAAAATGAATATTTTCAAAAATCTCTGAAAAGTGCATTTTATTGTCTCTCGAGTGAATATAGAATGAGGCGGCTGAAACGGCCAAAATCTGACTTCTGAAAAAGGAGTTATGAGCAAAGCGTTTTTTGGAGATTTCATGGTTTCCTGACCGCGGACCTTATTGTTTTGCGAAAAAATGAAAATTTTCAAAATCTCTCTAAAAGTGCGTTTTATCGTCTCTCGAAGTGAATATAGAATGAGGCGGTTGAAACGGCCAAAATATGACATCTGAAAAAGGAGTTATGAAGCAAAGCGTTTTTTGGAGATTTCATAGTTTCCTGACCGTGGACCTTAGTGTTTTGCGAAAAAATGAAAATTTTCAAAAAATCTCCGAAAAGTGCATTTTATTGTCTCTCGAGGTGAATATAGAATGAGGCTTTTGAAACGGACAAAATCTGACATCTAAAAAAGGGAGTTATGAAGCAAAGCGTTTTTTGGAGATTTCATGGTTTCCTGACGCGGCTTACCGTAGTATTGCGAAAAAATTAAAATTTTCAAAAATCTCCGAAAAGTGCATTCTGTCGTCTCTCGAGGTGAATATAGAATGAGGCGGTAGAAACGCCAAAATCTGACTTCTGAAAAAGGAGTGATGAAGCAAAGCGTTTTTTGGAGATTTCATGGTTTCCTGACCGCGGACCTTAGTGTTTTGCGAAAAAATGAAAATTTTCAAAATCTCTGAAAAGTGCGTTTTATCGTCTCTCGAGGTGAATATAGTATGAGGCGGTTGAAAAGGCCAAAATCTGACTTCTGAAAAAGGAGTTATGAAGCAAAGCGTTTTTTGGAGATTTCATGGTTTCATGACCGCGGACCTTAGTGTTTTGCGAAAAAAATGAAAATTTTCAAAAATCTCCGAAAAGTGCGTTTTATCGTCTCTCGAGGTGAATATAGAATGAGGCTTTTGAAACGGACAATATCTGACATCTGAAAAGTAAGTTATGAAGCAAAGCGTTTTTTGGAGATTTCATGGTTTCCTGACTGCGGACCTTAGTGTTTTGCGAAAAAATGAAAATTTTCAAAAATCTCCGAAAAGTGCGTTTTATTGTCTCTCGAGGTGAATATAGAATGAAACTTTTGAAACATACAATATCTGACATCTGAAAAGGGAGTTATGAAGCAAAGCGTTTTTTGGAGATTTCATGTTTCCTGACCGCGGACCTTAGTGTATGCGAAAAAATGAACATTTTCAAAAATCTCTGAAAAGTGCGTTTTATCATCTCTCGAGGTGAATATAGAATGAGGCGGTTGAAACGGCCAAAATCTGACTTCTGAAAAAGGAGTTATGAAGCAAAGCGTTTTTGGAGATTTCATGGTTTCCTAACCGCGGACCTTAGTGTATTGCGAAAAAATGAACATTTTCAAAAATCTCTGAAAAGTGCGTTTTATCATCTCTCGAGAGAATATAGATGAGTTGGTTGAAACGGCCAAAATCTGACTTCTGAAAAGGAGTTTTGAAGCAAAGCGTTTTTTGGAGATTTCATGGTTTCATGACCGCGGACCTTAGTGTTTTGAGAAAAAATGAAAATTTTCAAAAATCTCTGAAAAGTGCGTTTTATCGTCTCTCGAGGTGAATATACAATGAGGCGGTTGAAACGGCCAAAATCTGATTTCTGAAAAAGTAGTTATGAAAGAAAGCGTTTTTTGGAGATTTCATGGTTTCCTGACCGCGGACCTTAGTGTTTGCGAAAAAATGAAAATTTGAAAAATCTCTGAAAAGTGCGTTTTATCGTCTCTCGAGGTGAATATAGAATGAGGCGTTGAAAAGGACAAAATCTGACTTCTGAAAAGGAGTTATGAAGCAAAGCGTTTTTTGGAGATTTCATGGTTTCCTGACCGCGGACCTTAGTGTTTTGCGAAAAAATGAAAATTTCAAAAATCTCCGAAAAGTGCGTTTTATCGTCTCTCGAAGTGAATATAGAATGAGGCGGTTGAAACGGCTAGAATATGACATCTGAAAAAGGAGTTATGAAGCAAAGCGTTTTTTGGAGATTTCATGGTTTCATGACCGCGGACCTTAGTGTTTTGCGAAAAAATGAAAATTTTCAAAATCTCCGAAAAGTGTGTTTTATCGTCTCTCGAGGTGAATATAGAATGAGGCGGTTGACAACGGCCAAAATCTGACTTCTGAAAAAGGAGTTATGAAGCAAAGCGTTTTTTGGAGATTTCATGGTTTCATGACCGCGACCTTAGTGTTTTGCGAAAAAATGAAAATTTTCAAAAATCTCTGAAAAGTGCGTTTTTATCGTCTCTCGAGGTGAATATACAATGAGGCGGTTGAAACGGCCAAATCTGATTCTGAAAAAGTAGTTATGAAACAAAGCATTTTTTGGAGATTTCATGGTTCCTGACCGCGGACGTTAGTGTTTTGCGAAAAAATGAAAATATTCAAAAATCTCCTAAAAGTGCGTTTTATCGTCTCTCGAGGTGAATATAGAATGAGGCTTTTCAAACGGACAAAATCTGACATCTGAAAGGGAGTTATGAAGCAAAGCGTTTTTTGGAGATTTCATGGTTTCCTGACCGCGGACCTTAGTGTATTGCGAAAAAATGAAAATTTTCAAAAATCTCCGAAAAGTGCATTCTTTCTTCTCTCGAGGTGAATATAGAATGAAGCGGTTGAAACGGACAAAATCTGACTTCTGAAAAAGGAGTTATGAAGTAAAGTGTTTTTTGAGATTTCATGGTTTACTGACCGCGGACCTTAGTGTTTTGCGAAAAAATGAAAATTTTCAAAAATCTCAGAAAAGTGCATTTTATTGTCTCGAGGTGAATATAGAATGAGGCGATTGAAACGGCCAAATCTGACTTCTGAAAAGGAGTTATGAAGCAAAGCTTTTTTTGAAGATTTCATTGTTTCCTGACCGCGGACCTTATTGTTTTGCGAAAAAATGAAATTTTCAAAATCTCCGAAAACTGCGTTTTATCGTCTCTCGAAGTGAATATAGAATGAGGCGGTTGAAATGGCCAAAATATGACATCTGAAAAAGGAGTTATGAAGCAAAGCGTTTTTTGGAGATTTCATAGTTTCCTGACCGTGGACCTTAGTGTTTTGCGAAAAAATGAAAATTTTCAAAAAATCTCCGAAAATGCATTTTACTGTCTCTCGAGGTGAATATAGAATGAGACTTTTGAAACGGACAAAATATGACATCTAAAAAAGGGAGTTATGAAGCAAAGCGTTTTTTGGAGATTTCATGGTTTCCTGACCGCGGACCTTAGTGTATTGCGAAATAATGAACATTTTCAAAAATCTCTGAAAAGTGCGTTTTATCATCTCTCGAGGTGAATATAGAATGAGGCGGTTGAAACGGCCAAAATCTGACTTCTGAAAAAGGAGTTATGAAGCAAAGCGTTTTTTGGAGATTTCATGGTTTCCTGACCGCGGACCTTAGTGTTTTGAGAAAAATGAAAATTTTCAAAAATCTCTGAAAAGTGCGTTTTATCGTCTCTCGAGGTGAATATACAATGAGGCGGTTGAAACGGCCAAAATCTGATTTCTGAAAAAGTAGTTATGAAACAAAGCGTTTTTTTGAGATTTCATGGTTTCATGACCGCGGACCTTAGTGTTTTGCGAAAAAATGAAAATTTTCAAAAATCTCTGAAAAGTGCGTTTTATCGTCTCTCGAGGTGAATATAGTATGAGGCGGTTGAAAAGGCCAAAATCTGACTTCTGAAAAAGGAGTTATGAAGCAAGCGTTTTTTGGAGATTTCATGGTTTCCTGACCGCGGGACCTTAGTGTTTTGAGAAAAAATGAAAATTTCAAAAATCTCTGAAAAGTGCGTTTTATCGTCTCTCGAGGTGAATATACAATGAGGCGGTTGAAACGGCCAAAATCTGATTTCTGAAAAAGTAGTTATGAAACAAAGCGTTTTTTTGAGATTTCATGGTTTCATGACCGCGGACCTTAGTGTTTTGCGAAAAAATGAAAATTTTCAAAAATCTCCGAAAAGTGCGTTTTATCGTCTCGAGGTGAATATACAATGAGGCGGTTGAAATGGCCAAAATCTGATTTCTGAAAAAGTAGTTATGAAACAAAGCGTTTTTGGAGATTTCATGGTTTTTCTGACCACGGACCTTAGTGTTTTGCAAAAAAATGAAATTTTCAAAAATCTCTGAAAAGTGCGTTTTATCGTCTCTCGAGGTGAATATAGAATTAGGCGGTTCAAACGGCAAAATCTGACTTCTGAAAAAGGAGTTATGAAACAAAGCGTTTTTTGGAGATTTCATGGTTTTTCTGACCACGGAACTTAGTGTTTGCGAAAAAATGAAAATTTTCAAAAATCTCCGAAAAGTGTGTTTTATCGTCTCTCGAGGTGAATATAGAATGAGGCTTTTGAAACGGACAATATCTGACATCTGAAAAGGAAGTTATGAAGCAAAGCGTTTTTTGGAAATTTCATAGTTTCCTGACCGTGGACCTTAGTGTTTTGCGAAAAAATGAAAATTTTTAAAAATCTCCGAAAAGTGCATTTTATCGTCTCTCGAGGTGAATATAGAATGAGGCTTTTGAAACGGACAAAATCTGACTTCTGAAAAAGGAGTTATGAAGCAAAGCGTTTTTTGAGATTTCATGGTTTCCTGACCGCGGACCTTAGTGTTTTGTGAAAAAATGAAAATTTTCAAAAATCTCCGAAAAGTGCGTTTTATCGTCTCTCGAGGTGAATATAGAATGAGGCGGTTGAAACGGACACAATCTGACTTCTGAAAAAGGAGTTATGAAGTAAAGTGTTTTTTGGAGATGTCATGGTTTCCTGACCGCGGACCTTAGTGTTTTGCGAAAAAATGAAAATTTTCAAAAATCTCAGAAAAGTGCATTTTATTATCTCTCGAGGTGAATATAGAATGAGGCGGTTGAAACGGCCAAAATCTGACTTCTGAAAAAGGAGTTATGAAACAAAGCGTTTTTTGGAGATTTCATGGTTTCCTGACCGCGGACCTTAGTGTTTTGCGAAAAAATGAAAATTTTCAAAAATCTCCGAAAGTGCGTTTTATTGTCTCTCGAGGTGAATATAGAATGAGGCTTTTGAAACTACAATATCTGACATCTGAAAAGGGAGTTATGAAGCAAAGCGTTTTTTGGAGATTTCATGGTTTCCTGACGCGGACCTTAGTGTATTGCGAAAAAATGAATATTTTAAAAAATCTCTGAAAAGTGCATTTTATTGTCTCTCGAGGTGAATATAGAATGAGGCGGCTGAAACGGCCAAAATCTGACTTCTGAAAAAGGAGTTATGAAGCAAAGCGTTTTTTGGAGATTTCATGGTTTCCTGACCGCGGACCTTATTGTTTTGCGAAAAAATGAACATTTTCAAAATCTCCTAAAAGTGCGTTTTATCGTCTCTCCAAGTGAATATAGAATGAGGCGGTTGAAACGGCCAAAATATGACATCTGAAAAGGAGTTATGAAGCAAAGCGTTTTTTGGAGATTTCATAGTTTCCTGACCGTGGACCTTAGTGTTTTGCGAAAAAATGAAAATTTTCAAAAAATCTCCGAAAAGTGCATTTTATTGTCTCTCGAGGTGAATATAGAATGAGGCTTTTGAAACGGACAAATCTGACATCTAAAAAAGGGAGTTATGAAGCAAAGCGTTTTTTGGAGATTTCATGGTTTCCTGACGCGGACCTTAGTGTATTGCGAAAAAATTAAATTTTCAAAAATCTCCGAAAAGTGCATTCTGTCGTCTCTCGAGTGAATATAGAATGAGGCGGTAGAAACGGCCAAAATCTGACTTCTGAAAAAGGAGTGATGAAGCAAAGCGTTTTTTGGAGATTTCATGGTTTCCTGACCGCAGACCTTAGTGTTTTGCGAAAAAATGAAAATTTTCAAAAATCTCTGAAAAGTGCGTTTTATCGTCTCTCGAGGTGAATATAGTATGAGGCGGTTGAAAAGGCCAAAATCTGACTTCTGAAAAAGGAGTTATGAAGCAAAGCGTTTTTTGGAGATTTCATGGTTTCATGACCGCGGACCTTAGTGTTTTGCGAAAAAAATGAAAATTTTCAAAAATCTCCGAAAAGTGCGTTTTATCGTCTCTCGAGGTGAATATACAATGAGGCGGTTGAAATGGCCAAAATCTGATTTCTGAAAAAGTAGTTATGAAACAAAGCGTTTTTTGGAGATTTCATGGTTTTTCTGACCACGGACCTTAGTGTTTTGCGAAAAAATGAAAATTTTAAAAAATCTCTGAAAAGTGCGTTTTATCGTCTCTCGAGGTGAATATAGAATTAGGCGGTTCAAACGGCCAAAATCTGACTTCTGAAAAAGGAGTTATGAAACAAAGCGTTTTTTGGAGATTTCATGGTTTTTCTGACCACGGAACTTAGTGTTTTGCGAAAAAATGAAAATTTTCAAAAATCTCCGAAAAGTGCGTTTTATCGTCTCTCGAGGTGAATATAGAATGAGGCTTTTGAAACGGACAATATCTGACATCTGAAAAGGAAGTTATGAAGCAAAGCGTTTTTTGGAGATTTCATGGTTTCCTGACTGCGGACCTTAGTGTTTTGCGAAAAAATGAAAATTTTCAAAAATCTCCGAAAAGTGCGTTTTATTGTCTCTCGAGGTGAATATAGAATGAGGCTTTTGAAACATACAATATCTGACATCTGAAAAGGGAGTTATGAAGCAAAGCGTTTTTTGGAGATTTCATGGTTTCCTGACCGCGGACCTTAGTGTATTGCGAAAAAATGAATATTTTCAAAAATCTCTGAAAAGTGCATTTTATTGTCTCTCGAGGTGAATATAGAATGAGGCGGCTGAAACGGCCAAAATCTGACTTCTGAAAAAGGAGTTATGAAGCAAAGCGTTTTTTGGAGATTTCATGGTTTCCTGACCGCGGACCTTATTGTTTTGCGAAAAAATGAAAATTTTCAAAAATCTCCTAAAAGTGCGTTTTATCGTCTCTCGAAGTGAATATAGAATGAGGCGGTTGAAACGGCCAAAATATGACATCTGAAAAAGGAGTTATGAAGCAAAGCGTTTTTTGGAGATTTCATAGTTTCCTGACCGTGGACCTTAGTGTTTTGCGAAAAAATGAAAATTTTCAAAAAATCTCCGAAAAGTGCATTTTATTGTCTCTCGAGGTGAATATAGAATGAGGCTTTTGAAACGGACAAAATCTGACATCTAAAAAAGGGAGTTATGAAGCAAAGCGTTTTTGGAGATTTCATGGTTTCCTGACCGCGGACCTTAGTGTATTGCGAAAAAATTAAAATTTTCAAAAATCTCCGAAAAGTGCATTCTGTCGTCTCTCGAGGTGAATATAGAATGAGGCGGTAGAAACGGCCAAAATCTGACTTCTGAAAAAGGAGTGATGAAGCAAAGCGTTTTTTGGAGATTTCATGGTTTCCTGACCGCGGACCTTAGTGTTTTGCGAAAAAATGAAAATTTTCAAAAATCTCTGAAAAGTGCGTTTTATCGTCTCTCGAGGTGAATATAGTATGAGGCGGTTGAAAAGGCCAAAATCTGACTTCTGAAAAAGGAGTTATGAAGCAAAGCGTTTTTTGGAGATTTCATGGTTTCATGACCGCGGACCTTAGTGTTTTGCGAAAAAAATGAAAATTTTCAAAAATCTCCGAAAAGTGCGTTTTATCGTCTCTCGAGGTGAATATAGAATGAGGCTTTTGAAACGGACAATATCTGACATCTGAAAAGTAAGTTATGAAGCAAAGCGTTTTTTGGAGATTTCATGGTTTCCTGACTGCGGACCTTAGTGTTTTGCGAAAAAATGAAAATTTTCAAAAATCTCCGAAAAGTGCGTTTTATTGTCTCTCGAGGTGAATATAGAATGAAACTTTTGAAACATACAATATCTGACATCTGAAAAGGGAGTTATGAAGCAAAGCGTTTTTTGGAGATTTCATGGTTTCCTGACCGCGGACCTTAGTGTATTGCGAAAAAATGAACATTTTCAAAAATCTCTGAAAAGTGCGTTTTATCATCTCTCGAGGTGAATATAGAATGAGGCGGTTGAAACGGCCAAAATCTGACTTCTGAAAAAGGAGTTATGAAGCAAAGCGTTTTTTGGAGATTTCATGGTTTCCTAACCGCGGACCTTAGTGTATTGCGAAAAAATGAACATTTTCAAAAATCTCTGAAAAGTGCGTTTTATCATCTCTCGAGAGAATATAGAATGAGTTGGTTGAAACGGCCAAAATCTGACTTCTGAAAAAGGAGTTTTGAAGCAAAGCGTTTTTTGGAGATTTCATGGTTTCATGACCGCGGACCTTAGTGTTTTGAGAAAAAATGAAAATTTTCAAAATCTCTGAAAAGTGCGTTTTATCGTCTCTCGAGGTGAATATACAATGAGGCGGTTGAAACGGCCAAAATCTGATTTCTGAAAAAGTAGTTATGAAAGAAAGCGTTTTTTGGAGATTTCATGGTTTCCTGACCGCGGACCTTAGTGTTTTGCGAAAAAATGAAAATTTTGAAAAATCTCTGAAAAGTGCGTTTTATCGTCTCTCGAGGTGAATATAGAATGAGGCGGTTGAAAAGGACAAAATCTGACTTCTGAAAAAGGAGTTATGAAGCAAAGCGTTTTTTGGAGATTTCATGGTTTCCTGACCGCGGACCTTAGTGTTTTGCGAAAAAATGAAAATTTTCAAAAATCTCCGAAAAGTGCGTTTTATCGTCTCTCGAAGTGAATATAGAATGAGGCGGTTGAAACGGCTAGAATATGACATCTGAAAAAGGAGTTATGAAGCAAAGCGTTTTTTGGAGATTTCATGGTTTCATGACCGTGGACCTTAGTGTTTTGCGAAAAAATGAAAATTTTCAAAAATCTCCGAAAAGTGCATTATATTTTCTCTCGAGGTGAATATAGAATGAGGCTTTTGAAACGGACAAAATCTGACATCTGAAAAGGGAGTTATGAAGCAAAGCGTTTTTGGGAGATTTCATGGTTTTCTGACCGCGGACCTTAGTGTTTTGCGAAAAAATGAAAATTTTCAAAAATCTCCGAAAAGTGCATTTTATCGTCTCTCGAGGTGAATATAGAATGAGGTGGTTGAAACGGACAAAATCTGACTTCTGAAAAAGTAGTTATGAAGCAAAGCGTTTTTTGGAGATTTCATGGTTTCCTGACTGTGGACCTTAGTGTTTTGCGAGAAAATGAAAATTTTGAAAAATCTCCGAAAAGTGCGTTTTATCGTCTCTCGAAGTGAATATAGAATGAGGCGGTTGAAACGGCCAAAATATGACATTTGAAAAAGGAGTTATGAAGCAAAGCGTTTTTTGGAGATTTCATAGTTTCCTGACCGTGGACCTTACTGTTTTGCGAAAAAATGAAAATTTTCAAAAAATCTCCGAAATGTGCATTTTATTGTCTCTCGAGGTGAATATAGAATGAGGCTTTTGAAAAAGACAAAATCTGACATCTGAAAAGGGAGTTATGAAGCAAAGCGTTTTTGGAGATTTCATGGTTTCCTGACCGCGGACCTTAGTGTTTTGTGAAAAAATAAAAATTTTCAAAAATCTCCGAAAAGTGCGTTTTATCGTCTCTCGAGGTGAATATAGAATGAGGCGGTTGAAACGGACAAAATCTGACTTCTGAAAAAGGAGTTATGAAGTAAAGTGTTTTTTGGAGATTTCATGGTTTCCTGTCCGCGGACCTTAGTGTTTTGCGAAAAAATGAAAATTTTCAAAAATCTCAGGAAAGTGCATTTTATTGTCTCTCGAGGTGAATATAGAATGAGGCGGTTGAAACGGCCAAAATCTGACTTCTGAAAAAGGAGTTATGAAGCAAAGCGTTTTTTGGAGATTTATGGTTTCATGACCGCGGACTTTAGTGTTTTGCGAAAAAATGAAAATTTTCAAAAATCTCCGAAAAGTGCGTTTTATCGTCTCTCGAAGTGAATATAGAATGAGGCGGTTGAAACGGCCAAAATATGACATCTGAAAAAGGAGTTATGAAGCAAAGCGTTTTTTGGAGATTTCATAGTTTCCTGACCGTGGACCTTAGTGTTTTGCGAAAAAATGAAAATTTTCAAAAAAAATCCGAAAAGTGCATTTTATTGTCTCTCGAGGTGAATATAGAATGAGGCTTTTGAAACGGCCAAAATCTGACTTCTGAAAAAGGAGTTATGAAGCAAAGCGTTTTTTGGAGATTTCATGGTTTCCTGAACGCGGACCTTAGCGTTTTGCGAAAAAATGAAAATTTTCAAAAATATCCGAAAAGTGCGTTTTATCGTCTCTCGAGGTGAATATAGAATGAGGTGGTTGAAACGGACAATATCTGACTTCTGAAAAAGGAGTTATGAAGTAAAGCGTTTTTTGGAGATTTCATGGTTTCCTGACCGCGGACCTTAGTGTTTTGCGAAAAAATGAAAATTTTCAAAAATCTCCGAAAAGTGCGTTTTATCGTCTCTCGAGGTGAATATAGAATGAGGCTTTTGAAACGGACAATATCTGACATCTGAAAAGGGAGTTATGAAGCAAAGCGTTTTTTGCAGATTTTATGGTTTCATGACCGCGGACCTTAGTGTTTTGCTAAAAAATGAAAATTTTCAAAAATCTCCGAAAAGTGCATTTCAGTGTCTCTCAAAGTGAATATAGAATGAGGCGGTTGAAACGGCCAAAATATGACATCTGAAAAAGGAGTTATGAAGCAAAGCGTTTTTTGGAGATTTCATGGTTTCCTGACCGCGGACCTTAGAGTTTTGCGAAAAAATGAAAATTTTCAAAAATCTCAGAAAAGTGCGTTTTATTGTCTCTAAAGGTGAATATAGAATGAGGCGGTTGAAACGGCCAAAATCTGACTTCTGAAAAAGGAGTTATGAAGCAAAGCGTTTTTTGGAGATTTCATGGTTTCCTGACCGCGGACCTTAGTGTTTTGCGAAAAAATGAAAATTTTCAAAAAATCTCCGAAAAGTGTGTTTTATCGTCTCTCGAGGTGAATATAGAATGAGGCGGTTGAAACGGCCAAAATCTGACTTCTGAAAAAGTAGTTATGAAGCAAAGCGTTTTTTGGAGATTTCATGGATTCCTGACCGCGGACCTTAGTGTCTTGCGAAAAAATGAAAATTTTCAAAAATCTCCGAAAAGTGCGTTTTATCGTCTCTCGAGGTGAATATACAATGAGGCGGTTGAAACGGCCAAAATCTGACTTCTGAAAAAGGAGTTATGAAGCAAAGTGTTTTTTGGAGATTTCATGGTTTCCTGACCGCGGAGCTTAGTGGTTTGCGAAAAAATGAAAATTTTCAAAAATCTCCGAAAAGTGCGTTTTATCGTCTCTCGAGGTGAATATAGAATGAGGCGGTTGAAACGGACAAAATCTGACTTCTGAAAAAGGAGTTATGAAGCAAAGCATTTTTTGGAGATTTCATGGTTTACTGACCGCGGACCTTAGTGTTTTGCGAAAAAATGAAAATTTTCAAAAATCTCCGAAAAGTGCGTTTTATCGTCTCTCGAGGTGAATATAGAATGAGGCGGTTGAAACGGCCAAAATCTGACTTCTGAAAAAGGAGTTATGAAGCAAAGCATTTTTTTGGAAATTTCATGGTTTCCTGACCGCGGACCTTAGTGTTTTGCGAAAAAACAAAAAATTTTAAAAAATCTCCGAAAAGTGCGTTTTATCGTCTCTCGAGGTGAATATAGAATGAGGCGTTTGAAACGGCCAAAAACTGACTTCTGAAAAAGGAGTTATGAACATACTTGGGAACTTTTGAAACAGGGTTACCCGGAGGGTAACCCTGTCAGTTCCGACATAGGAAGAAAATGACGCGATTTGCGTCATAAAAGGGGCGGGGCTTAGGCGCGGAGGGGGGGCGGGACAGAAAAAAAAAAAACCCTGTAAAAAGTCTCTAAGAGGGCGGGGAGTGGGAGGAATCGGGCGGGACAGAGCACAAGTGGGCAGAGTTTCTATTTAAACTCTGCCCACCCGGTAATCCACACATTGCCCCGGAGACCCGGTAATTCAGGCTGAAATCCGGAGTCTCCGGGGCAACACCGGAGAGTTCCCAGGTATGGTTATGAAGCAAAGCGTTTTTTGGAGATTTCATGGTTTCCTGACCGCGGAACTTAGTGTTTTGCGAAAAAATGAAAATTTTCAAAAATCTCCGAAAAGTGAGTTTTATCGTCTCTCGAGGTGAATATAGAATGAGGCGGTTGAAACGGAGAAAATCTGACTTCTGAAAAAGGAGTTATGAAGCAAAGCGTTTTTTGGAGATTTCATGGTTTCCTGACCGCGGACCTTAGTGTTTTGCGAAAAAAATGAAAATTTTCAAAAATCTCCGAAAAGTGCGTTTTATCGTCTCTCGAGGTGAATATAGAATTGAGGCGGTTGAAACTGCCAAAATCTGACTTCTGAAAAAGGAGTTATGAAGCAAAATGTTTTTAGAAGATTTCATGGTTTCCTGACCGCGGACCTTAGTGTTTTGCGAAAAAATGAAAATTTTCAAAAATCTCAGAAAAGTACGTTTTATCGTCTCTCGAGGTGAATATAGAATGAGGCGGTTGAAACGGACAAAATCTGACTTCTGAAAAAGGAGTTATGAAGCAAAGCATTTTTTGGAGATTTCATGGTTTCCTGACCGCGGACCTTAGTGTTTTGCGAAAAAATGAAAATTTTCAAAAATCTCCGAAAAGTGCGTTTTATCGTCTCTCGAGGTGAATATAGAATGAGGCGGTTGAAACGGACACAATCTGACTTCTGAAAAAGGAGTTATGAAGTAAAGTGTTTTTTGGAGATGTCATGGTTTCCTGACCGCGGACCTTAGTGTTTTGCGAAAAAATGAAAATTTTCAAAAATCTCAGAAAAGTGCATTTTATTATCTCTCGAGGTGAATATAGAATGAGGCGGTTGAAACGGCCAAAATCTGACTTCTGAAAAAGGAGTTATGAAACAAAGCGTTTTTTGGAGATTTCATGGTTTCCTGACCGCGGACCTTAGTGTTTTGCGAAAAAATGAAAATTTTCAAAAATCTCCGAAAAGTGCGTTTTATTGTCTCTCGAGGTGAATATAGAATGAGGCTTTTGAAACATACAATATCTGACATCTGAAAAGGGAGTTATGAAGCAAAGCGTTTTTTGGAGATTTCATGGTTTCCTGACCGCGGACCTTAGTGTATTGCGAAAAAATGAATATTTTAAAAAATCTCTGAAAAGTGCATTTTATTGTCTCTCGAGGTGAATATAGAATGAGGCGGCTGAAACGGCCAAAATCTGACTTCTGAAAAAGGAGTTATGAAGCAAAGCGTTTTTTGGAGATTTCATGGTTTCCTGACCGCGGACCTTATTGTTTTGCGAAAAAATGAACATTTTCAAAAATCTCCTAAAAGTGCGTTTTATCGTCTCTCCAAGTGAATATAGAATGAGGCGGTTGAAACGGCCAAAATATGACATCTGAAAAAGGAGTTATGAAGCAAAGCGTTTTTTGGAGATTTCATAGTTTCCTGACCGTGGACCTTAGTGTTTTGCGAAAAAATGAAAATTTTCAAAAAATCTCCGAAAAGTGCATTTTATTGTCTCTCGAGGTGAATATAGAATGAGGCTTTTGAAACGGACAAAATCTGACATCTAAAAAAGGGAGTTATGAAGCAAAGCGTTTTTTGGAGATTTCATGGTTTCCTGACCGCGGACCTTAGTGTATTGCGAAAAAATTAAAATTTTCAAAAATCTCCGAAAAGTGCATTCTGTCGTCTCTCGAGGTGAATATAGAATGAGGCGGTAGAAACGGCCAAAATCTGACTTCTGAAAAAGGAGTGATGAAGCAAAGCGTTTTTTGGAGATTTCATGGTTTCCTGACCGCAGACCTTAGTGTTTTGCGAAAAAATGAAAATTTTCAAAAATCTCTGAAAAGTGCGTTTTATCGTCTCTCGAGGTGAATATAGTATGAGGCGGTTGAAAAGGCCAAAATCTGACTTCTGAAAAAGGAGTTATGAAGCAAAGCGTTTTTTGGAGATTTCATGGTTTCATGACCGCGGACCTTAGTGTTTTGCGAAAAAAATGAAAATTTTCAAAAATCTCCGAAAAGTGCGTTTTATCGTCTCTCGAGGTGAATATACAATGAGGCGGTTGAAATGGCCAAAATCTGATTTCTGAAAAAGTAGTTATGAAACAAAGCGTTTTTTGGAGATTTCATGGTTTTTCTGACCACGGACCTTAGTGTTTTGCGAAAAAATGAAAATTTTAAAAAATCTCTGAAAAGTGCGTTTTATCGTCTCTCGAGGTGAATATAGAATTAGGCGGTTCAAACGGCCAAAATCTGACTTCTGAAAAAGGAGTTATGAAACAAAGCGTTTTTTGGAGATTTCATGGTTTTTCTGACCACGGAACTTAGTGTTTTGCGAAAAAATGAAAATTTTCAAAAATCTCCGAAAAGTGCGTTTTATCGTCTCTCGAGGTGAATATAGAATGAGGCTTTTGAAACGGACAATATCTGACATCTGAAAAGGAAGTTATGAAGCAAAGCGTTTTTTGGAGATTTCATGGTTTCCTGACTGCGGACCTTAGTGTTTTGCGAAAAAATGAAAATTTTCAAAAATCTCCGAAAAGTGCGTTTTATTGTCTCTCGAGGTGAATATAGAATGAGGCTTTTGAAACATACAATATCTGACATCTGAAAAGGGAGTTATGAAGCAAAGCGTTTTTTGGAGATTTCATGGTTTCCTGACCGCGGACCTTAGTGTATTGCGAAAAAATGAATATTTTCAAAAATCTCTGAAAAGTGCATTTTATTGTCTCTCGAGGTGAATATAGAATGAGGCGGCTGAAACGGCCAAAATCTGACTTCTGAAAAAGGAGTTATGAAGCAAAGCGTTTTTTGGAGATTTCATGGTTTCCTGACCGCGGACCTTATTGTTTTGCGAAAAAATGAAAATTTTCAAAAATCTCCTAAAAGTGCGTTTTATCGTCTCTCGAAGTGAATATAGAATGAGGCGGTTGAAACGGCCAAAATATGACATCTGAAAAAGGAGTTATGAAGCAAAGCGTTTTTTGGAGATTTCATAGTTTCCTGACCGTGGACCTTAGTGTTTTGCGAAAAAATGAAAATTTTCAAAAAATCTCCGAAAAGTGCATTTTATTGTCTCTCGAGGTGAATATAGAATGAGGCTTTTGAAACGGACAAAATCTGACATCTAAAAAAGGGAGTTATGAAGCAAAGCGTTTTTTGGAGATTTCATGGTTTCCTGACCGCGGACCTTAGTGTATTGCGAAAAAATTAAAATTTTCAAAAATCTCCGAAAAGTGCATTCTGTCGTCTCTCGAGGTGAATATAGAATGAGGCGGTAGAAACGGCCAAAATCTGACTTCTGAAAAAGGAGTGATGAAGCAAAGCGTTTTTTGGAGATTTCATGGTTTCCTGACCGCGGACCTTAGTGTTTTGCGAAAAAATGAAAATTTTCAAAAATCTCTGAAAAGTGCGTTTTATCGTCTCTCGAGGTGAATATAGTATGAGGCGGTTGAAAAGGCCAAAATCTGACTTCTGAAAAAGGAGTTATGAAGCAAAGCGTTTTTTGGAGATTTCATGGTTTCATGACCGCGGACCTTAGTGTTTTGCGAAAAAAATGAAAATTTTCAAAAATCTCCGAAAAGTGCGTTTTATCGTCTCTCGAGGTGAATATAGAATGAGGCTTTTGAAACGGACAATATCTGACATCTGAAAAGTAAGTTATGAAGCAAAGCGTTTTTTGGAGATTTCATGGTTTCCTGACTGCGGACCTTAGTGTTTTGCGAAAAAATGAAAATTTTCAAAAATCTCCGAAAAGTGCGTTTTATTGTCTCTCGAGGTGAATATAGAATGAAACTTTTGAAACATACAATATCTGACATCTGAAAAGGGAGTTATGAAGCAAAGCGTTTTTTGGAGATTTCATGGTTTCCTGACCGCGGACCTTAGTGTATTGCGAAAAAATGAACATTTTCAAAAATCTCTGAAAAGTGCGTTTTATCATCTCTCGAGGTGAATATAGAATGAGGCGGTTGAAACGGCCAAAATCTGACTTCTGAAAAAGGAGTTATGAAGCAAAGCGTTTTTTGGAGATTTCATGGTTTCCTAACCGCGGACCTTAGTGTATTGCGAAAAAATGAACATTTTCAAAAATCTCTGAAAAGTGCGTTTTATCATCTCTCGAGAGAATATAGAATGAGTTGGTTGAAACGGCCAAAATCTGACTTCTGAAAAAGGAGTTTTGAAGCAAAGCGTTTTTTGGAGATTTCATGGTTTCATGACCGCGGACCTTAGTGTTTTGAGAAAAAATGAAAATTTTCAAAAATCTCTGAAAAGTGCGTTTTATCGTCTCTCGAGGTGAATATACAATGAGGCGGTTGAAACGGCCAAAATCTGATTTCTGAAAAAGTAGTTATGAAAGAAAGCGTTTTTTGGAGATTTCATGGTTTCCTGACCGCGGACCTTAGTGTTTTGCGAAAAAATGAAAATTTTGAAAAATCTCTGAAAAGTGCGTTTTATCGTCTCTCGAGGTGAATATAGAATGAGGCGGTTGAAAAGGACAAAATCTGACTTCTGAAAAAGGAGTTATGAAGCAAAGCGTTTTTTGGAGATTTCATGGTTTCCTGACCGCGGACCTTAGTGTTTTGCGAAAAAATGAAAATTTTCAAAAATCTCCGAAAAGTGCGTTTTATCGTCTCTCGAAGTGAATATAGAATGAGGCGGTTGAAACGGCTAGAATATGACATCTGAAAAAGGAGTTATGAAGCAAAGCGTTTTTTGGAGATTTCATGGTTTCATGACCGTGGACCTTAGTGTTTTGCGAAAAAATGAAAATTTTCAAAAATCTCCGAAAAGTGCATTATATTTTCTCTCGAGGTGAATATAGAATGAGGCTTTTGAAACGGACAAAATCTGACATCTGAAAAGGGAGTTATGAAGCAAAGCGTTTTTGGGAGATTTCATGGTTTTCTGACCGCGGACCTTAGTGTTTTGCGAAAAAATGAAAATTTTCAAAAATCTCCGAAAAGTGCATTTTATCGTCTCTCGAGGTGAATATAGAATGAGGTGGTTGAAACGGACAAAATCTGACTTCTGAAAAAGTAGTTATGAAGCAAAGCGTTTTTTGGAGATTTCATGGTTTCCTGACTGTGGACCTTAGTGTTTTGCGAGAAAATGAAAATTTTGAAAAATCTCCGAAAAGTGCGTTTTATCGTCTCTCGAAGTGAATATAGAATGAGGCGGTTGAAACGGCCAAAATATGACATTTGAAAAAGGAGTTATGAAGCAAAGCGTTTTTTGGAGATTTCATAGTTTCCTGACCGTGGACCTTACTGTTTTGCGAAAAAATGAAAATTTTCAAAAAATCTCCGAAATGTGCATTTTATTGTCTCTCGAGGTGAATATAGAATGAGGCTTTTGAAAAAGACAAAATCTGACATCTGAAAAGGGAGTTATGAAGCAAAGCGTTTTTGGAGATTTCATGGTTTCCTGACCGCGGACCTTAGTGTTTTGTGAAAAAATAAAAATTTTCAAAAATCTCCGAAAAGTGCGTTTTATCGTCTCTCGAGGTGAATATAGAATGAGGCGGTTGAAACGGACAAAATCTGACTTCTGAAAAAGGAGTTATGAAGTAAAGTGTTTTTTGGAGATTTCATGGTTTCCTGTCCGCGGACCTTAGTGTTTTGCGAAAAAATGAAAATTTTCAAAAATCTCAGGAAAGTGCATTTTATTGTCTCTCGAGGTGAATATAGAATGAGGCGGTTGAAACGGCCAAAATCTGACTTCTGAAAAAGGAGTTATGAAGCAAAGCGTTTTTTGGAGATTTATGGTTTCATGACCGCGGACTTTAGTGTTTTGCGAAAAAATGAAAATTTTCAAAAATCTCCGAAAAGTGCGTTTTATCGTCTCTCGAAGTGAATATAGAATGAGGCGGTTGAAACGGCCAAAATATGACATCTGAAAAAGGAGTTATGAAGCAAAGCGTTTTTTGGAGATTTCATAGTTTCCTGACCGTGGACCTTAGTGTTTTGCGAAAAAATGAAAATTTTCAAAAAAAATCCGAAAAGTGCATTTTATTGTCTCTCGAGGTGAATATAGAATGAGGCTTTTGAAACGGCCAAAATCTGACTTCTGAAAAAGGAGTTATGAAGCAAAGCGTTTTTTGGAGATTTCATGGTTTCCTGAACGCGGACCTTAGCGTTTTGCGAAAAAATGAAAATTTTCAAAAATATCCGAAAAGTGCGTTTTATCGTCTCTCGAGGTGAATATAGAATGAGGTGGTTGAAACGGACAATATCTGACTTCTGAAAAAGGAGTTATGAAGTAAAGCGTTTTTTGGAGATTTCATGGTTTCCTGACCGCGGACCTTAGTGTTTTGCGAAAAAATGAAAATTTTCAAAAATCTCCGAAAAGTGCGTTTTATCGTCTCTCGAGGTGAATATAGAATGAGGCTTTTGAAACGGACAATATCTGACATCTGAAAAGGGAGTTATGAAGCAAAGCGTTTTTTGCAGATTTTATGGTTTCATGACCGCGGACCTTAGTGTTTTGCTAAAAAATGAAAATTTTCAAAAATCTCCGAAAAGTGCATTTCAGTGTCTCTCAAAGTGAATATAGAATGAGGCGGTTGAAACGGCCAAAATATGACATCTGAAAAAGGAGTTATGAAGCAAAGCGTTTTTTGGAGATTTCATGGTTTCCTGACCGCGGACCTTAGAGTTTTGCGAAAAAATGAAAATTTTCAAAAATCTCAGAAAAGTGCGTTTTATTGTCTCTAAAGGTGAATATAGAATGAGGCGGTTGAAACGGCCAAAATCTGACTTCTGAAAAAGGAGTTATGAAGCAAAGCGTTTTTTGGAGATTTCATGGTTTCCTGACCGCGGACCTTAGTGTTTTGCGAAAAAATGAAAATTTTCAAAAAATCTCCGAAAAGTGTGTTTTATCGTCTCTCGAGGTGAATATAGAATGAGGCGGTTGAAACGGCCAAAATCTGACTTCTGAAAAAGTAGTTATGAAGCAAAGCGTTTTTTGGAGATTTCATGGATTCCTGACCGCGGACCTTAGTGTCTTGCGAAAAAATGAAAATTTTCAAAAATCTCCGAAAAGTGCGTTTTATCGTCTCTCGAGGTGAATATACAATGAGGCGGTTGAAACGGCCAAAATCTGACTTCTGAAAAAGGAGTTATGAAGCAAAGTGTTTTTTGGAGATTTCATGGTTTCCTGACCGCGGAGCTTAGTGGTTTGCGAAAAAATGAAAATTTTCAAAAATCTCCGAAAAGTGCGTTTTATCGTCTCTCGAGGTGAATATAGAATGAGGCGGTTGAAACGGACAAAATCTGACTTCTGAAAAAGGAGTTATGAAGCAAAGCATTTTTTGGAGATTTCATGGTTTACTGACCGCGGACCTTAGTGTTTTGCGAAAAAATGAAAATTTTCAAAAATCTCCGAAAAGTGCGTTTTATCGTCTCTCGAGGTGAATATAGAATGAGGCGGTTGAAACGGCCAAAATCTGACTTCTGAAAAAGGAGTTATGAAGCAAAGCATTTTTTTGGAAATTTCATGGTTTCCTGACCGCGGACCTTAGTGTTTTGCGAAAAAACAAAAAATTTTAAAAAATCTCCGAAAAGTGCGTTTTATCGTCTCTCGAGGTGAATATAGAATGAGGCGTTTGAAACGGCCAAAAACTGACTTCTGAAAAAGGAGTTATGAACATACTTGGGAACTTTTGAAACAGGGTTACCCGGAGGGTAACCCTGTCAGTTCCGACATAGGAAGAAAATGACGCGATTTGCGTCATAAAAGGGGCGGGGCTTAGGCGCGGAGGGGGGGCGGGACAGAAAAAAAAAAAAACCCTGTAAAAAGTCTCTAAGAGGGCGGGGAGTGGGAGGAATCGGGCGGGACAGAGCACAAGTGGGCAGAGTTTCTATTTAAACTCTGCCCACCCGGTAATCCACACATTGCCCCGGAGACCCGGTAATTCAGGCTGAAATCCGGAGTCTCCGGGGCAACACCGGAGAGTTCCCAGGTATGGTTATGAAGCAAAGCGTTTTTTGGAGATTTCATGGTTTCCTGACCGCGGAACTTAGTGTTTTGCGAAAAAATGAAAATTTTCAAAAATCTCCGAAAAGTGAGTTTTATCGTCTCTCGAGGTGAATATAGAATGAGGCGGTTGAAACGGAGAAAATCTGACTTCTGAAAAAGGAGTTATGAAGCAAAGCGTTTTTTGGAGATTTCATGGTTTCCTGACCGCGGACCTTAGTGTTTTGCGAAAAAAATGAAAATTTTCAAAAATCTCCGAAAAGTGCGTTTTATCGTCTCTCGAGGTGAATATAGAATTGAGGCGGTTGAAACTGCCAAAATCTGACTTCTGAAAAAGGAGTTATGAAGCAAAATGTTTTTAGAAGATTTCATGGTTTCCTGACCGCGGACCTTAGTGTTTTGCGAAAAAATGAAAATTTTCAAAAATCTCAGAAAAGTACGTTTTATCGTCTCTCGAGGTGAATATAGAATGAGGCGGTTGAAACGGACAAAATCTGACTTCTGAAAAAGGAGTTATGAAGCAAAGCATTTTTTGGAGATTTCATGGTTTCCTGACCGCGGACCTTAGTGTTTTGCGAAAAAATGAAAATTTTAAAAAATCTCCAAAAAGTGCGTTTTATCGTCTCTCGAGGTGAATATAGAATGAGGCGGTTGAAACGGCCAAAATCTGACTTCTGAAAAAGGAGTTATGAAGCAAAGCGTTTTTTGGAGATTTCATGGTTTCCTGACCGCGGACCTTAGTGTTTTGCGAAAAAATGAAAATTTTCAAAATCTCCGAAAAGTGCGTTTTATCGTCTCTCGAGGTGAATATAGAATGAGGCGGTTGAAACGGCCTAAATCTGACTTCTGAAAAAGGAGTTATGAAGGAAAGCATTTTTTTGGAAATTTCATGGTTTCCTGACCGCGGACCTTAGTGTTTTGCGAAAAAACAAAAAATTTTAAAAAATCTCCGAAAAGTGCGTTTTATCGTCTCTCGAGGTGAATATAGAATGAGGCGTTTGAAACGGCCAAAAACTGACTTCTGAAAAAGGAGTTATGAACATACTTGGGAACTTTTGAAACAGGGTTACCCGGAGGGTAACCCTGTCAGTTCCGACATAGGAAGAAAATGACGCGATTTGCGTCATAAAAGGGGCGGGGCTTAGGCGCGGAGGGGGGGCGGGACAGAAAAAAAAAAAAACCCTGTAAAAAGTCTCTAAGAGGGCGGGGAGTGGGAGGAATCGGGCGGGACAGAGCACAAGTGGGCAGAGTTTCTATTTAAACTCTGCCCACCCGGTAATCCACACATTGCCCCGGAGACCCGGTAATTCAGGCTGAAATCCGGAGTCTCCGGGGCAAAACCGGAGAGTTCCCAGGTATGGTTATGAAGCAAAGCGTTTTTTGGAGATTTCATGGTTTCCTGACCGCGGAACTTAGTGTTTTGCGAAAAAATGAAAATTTTCAAAAATCTCCGAAAAGTGAGTTTTATCGTCTCTCGAGGTGAATATAGAATGAGGCGGTTGAAACGGCTAGAATATGACATCTGAAAAAGGAGTTATGAAGCAAAGCGTTTTTTGGAGATTTCATGGTTTCCTGACCGCGGACCTTAGTGTTTTGCGAAAAAATGAAAATTTTAAAAAATCTCCAAAAAGTGCGTTTTATCGTCTCTCGAGGTGAATATAGAATGAGGCGGTTGAAACGGCCAAAATCTGACTTCTGAAAAAGGAGTTATGAAGCAAAGCGTTTTTTGGAGATTTCATGGTTTCCTGACCGCGGACCTTAGTGTTTTGCGAAAAAATTAACATTTTCAATAATCTCCGAAAAGTGCGTTTTATCGTCTCTCGAGGTGAATATAGAATGAGGCGGTTGAAACGGACAAAATCTGACTTCTGAAAAAGGAGTAATGAAGCAAAGCGTTTTTTGGAGATTTCATGGTTTCCTGACCGCGGACCTTAGTGTTTTGCGAAAAAATGAAAATTTTCAAAAATCACCGAAAAGTGTGTTTTATCGTCTCTCGAGGTGAATATAGAATGAGACGGTTGAAACGGCCAAAATCTGACTTCTGAAAAAGGAGTTATGAAGCAAAGCGTTTTTTGGAGATTTCATGGTTTCCTGACCGCGGACCTTAGTGTTTTGCGAAAAAATGAAAATTTTCAAAAAATCTCCGAAAAGTGTGTTTTATCGTCTCTCGAGGTGAATATAGAATGAGGTGGTTGAAACGGCCAAAATCTGACTTCTGAAAAAGTAGTTATGAAGCAAAGCGTTTTTTGGAGATTTCATGGTTTCCTGACCGCGGACCTTAGTGTCTTGCGAAAAAATGAAAATTTTCAAAAATCTCCGAAAAGTGCGTTTTATCGTCTCTCGAGGTGAATATACAATGAGGCGGTTGAAACGGCCAAAATCTGACTTCTGAAAAAGGAGTTATGAAGCAAAGTGTTTTTTGGAGATTTCATGGTTTCCTGACCGCGGAGCTTAGTGGTTTGCGAAAAAATGAAAATTTTCAAAAATCTCCGAAAAGTGTGTTTTATCGTCTCTCGAGGTGAATATAGAATGAGGCGGTTGAAACGGACAAAATCTGACTTCTGAAAAAGGAGTTATGAAGCAAAGCGTTTTATGGAGATTTCATGGTTTCCTGACCGCGGAATTTAGTGTTTTGCGAAAAAATTGAAAATTTTCAAAAATCTCAGAAAAGTGCGTTTTATCGTCTCTCGAGGTGAATATAGAATGAGGTGGTTGAAACGTCAAAATCTGACTTCTGAAAAAGGAGTTATGAAGCAAAGCGTTTTTTGGAGATTTAATGGTTTCCTGACCGCGGACCTTAGTGTTTTGAGAAAAAATTAAAATTTTCAAATATTTACAAAAAGTGCTTTTATTGTCTCTCGAGGTGAGTATAGAATGAGACAGTTGAAAAATCCTAAATCCGACTTTTAAAAATGGAGTTATGAAGCAAAGCGTGTTTTGGAGATTTCATGGTTTCCTGACCGCGGACCTTAGTGTTTTGCGAAAAAATGAAAATTTTAAAAAATTTCCAAAAAGTGCGTTTTATTGTCTTTCGAGGTAAGTGTAGAATGAAACAGCTGAAAAATCCTAAATCCGACTTTTAAAAATGGAGCTATGAAGCAATGCGTTTTTTGGAGATTTCATGGTTTCCTGACCGCGGACCTTAGAGTTTTGAGAAGAAATGAAAATATTCAAAAATTTCCAAAAAGTGCGTTTCATTGTCTCTCGAGGTGAATATAGAATGAGGCAGTTGAAAAATCCTAAATCCGACTTTTAAAAATGGAGTTATGACGCAAAGCGTTTTTTTGAGATTTCATGGTTTCCTGACCGCAGACCTTAGTGTTTTGAGAAAAAAATGAAAATTTTCAAAAGTTTCCAAAAAGTGCGTTTTATTGTCTCTCGAGGTGAGTATAGAATGAGGCAGTTGAAAAATCCTAAATCCGACTTTTAAAAGTGGAGTTATGAAGCAAAGTATTTTTTGGAGATGTCATGGTTTCCTGACAGCGGACCTAACTGTTTTGAGAAAAAATGAAAATATTCAAAAATTTCCTAAAAAGTGCGTTTTATTGTCTCTCGATGTGAGTATAGAATGAGGCAGTTGAAAAATCCTAAATCCGACTTTTAAAAATGGAGTTATGAAGCAAAGCGTTTTTTGGAGATTTCATGGTTTCCTGACCGCAGACCTTAGTGTTTTGAACAAAAAATGAAAATTTTGAAAAATTTCCAAAAAGTGCGTTTTATTGTCTCTCGAGGTGAGTATAGAATGAGGCAGTTGAAAAATCCTAAATCCGACTTTTAAAAATGGAGCTATGAAGCAATGCGTTTTTTGGAGATTTCATGGTTTCCTGACTGCGGACCTTAGAGTTTTGAGAAAAAAAGAAAATTTTCAAAAATTTCCAAAAAGTGCGTTTCATTGTCTCTCAAAGTGAGTATAGAATGAGGCAGTTGAAAAATCCTAAATCCGACTTTTAAAAATGGAGTTATGAAGCAAAGCGTTTTTTGGAGATTTCATGGTTTCCTGACCGCAGACCTTGGTGTTTTGAGAAAAAAATTAAAATTTTCAAAAATTTCCAAAAAGTGCGTTTTATTGTCTCTCGAGGTGAGTATAGAATGAGGCAGTTGAAAAATCCTAAATCCGACTTTTAAAAATGGAGCTATGAAGCAAAGCATTTTTTGGAGATTTCATGGTTTCCTGACTGCGGACCTTAGAGTTTTGAGAAAAAAAGAAAATTTTCAAAAATTTCCAAAAAGTGCGTTTTATTGTCTCTCGAGGTGAGTATAGAATGAGGCAGTTGAAAAATCCTAAATCCGACTTTTAAATATGGAGTTATGAAGCCAAGCGTTTTTTGGAGATTTCATGGTTTCCTGACCGCGGACCTCAATGTTTTGAGAAAAAATGAAAATTTTCAAAAATTTCCAAAAAGTGCGTTTCATTGTCTCTCGAGGTGAGTATAGAATGAGGCAGTTGAAAAATCCTAAATCTGACTTTTAAAAATGGAGTTATGAAGCAAAGCGTTTTTTTGGAGATTTCATCGTTTCCTGACAGCGAACCTTAGTGCTTTGAGAAAAAATAAAAATTTTCAAAAATTTCCAAAAAAGTGCATTTTATTGTCTCTCGAGGTGAGTATAGAATGAGGCAGTTGAAAAATCCTAAATCCGACTTTTAAAAAAGGAGTTATGAAGCAAAGCGTTTTTTGGAGAATTCATGGTTCATGACTGTGGACATTAGTGTTGTGAGAAAAAATGAACATTTTCAAAAATCTCTGAAAAGTGCGTTTTATTGTCTCTCGAGGTGAATATAGAATGATGCAGTTGAAAACTTCTAAATCTGGCTGAAAAAAGGAGTTATGAAGCAATGCGTTTTTTGGAGATTTTATGGTTTTCTGACTGCGGGCCTTAGTGTTGTGAGAAAAAATGTAATTGTTGAAAAATCTCCAAATAGTGTGTTTTATTGTCTCTCGAGGTGAATATAGAATGAGGCAGTTGAAAACTCCTAAATCTGACTTTTAAAAAAGGACTTATGAAGCAAAGCGTTTTTTGGAGATTTCATGGTTTCCTGACCAAGGACCTTTGTTTTTTGAGAAAAAAATGAAAATTTTCAAAAATCTCCAAAAAGTGCGTTTTATTGTCTCTCGAGGTGAATATAGAATGAGGCAGCTGAAAACTTGTAAATCTGACTTTTAAAACAGAAGTTATGAACCAAAACGTTTTCTTAACATGGAAAGACTGTAACGGTTTTATGGACACTCAGACACGGAAGGTTTAGGTAAAACGCAGTGTTACTGAAAAACACAGAAATAGAATAACCCTTGTGGATCCAGTATATATATATATATATATTTATATATATATATAAATAATACTCGACCCGTGTGGGTATTGATTACTGTAACCTGACCTATGTCAGTTTTATATTGTATATATATATATATATATATATATATATATATATATATATTTAAAAGAATAAGCCTCATTGCATAATATATGGTACCCCACACACAGAACATAATTTATGTCTCCTCAGAAGAGAAACTCACATTGAACAGAATGCCTCATTACATAATTTATGTCTCATTAGGAGACACAACTCCCATTGGGTGATTCTTTGGGGACTTTACTGCTCCCATTGAGTGATTCAATGGGGGCATGTTTATCATACAGGGAGTTGGCCCACCCCCTCCAGTTCGCCCACCACTATCCAACTGACAAAAAAAAATATTGCTGCCACTCGCTCCTGAAGTAGGGAATATCAATTACTTCTCCCGGTCCACACACACTCTCACTCAGGATCATGACCCCACAAACACACTGTTTCACCTCCCAGAGATCATTGTAACCCTCCATACACTCTGTTTCAGTACGAGGGTGTAATGTTGCCATAAAAAACAAACACTCGGGGATAAACTTAATAGCAACTCTTTTATTTAACGCTTTTCATCTCTTCAGTCACCTCACTGTCTGTTTTCAACTGTCACTCCTCCACTTCCTGCTTCCTGCTTCCCAATCTTTCGCCTTAACCCCTAGAGTGCCAGGTGGGTACATTGTACAAGTTTGGACAGCTGTACCCGCTGTGCCAAGCTCGTACAATGTACCCACTAAAATGCGGTCACTACATAAGCCGGTATTACCGGCATGCAGTGGCCGCATTTAAAAAAAAAAACAGCCTGGCACTTGTGGGGGTACATGAGGATCACTCCTCATGCCCCCCGTTATTGATCTCCCAGCCGATCGCGCTGGGAGATCAATAAAGCAAGAGGAGAAGTGCAGCAGAAGAGCAGCTTCTCCTCTTCCGTCTCTCCTACCCGAACTTCCGGGTAGGAGTGGGCGGGACCAATGTCATCGGTGACATGGATGTTAGGGAAGTTTCCCCGGTCCAATTCATTCCTACCGGTGGTAGGAGAGAAGGACAGATTGCTTTGCAATGTGCTGGAGACCCCTGTGGCACTCACAGGGTCACTTATTTTGGGGGGATTTTTTTTTTTTCCAAGACCTCATTGGGGGGATCAGGGGGCTCCAGATGCCCCTCAATGAGGTCTATGATTTAAAAAAAAAAAAAAAATTAACCCTGTGTGTGCCACGGGGGGTCCAATGCACCCCCCCCCTCCTGCGGCACACACAAGGCTTTTATCATTCCTTTGTTAACAGAGATTGTTGGGGGGCCATCAGGATTGGTCCTGATGGCCCCCCAACAAGCTCTGATTACAAAGTAATATTAATAAAAAAATTAACCCTATGAGTGCCACAAGGGTCCAATGCATTGCTTTGTGGCACTCACAGGGACATTTATTTTTATTCCTTTTTTTCTTTTGTAAGACCTCATTGGGGGGGATCAGAGGGGTCCTGATACCCCCCAATGAGGTCTATAATAAAAAAAAGTAAATAAAAAAAAATTAACTCTGTGTGTGCCACGGGGGGGGGGGCAATGCAGCCCCCCTTCTGCGGCACACACAGGGCTTTTATCATTACTTTGTTACCAGAGATTGTTGGGGGGCCATCAGGATTGGTCCTGATGGCCCCCCAACAAGCTCTGATTACAAAGTAATGATAAAAAATTAACCCTTTGAGTGCCACAAGGATCCAATGCATTGCTTTGCAATGCGCTGGAGACCCCTGTGGCACTCACAGGGTCACTCCGTTTGTGGACATTTATATATTTTTTTTACTAAGACCTCAATGGGGAGGGATCAGGGGGTCCTGATGCCCCGCAATGAGGTATATAATAAAAAAAAAGTAAATAAAACAAAAATTAACCCTGTGTGTGCCACTGGGAGCTGGGGTTCAGTGCAGACCCCCTTCCTGTGGCACGCACAGGACGTTTTATCATTACTTTGTGATCAGAGCTTGTTTGGTGGCCATCTGAATACATAGTAATGATTAAAAAAATTAACCCTTTGTGTGCCACAGGGTTTTCTTTCCCCCCTTTATTTTTTATTTAGACCTCATTGTATGGGTTCTGATGCCCCCAACGAGGTCTACACAAAAATATTGGGGGGAAAAGCCCCCAAAAATGCACGTGCCACAGGAGGGGGGTCCAACGCAGTGCTTTTTATGAGGGGACATACAGTGCACACTGGTAGTCACAGATCTCAAATACACACTATCAGACACTGCCCCATCATCACCACCATCCTTGCTCCTCTGCTCATACCCACACACATTGCCTAATCCCTCACCCTCCCACACACTTTCTTACACTTGTAGTCACAGGTGTGCACGTACACCAGCTGACGCCCTAGCTTCTTTCATCTGTTAGCCATAAAATCACACATACACTGTTTGCTTTCCCATTCCTGTTTCACTGGTAGCTACGCTCCTGTAGCGTAAATTGGTATGTCAACCCACAGCAGTGGGGTACCATTTTTCTTAGGCCGGCAAGAAGTCCTCCTAGGAAATCCCACGCCATTGAACCATTTTAGTATCTTTGAAGTGACTGATGTGTAAAACAAATGTTTGTTTTTTTTCCTGTAGCACCACATTCTGGAAATAGTTGTGCCAACTAACTTAGGGGTAAAAAGGCAAGTGACCCCTCATTAGATGCCGCAGGTTGTCTTCTTTCCAAAATGATATGGTTTATCTACCTTTTCTTCAATTCTGAAGGTGTTATAGCCATTTTTGTACAGGCAAGTCAGGTTTGAGAAAATGTTAGAAACATCAGAGTTTGTAGTAGGTGTAGTTTTCTACTTCTAGCACCCCCTAAGGTAGTTCAGCTCATACCAGTGGGGCTGTCGTTTGACTCCTAAGAGCACTAGCAAACAAATGTAGTTGAAAATTCCATGGTTTTCACAGAGCTCCATACATTTGAAGGGGAAGAAATGTAAAAAAATTCAATTTTTTTCCTATATCGCCTCCTTCTGGAAACATTTATGCACACCAGTATTGGGGTAAGAAGGCAAGTGACCCCTCATTACTACCTTTTCTTCAATTCTGAAGGTGTTATAGCCATTTTTGTACAGGCAAGTCACATTTGAGAAAATGTTAGAAACATCAGAGTTTGTAGTAGGTGTAGTTTTCTACTTCTAGCACCCCCTAAGGTAGTTCAGCTCATACCAGTGGGGCTGTCGTTTGACTCCTAAGAGCACTAGCAAACAAATGTAGTTGAAAATTCCATGGTTTTCACAGAGCTCCATACATTTGAAGGGGAAGAAATGTAAAAAAATTCAATTTTTTTCCTATATCGCCTCCTTCTGGAAACATTTATGCACACCAGTATTGGGGTAAGAAGGCAAGTGACCCCTCATTACTACCTTTTCTTCAATTCTGAAGGTGTTATAGCCATTTTTGTACAGGCAAGTCACATTTGAGAAAATGTTAGAAACATCAGAGGTTGTAGTAGGTGTAGTTTTCTACTTCTAGCACTCCCTAAGGTAGGTCAGCTCATACCAATGGGGTGTCGTTTGACTCCTAAGAGCACTAGCTAATGAATGCAGTTGAAAATTCCATGGTTTTTACAGAGCTCCATACATCTGAAGGGGCAGAAATGTAAGAAAATGCCTTTTTTTTCATTAGCGCCACCTCCAGGAAGCATTTGTGCGTACCAGCCTTTGGGTAAGAAGGCAAGTGACCCCTCATTAGATGTGGCAGGTTGTTTTCTTTTCAAAATGTTTCTTTTCAAAATTGTTTCTCTACCTTTCCTGCATATCTATTATGGTCATAACCATTTTAGTGCAAGCAGATAATTTAAAAAACAAAAGTGTCAGGTTTACGTACGTGTTCCTAGCACCCACATATTGTATGTTAACCCACACAAATGGGCTACCATTTTTCTCATGTTGGTAGCAAGTACTGAATACAGCAGGAAATGTTATGGTTTTCAAAGATTTTAGTATCTTTGAAGTGGTGGAAATGTAAAAAAACATGTATTTATTCCCATAGCGCCACTTTTTGGAAATATTTGTGCACTTCAGCCCAGGGGGTAGAAAGGCAAGTGACCCCTCATTTGATGCGGGAGAATGTCTACTTTCCAAAATGGTATACCTTTTATACCTTTCCTTCATGTGTCTAACAGTTATGGACATTTTAGTACAAGCAGCCATTTTCGAAGAAGCAAACAGGTAGGTGTAGTTATGTGCTTGTGGCACCCCTAAGGTCGGTCGACTCATTCCAATGGGGTGTCATTTTTTCTCCTAAGAGCAGTAGCTAATGAATACAGTTGGAAATTCCATGGTTTTCTCAGATTTAAGTACATTTGAAGGGGCAGAAACGAAAATGCCATTTTTTTCCTATAGTGCCACATTCTGGAGGCATTTGTGCACACTATGCTTGGGGTAAGAAGGCAAGTCACCCCTCATTAGATGCAGCACATTGTCTTCTTTCCAGAAATATATAGTTTTATATAGTTATTCCACTGTTTAGGGTAAATTCACCATAAAAACTCTAGAATGCACGTATTAGCTCCATACAGATGAAGGGGCAGAAATGTAAGAAAATGCCCTTTTTTTCCTATAGTGCCAACTTCTGGAAGCATTTGGGCACAACAGGCTTGGGGTAAGAAGGCAATTCACCCCTCATTTGATGTGGCAGGGTGTCTTCTTTCCAAAATGGTATGATTTGTGTACCTTTTCTTCACTTCTGTAGTTGTTATAACCATTTGTGTACATCAAGTAATGTTTGAGAAAATGTTAGAAAAATTAGAGGTTGTAGTAGGTGTCGTTTTGCACTTCTAGCGCCCCCGGAGGTAGTTAAACTCATACCAATGGGGTGTCATTTTTCTCCTAAGAGCACTAGCTAATGAATACAGTTAGAAATGCCATGGTTTTCACAAATTTCAGTACATTTGAAGGGACAGAAATGTAAGAAAATGCCTTTTTTTTCATTAGCGCCACCTTCTGGAGGCATTTGTGCACTCCAGGCTTGGGGTAACAAGGCAAGTCACCCATCATTAGATGCGGCAGGGTGTCTTCTTTTCAAAATGGTATGGTTTGTGTACCCTTTCTTCACTTCTGTAGTTGTTATAACCATTTGTCTACAGACAAGTAATGTTTGAGAAAATGTTAGAAAAATTTGAAGTTGTAGTAGGTGTCGTTTTGCACTTCTAGCGCCCCCTGAGGTAGTTAAACTCATACCAATGGGGTGTCATTTTTCTCCTAAGAGCACTAGCTAATGAATACAGTTAGAAATGCCATGGTTTTCACAAATTTCAGTACATTTGAAGGGACAAAAATGTAAGAAAATGCCTTTTTTTCATTAGCGCCACCTTCTGGAGGCATTTGTGCACTCCAGGCTTGGGGTGACAAGGCAAGTCACCCATCATTAGATGCGGCAGGGTGTCTTCTTTTCAAAATGGTATGGTTTGTGTACCCTTTCTTCACTTCTGTAGTGGTTATAACCATTTGTGTACAGACAAGTAATGTTTGAGAAAATGTTAGAAAAATTTGAAGATGTAGTAGGTGTCGTTTTGCACTTCTAGCGCCCCCTGAGGTAGTTAAACTCATACCAATGGGGTGTCATTTTTCTCCTAAGAGCACTAGCTAATGAATACAGTTAGAAATGCCATGGTTTTCACAAATTTCAGTACATTTGAAGGGACAGAAATGTAAGAAAATGCCTTTTTTTTTCATTAGCGCCACCTTCTGGGGGCATTTGTGCACTCCAGGCTTGGGGTAACAAGGCAAGTCACCCCTCATTAGATGCGGCAGGTTGTCTATTGTCCAGAAATATATAGTTTTATATAGTTATTCCACTGTTTTAGGGTAGATTTACCACAAAAACACTAGAATGCTCATAAAGTTGAAAATGTCATTTTGCGCTGCTGGTTAGGGCTCTACGCTAGCCATGGACGTAGGTAAAACTATACAAATTTGGTATTTTTTTACTCGGGGGACTCGAGGCTTTTTCAAATAATTGAAACTTTTTCAGTCAAGGTAAATGTTTTTGATACATAGTATGTGATTTTAGCAAAATGAGTAAATTTTCACTTTTTTTTGTCATTATGACATCATAGCTTTTTGCACGATGTAAAATTCTCTTCATGTAAGGTACCACGAGAAAGCTCAATTCGTTCTGAAGAAAACAATATATAGTTTTCCATATTTAACTAAAAATCCCCAGAGGAAATCAAGCCTAAACGGAAGGATAGCAAAAATGTTGAAAAAGTGTCTGGCCTGCAGGGTACAGGAAATGGCCCAAGCCTCTGGCACTGAAGGGGTTAAAGGGAGAGAGATGCTTTGCTGTATGTTACAAAGGGCAAGCTTCAAACACCACTTTCTATTTGTTCCCTCAGCATATTGCTACGCTGCCTCAACTGAAGAGCCACCCAGGGCCGGCCCAACACATTTTGCTGCCTGGGTCCAAGGATGAAATGCTGCCCCCCAAACTACACCCATCAAAACATGCCCATATGGCTGCTCTAAGCAAATTTAACCCTTTGAGTGCAGGGGTATTCAGTGCAGTGCAATGCGCTGCATACTCCTTTGGCACACTAAGGGTTAAGCCCCAGGTCTTTCAAAGCCAACCAACTCCCCTGGTTACATTCCCTGCGCAGTTAGTATAATGTGAAGACAAATGGAAGAACTGCACATTTTAGATGATATTTTAAAACTGTCCATTTTTTTTTGCAAATGCAGCAGTGTTAGATAGCAATCTTTCACATAGGACACCACTTTAACCCTTTCATAACCAGGGATGTCTGCTCCTGTACTCAAAGGGTTAGAATTTTCTGCTCCTGTACTCAAAGGGTTATAAAATCTAACCATACAGGAGCAGACATCCCTGGTTATGAAATTGTTAAAGTGGTGTCCTATGTGAAAGATTGCTATCTAACTCCGCTGCAGATTTTAAAAAAAAAAATGGACAGTTATAAAATACCATCTATGTCTGTCTCCCCCTCATGTCTCTCCCTCCATGCCACCCATGTCTCTCTCTCTCTCTCCCTCCATGCCACCCATGTCTCTCTCTCTTCCTCCCTCCATGCCACCCATGTCTCGTTCTCTCTCTCCATGCCACTCATGTCTCTCTCTCTCCCTCCATGCCACCCATGTCTGTCTCTCTCTCTCCCTCCATGTCACCCATGTGTCTCTCTCCCTCCATGTCACCCATGTCTCTCTCTCTCTCTCTCTCTCCCTCCATGTCTCTCATGTCTCTCTCTCTCCATTCCACCCATGTCTCTCTCTCCCTCCCTCCATCCCACCCGTCTGTCTCTCTCTTCACCATGTCATACATGTGTTTCTCCTCTCCCCATGTGTCTCTTTGCCATGTATCTTCTCCTCTTTTGTTTTTCTCTCCTCCATGTCTGTCTCTCTCCTCTTCCAACCTCTGCCTGTCTCTCTTATCCCTCCATATGCCACAACCAGTTTGCCCATTAAATATGCCACTGCCAGATGCCCATTAAAACATGCCCCAGCACCCATACTACTGACCCAGGACTTACCTCAGCACCCCAGATCATGCCCCATTGCCCACCCAGGACTTACCCCAAAACCCCAGGACATGCCCCATTGCCCATCCAGTACTTACCCCAGCACCCCAGGACATGCCCCATTGCCCACCCAGGACTTACACCAGCACATGCCCCATTGCCCACGCAGGACGTACCCCAGCACCCCAGGACATGCACACCCAGGACTTACCCCAGGACATGCCCCATTGCCCATCCAGGACTTACCCCAGCACCCCAGGACATGCCCCATTGCCCACCCAGGAATTACCCCAGCACCCCAGGACATGCCCCATTGCCTACCCAGGACTTACCCCAGCACCCCAGGACATGCCCCATTGCCCACCTATGACATACCCCAGCACCCCAGGACATGCCCCATTGCCCATCCAGGACGTACCCCAGCACCCCAGGACATGCCCACCCAGGACTTACCCCAGCACCCCAGGACATGCCCCACTGCCCACCCAGGACTAACCCCCGCCAGCACCCACAGTTGTCCAGCTCCCTGGTGTCTAATGGCAGGCAGCTTGATCCTCCCATGCTGCCTCTCGCACTCCCCGTGTGGTCTGATGTTTCAGCGCCGGCAGGTCACGTGAGTCCCAGCGCTCTGACCTCAGTACAGCGCGGGGAGCGAGAGAGGCAACATGGGAGGATGTCTGTGCGCAAGCTGACAGCCCGCCCACAGAGTGGCTGTTAAGTCAGCTCCTCTGCCGGCAAGCTTCATTTTTGATGGCAGGAGACACCCTGCCAAGCGTGCCTGCTGTGACATTGATCAGTCTGGCTCAGCCTCAGTCAGGCTGACAGACTGAGGCTGAGCCACACTAATTACTGTCACAGCAGGCGCGCCGCTCGCAGGAGGGAGTCAAAACTCTTTGCCTTGTGCCGTGTGGACACAGACCTGGAGGCTGGCTGACATACAGTGGGCGGCAAATTGCCGCCCCAGTCAAAGTGCCGCCTGGGTCCATGGATCCACCGGGACCCATGTTAGGGCCGTCCCTGGAGCCATCGTGTGTTATATTGCTATGTTACCATAACTTAACCCTTTGATTGTCAGCTTTGCAATGTGTTGCGTACCCCTCTGGCACTCAAAGGGTTAAGTAAGGAGGAGTTACTGCTCCCATTGGGTGATTCAATGGGGGAGTGATTTAAATAATGCAGGGAGTTGGCCTGCCCCCACTATCCAGCCCGCCCACCACTATCCAAGTAACTGAAAAAACAAAATGGCTGTCACTCGCTCCTACACCACAGACACAAAAACATCAGCCAAAAAACACACACACACTCACACTCAATCACACACACACACTCACACACACACACTCAATCATACACACTCACAATAATTCACACACTCACACACTCTCACTCACACATTCACTCACACTCAATCACAATCACACACACTCAATCACACACAATCACACACACACACACTCACACACTCTCACTCACATACTCAATCACACACAAACACATTCTCTCACTCACACTCTCACACACTCAATCACACACACTCACACTCTCACTCGCACTCTCACTCATACACTCTCACTCACACACTCACACTCTCTCACTTACTTTCATACACCCTCTCACTCCCACTCTCACTCACCAACACATTCACACTCAATCACACACACTCACTAACTCACTCACGCAATCACTCACATGCAATCACTCAAACGCAATCACTCACTTTTGCACTCACACGCACTCACTCACTCACTCCCCGGGAGCCAGCACAATCCGCCTTCCATCATAGTCTCACTCACACCCTGGGAGCCAGCACGATCCACCTTCTACCATAGTATGTGCATTTACCACATGCATTTCAACTACATGAATGAATGCCATTCACTCACTCACACACACTCACTCATACCCCGGGAACCAGCACAATCCACCTTCTACCATAGTATGTGCAATTACCACATGCATTTCAACTACATGAATGAATGCCACTCACTCACACACACTCACTCACACCCCGGGAGCCAGCACGATCCACCTTCCACCATAGCATGTGCAATCACCACATGCATTTCAACTATATGAATGAATGCCACAGTGGAGGCATAAGTACAAACACAAACTCATTACAATGACACATAAGTCACCCCCTTATGACTCACTTCTGTGTGTGTGTGTGTGTCTCTGTGTGTGCCTGTGTGTTCCTCACTGTGTGTGTTGCAGGTCTGTATCACACTCTATGTGTCTGCATGTTGTGCACTGCATGTATCTGTGTATGACTGTGTCAATTTGTATGCATCTCAGTGCTTGCGTGTGCATTTGCGTGTGTGTCTCTGTGTGTGTTTGTCTTGCATCCATGTGTGTGCATTTATTCCCTATATATCCTGACGGGCAGCGCCGTCCCACAATGGTAGTATATATATATATATATATATATATATATATATATATATATATATATATATATATATATATATATATGTAATCCTGACACAGGTCAGGTACAGTTTGTGTGAATCCAAACGAGACAGTGGTGATATGGTTGCTAATAGGCCAGGAGGACAGACAGGCCATAATAGCGCAAAGGCCAGTAGGACACTCACTACACAGAGTGACACAATAGCGACTAAGGCCACAGGAGTAAACGAAGGCCCTGGACAAGAGTTAGACTGCTGGAGCAGTAATGGAGGACTGCAACTGTAGGCACAGAGTAACACCAAACTGAGACTGCAATGACTGTGACCCAATGTGCAATGGCACCAACCCACAAAGGGTTAACAAACGCTCAGACCTGGAGTCGACTGCCAGATAGTGAGAACAGCCTGAGGCACCCAGGAACAAACCAACCTCAGCTAGCAGCAGTAACAGGTCAAGCGTACCGTGGTGCAACCAGATGGATCTACAACACCGGGGTGTCGGATCACGAGGCACAATTTGGTGACTGGGTCTCAGTAACAAGGCTGCCAGAGCAGCAAATGAGGCAACCAGAGGACCTGTCCGAGGACCGAGAGGACATCGGAGGACAGCCCCTAACCAGATGGAGCAGTGAGCCAGGCCGATACACAGAGCAGAAACGTCCGCCAAAACCGATTTGATATGCAGAACAGTAACGCCAGCCAATCCGGGTCGGTATACAGAGCAGGAACGTCAGCCAGGGCGGGTCGGTAAACAGAGAAGGAACGTCAACCAGGCTGGGTCAGTACACAGAGCAGGAAGTATACAGGCAGAGCAGTCAGGCATTCCGGTTCATACACTGGAATCACATGAATACTGGAAGCAGCGCTAGCAACGGGAACACCACGAAAGGGCAACACAGAAATGACAGGGCTAAGTATTTAAGGGCTGGCACTGGGCGGGGCAAAGCCACGTTAACCAATAAAAGGCATCAGGAAGTAGCACTGTCAAAATGTCGCCAGCAATAGCACAGGCACCGTGATAAAGATTTTCTGACCACGGACCTTGGTTTTTGAGAAAAAAAAAGAGAATTTTCATAATTTTCCAAAACGTGGGTTTTATTGTTACTCGAGGTGAATGGAGAGTGAACAGGTGAAACGGAGCGAATCTGACTTGTAAAACAGAAGTTATGAACCAAAAAGTTTTCTTGCGATCGAAAGGTTTTCTGACTGCGGACCTTGGTTTTTTGAGGAAAAAATGAAAATTTTCATAATTTTCCAAAAAAGTGATTTTTCTTGTTTCTCAAGGTGAATGCAGTGTGTCCAGTTGAAACAGACTTAACCCCTAGAGTGCCAGCTACTTACAACGTACGAGATTGGACAGCTGTACCAAGCTTGTACGTTGTACATCTAAAATGCGGTCACTGCATAAGCCGGTATAACTGGTTTGCAGTGGTCATATTTTGGATAAACTTGTGCCTAGCACTCTTGGGAGGGCATGATGATCACTCCTCATGCCTCCCCAGTTATTGATCTCCCAGCCGATCGTGCTGGGAGATCAATATGTAAGAAGCTCAGCTTCTCCTTTCCCCTCTCTTCTACCCGAACTTCCAGGTAGGAGTGGGCGGTACCGGGGGAAGCCTCCCAACGTCATCGGTGACATGATCACCGATGATGTTAGGGAAGTTTCCCCGGTCCCATTCACTCCTACTGGTGGTAGGAGAGTAGGGCAGGAGAGCTTTTGCTCTCGGCTGGTAGATCAATAACTGGGGGTGGACATCAGAAGCGGTCCTGATTATAAATAAAAAAAAATTAGCCAAAATTAACCCTATGAGTGCCGTGGGGACATCCAGTGCATTACTTTGTAATGGCCTGGAGACCCCTGTGGCACTCACAGGGTTACTAATGTTGGGGGGCATTTTTCTTTGGCTAAGACCTCATTGGGGGGCTCAGGATGCCCCCAAAGGGATCAATAATAAAAAAAAAAAAATACAGAAAAGTTTTAACCCTGTGTGCGCCACAGGGGTGGGGTCCAATGCAGATCCCCCCTCCTGTGGTACACACAGGACTTTTTTTACTATTACTTTATATGCAAAGTTTGTTGGGGGGCCCTGAGCCCCCCCCCGAACAAGCTATGAATAAATAATCAAAAGGTAACCCTCTGTGTGCCACAGTGGTCCAATGCATTGCTTTGCAATGCACTGGACACTCCTGTGGCAGACAAAGGATTTTTTTTTCTTTTCTTCATTTTTATTTTATATAGACCTTATTGGGGTGGCACCCCAACAAGGTGTAAAAGAGAAAAAAAAAATGAAAATTATGCGTGCACCACGGGGGGGGGGGGGGAGTCCATCGCAGTGCTTCGCAATGTAGTGAACCCCTCTGTGGCACACACATTTATTTTTTATTATGCCCTAGGTAGGAATAAAAATTACTAAAATGAAAAACATTAACCTTTGGTGCATGCATACAAAATACCTCCAATCTCCCCCCCACACACACATACTCTAGCCACCAGCCTAGTTCCCCAGCCCACTGGCAGTCCCATTCCCACAGTTTGACCCCCCAACCTGGTCCCACTGCCTGCTGGTAGACCCAAGTGCTAGTGCACACTGAATTCAGGATGGGAATCAAACAGTGTATGTGGGGGACTTACAGTGCACACTGTTTGTTACAGATTCCCCCATATGTACTACTATCTTACATCCCCCCACCACCACCACCGTGATACTTGCTCACTGCCCACTGGTAGATATACCCACATACACTGCCTGACCCCTCGTCCCTCGTTTCACTGGCAGTCACAGGTCCTCATGTACACTGACTGACCACTGATAGCCATAGAATCATACATACACTGTTTGCTTCCCCATCCTTGTTCCACTGGTAGCCACGCTCCTTGCACCCAGTATTGTACGTCAACCCACAGCAGTGGGGTACCATTTTTTTCTGTAGCACCACATTCTGGAAATAGTTGTATAGACTAACTTAGGGGTTGAAAGGCAAGTGATGCCTCATTAGATGTGGCACATTATCGTCTTTCCAAAATGGTATGGTTTCTCAACTTTCTTCAATTCTGTAGCTGTTATAACCATTTTTATACCCATAAGAATGTATGAAAAAATGTTAGAGAAGTCAGAGGTTGTAGCAGGTGTAGTTTTTTTTACTTCTAGCACCCTTCACTACATCTGAAGGGACAGGAATATAAAAAAAAAATGTAATTTTTTTCCTATATCGCATTCTTCTGGAAACATTTATGCACACTAGGATTGGGGTAAGAAGGCAAATTACTCCTCATTAGATGTGGCAGGTTATCTTCTTTCCAAAATGGTATGGTTTCTCTACCTTTCCTGTATATCTATAAAGGTTATGACACTTTTCGCTCAGGCAGATTATTTTAAAAACATAAGTGTCAGGATTAGGTGAGTGTTCCTAGCACCCACATATTGCAGGTAACCCAGACAAATGGGGTAACATTTTTCTGATGCTGGTAGCAGGTACTGAATACAGTAGGAAATGTTATGGTTTTCATAGATTTTCGTATCTTTGAAGTGGTGGAAAGGTAAAAAAAACATTGTATTTATTCCTATAGTGCCACCTTTTGGAAATAATTGTTCACTTCAGCCCGGGGGTAGAAAGGCAAGTGACCCCTCATTTGATGCAGGTGAATGTCTACTTTCCAAAATGTTATACATTTTATACCTTTCCTTCATGTATCTAAAAGTTATGAACATTTTAGTACAAGCAGCCATTTCCAAAGAAGAAAACAGGAAGGTGTTATGTGATTCTGGCACTCCTACGGTATGTCAGCTCATACCAATGGGGTGTCATTTTTCTCCTAAGAGCACTAGATAATGAATACAGTTGGAAATTCCATGGTTTTCTCAGATTTAAGTACATTTGAAGGGGCAGAAAAGAAAATGCAATTTTTTTCCTATAGTGCCACATTCTGGAGGCATTTGTGCACACTATGCTTGGGGTAAGAAGGCAAGTCACCCCTCATTAGATGCAGCACATTGTCTTCTTTCCAGAAATATATAGTTTTATATAGTTATTCCACTGTTTAGGGTAAATTCACCATAAAAACTCTAGAATGCACGTATTAGCTCAAATTTGAAAAGAGGATTTTAGTCCTACCTGTTAAATCCTTTTCGCTTAGTCCATACAGGTTACTGGTAACTGGGAGGTGGCCCGTCCCTTAGTAGGCAGGAACATTTCTCTAAATGTATGCAGGGGGTGGAGCCTCCCTTCCCTCTTTGGCTGCAACTAGCCATCCAGCTCCAGAATGATTTGAGACACTATGACTAGATAGTAGAAGGGAAGACGACTCCAGTGAGTATGACCCCGAATGACTCCCACAGTCTGCCACAGGACAGCCAAGCATGGTGTCTTGACAGGGTGGTAGACCAGTAACCTGTATGGACTAAGAGAAAAGGATTTAACAGGTAAGACTAAAATCCTCTTTTCTCTGTCGTCCAATACAGGTTACTGGTAACTCTTGGATGTCCAACCACTGAGTTCCCCAGAGATGGAAAATAAGGCAAGGACCAGGCGCAAGGCCCCCAAAGTCACCAGAACCTCTATGAACCAACTGGTCAGAGAAGCCTAACAAAACTGAAGTTTCAATGGACACCGGACAGGGGTAAAAACACCACAGGAACTGATACACAGCCTACTGAACTAGAGCCAACAGGGCTCAAAAGTAAGGAAGCACCAAGAACCCAAGAAGAAGATCCTAGACAGGGAAGACAGCCTCCAGGACCTTCCTCCCAAAGCTGACGTCAGGCGAATCCAGCACATCCACATGGTAGTGCTTTGAGAAGGTGTACACAGAGGACCAAGTGGCCGCTCTCCACAGCTGATCAGCAGAAGCCGAATTCTTGTAGGCTCAAGAGGCACAATGGACCTGGTGGAATGAGCCATGATCCGAAAGGGGACATGCTTATTCCTCAACTCGTAGGCCTTACGAATAGTGGACTTGATCCATGACCCAATAGTCACTTTGGATACAGGTCTTCCTGCCCTAGGACCCTCGGGAATGACGAACAGAGCGTCTGATTTCCCGACAGATTCAGTGAGATGGACATAAAACTTGAGACAACTCACCACATCCAACAAGTGGAGATCTCTCTCCTTGTCAGAGGAAGTGTTAGGGCAGAAAGAGGGCACCACAATCTCCTGATTGACGTGAAACTCTGAGACAACCTTAGGTAAAAACTCCTTGGAAGTACGAAGCACTGCCTTATCCTTGTGAAACATCAGATACGGTGGTTTACAGGAAAGAGATTGCAACTCCGCAATACAGCAAACAGACACAATCTCCAAGAGAAAGGCCATTTTCCACGTCAAAAGACAGAGGAATAGTAGCCAGAGAGTCAAAGGGAGGGCGTTGAAGGACGCCCAAGACCAAATTAAGATCCCACTGAGGAGCGGGACTCCAGAAGGCAGGACGAACATGAGCAACG
Organism: Rhinophrynus dorsalis; assembly: GCA_037306005.1. NCBI lineage: Eukaryota > Metazoa > Chordata > Amphibia > Anura > Rhinophrynidae > Rhinophrynus > Rhinophrynus dorsalis. The sequence goes on from CM074720.1 coordinate 149,165,698, forward strand.
CCCTGGAAGAAAACCTTGACATCAGAAGAAGACAGAAAGCGCTGAAGTCTGAACCTTAAGAGTACTCAAACGGAGTCCCTTATACACGCCATCCTGCAGAAAGGCCAGGACAGTAGGGAGATCAAAATCATGGGACAAATTCCTGTCAGCACACCAAGACACAAAAGTCGACCAGACACGGTGATAGATCTTGGAAGAAACGGGCTTACGGGCACTAAACATAGTAGCCACCACACCAGAAGAAAAACCTTTCTTCAATATCAAGGATTCAACCTCCAAACCATCAAAGAGAGCTGATGAACATCTTCCTTCCACAGGTACCCCTGCAGAAGAAGATCCGGACGTGAGGGGAGCTGAAAGGACTCCACCACAGATAGAGCCAGAAGCTCCGGAAACCAGGATTGACAAGGCCAATACAGAGCAATCAAGATGAATGGACAACGATCCATCTTCAATTTCCGTAACACCCTTGTCAAACATGGGAAGGGGCGGAAATATGTATGCCAGGGGGAACATCCAAGGAATGGACATCACATCTACAGCTAGAGCTAGAGGGTCTCTCCACCGACAGCAGAACACCGGAACTTTCCTGTTGTGTCTTGTCGCCATCAGGTCGACATGGGGCATCCCCACCTCTGAACCACAAGCTGGAACACCTAAGGGTGTAACTCTCACTCTCCGCTGTCCACTGTGTGACGACTGAGGAAGTCTGCCATGACGTTGTCTACTCCTGGAATGTGCACTGCGGGTATGGCAGGAACATGATCTTCTGCCCAGGACAAAATAGCCTTGACCTCTAAACAAGCAGAGAGACTTCTTGTTCCTCCTTGCTTGTTGATGTAGGCCACTGCTGTGGTGTTGTCGGACTCCACTTAGATTGGACAGTCTTCCAGCTGAGACACCAAGTGACATAGGCCATGAAATATCACCCAAAGCTCCAAGATGTTGATTGGAAGGAGGGACTCCTCTGTGGACCACTACACCTGAGCGCTGAAGCAACCCAGGACAGCCCCCCAGCCCGTGAGGCTGGCATCCGTTGTTGTCACCATGGTCCAGTAGGGAACCAGAAAGGATCTCCCCTTTAGCAGGTTGGAAAGGTCCAGCCACCACGCCAAGCTCAGTTCCACGTGAAGAGGAAGGGAAACTGACATCCTCTGATGATCTGGCTGATCTTTGCACACTTGGATCACATACCTCTGGAGTTTCCTGGTGTGCGCCATGGCAAATGGGAATGCTTCTATTGTGGATATGAACTTCCCCACCAGAGAAGACAGTATCAGAACTGGAACCGGATCCTGAGACAGAATCGCTGAAACCCTGTGGGTGATCTGGTGAGCCACCTCATTCGGAAGGAACACCACGCTCTTCTGAGTTTCGAAGAGAAGACCCAGGAAGACCAGTTGCTGGGATGGGACAAGATCTGACTTGTCCAAGTTGACGATCCATCTGTGATAGGTGAGAGCCTGGATGCAGCTCTGAACCTGCTGATGAAGAAGGTCCGCAGAGGTGGCCTTCAAAAGCAAGTCATCCATGTAAGGAGTCACTCTGATGCTGTCCCGGTGGAGGACGGGTATTAAGGCATCCCAGAACCCGTTGGAAAACCTGAGGAGCCATCGTCAGACCAAAAGGAAGAGCTGAGAACTTAAAATGCCCTCTGTCGCAGGCAAACCAAAGGTACTGCCTGCTCTCTGGATGAACTGAGATGTGTAAATAAGCATCCTGTAGATCCAGAGAAGCAAGGAACTCCCCCGGAGACATGACAGCAATCACTGTATGCAGAGATTCCTGGCGATAGTGAGCCCTGGTCACAAAGGAGTTGAGATCCTTCAAATCCAAAATAGGGCGACATCCGCCGTCCTCTCTGGCGATCACAAAGAGGTTCAAATAGAACCTCGAACCCCTGTCTGGAAGAGGCACCGGCTCCAGGACATCCTTGTCCAGTAGAGCCTGAACAGCGCTGTTGAATAGACAACGTTTCTTGGTACCCTGAGGAACATGACACACGAAAGCGAAGGAGAGGAAGAGAATAGAAAGGGATCTTGTATCCATCTTTCACCACCTGTAAAACCCATGGGTCCAACACAGAATCCTCTCAAATGCTGTGAAAGTCGCAGACTACCACCCACAGCAGGGTGCAGGCCCAGGTTCAGCGCGTCATGCCGAAGCAGTCTTGGAAGCCTTGGGCTTGGAGAAGACCTTGGGCTTCCATTGCTGTTTGGGCTTGGAGGAGGTACGTGGAGCTGACGGAACCGCCTGGTTCGCTGGGCGGGTTTCATTCTGAAAGGCACAAAAATACCGGTTATGCTTAAGCGGCAATTTCTTCTTAGGGACCAAGGGTAGAAGAGTACTCTTATCCCCAGTGGCCTCGCTGATCAATTCCTTAAGATCAGGCCTAAACAAGGAGGTACCCTGAAAGGGCAGAGAAAGCTAGGCTTTCTTGGAAGCAATGTCAGCAGACCAGATCTTGAGCCAAAGGGCTCACCTGGCCACCACAGACATAGTAGAAACCCTAACCAAAGGCGGCAGCAGAAACAGTGTTGCTCGTCAGAGATACTGGCAAGGAGACTCAATTTCTCAGAAGAAGGCGCATCCTGACGGACAGCCGTGGTGAGTTGCTCAGTCCAGACTGCAATAGCCCGGTTAACCCACGCAATAGCAAACTCTGGGCACATAGTGGTACCAACAGTGGCAAAAATGGACTTGAGGGAAATCTCAGGTTTCTTGTCAGTCCAGTCTTTCAGAGCAGAAGCATCACAGACTGGCAAGGCAGTAGACTTGGATAACCTGGAGATAGGTGCATCCACCATGGGGGGATGAACCCACTTAGCAAGCACAGCTTCAGAAAAGGGGTAAAGCTTGGCAAATTTCCTGGACACAGAAGCAGTCTTGTCTGGCGATTTCCACTCCTCCGAAATTAGACGGTCAAGAGTGGGGTTGAAAAATAAGTAAGGGGCTTTGCAGGATCCTGAAAAACATCAGAGGGATCAGAAGGAACTTTTTGAACCAAGGGAATGTTGAGGGTGCTTAATACAACTCTGATCAGACCCTCAGCAGAGAGGTCAGGATCAGCTTCAAATGGTCCCCAAGACACCGAGAAGACTCCAGAATCGAACCATCCTCAATATATGAATCCAACAGCAGTTCCTCCTCAGAGGAATCTGACATCAGGTGCCCCCTGAGGTTTAGGCAGGGAAGATCTCATGATAGAGGGGGTCTTCCATGTCTGTAGGGTCCCCTGTATCTGGGATGGAAAGAGCTGTAATGTGGATCTAAGGTCCCTAGTCGCAGCCTTAAACTCTTGCACCCAAGCTGGCTCAATAGCATGGCTGGAGGTCCCTGGGTTGCTGTCAGGAACTTCAGAACATGCTGGGCATAAGTGACCAGAGAACTCTCTAGGTAGCCCTGAGTGACAGAGCAATGTGCAAAAGGGGGATACTGAGACCCCAGCCTCCTTAGTCTTAGGTCTAGCCCCTAGCTCCAGTAGTATAGACATACTCACAGTGTCAAAATAACCAGCTGTACAGTAAATCACCCACTTACAGTGTGTAAGATTAAAATTTCACCCCAGAAAAGCTAAATAGATTTATCTGGCAGGCAAAGGGTTAATCTGCAAAGGAGAGAAAGAGAGTCCAAGCCCTGCGTAGGATACTTGCTAGAAACGCTCACAAAATGGCTGCCACGACTGGAGCCAATAAGAATTTAGGCATGAAGCAAGTGCTCATGGGAAGTGTAGTATCCTAAACAGTGCCCGAAGCCCCCTGAGCCCCCAACACACAAATTGTAAACCGGATGATAGAGCAAGGGTAGACAAGTAAAATGAGCCATCTCTGAAGTCGCTAGGTTAAACTGTTGCAGAGATAAGTCCCAAACAGTATAGTCCCATAGAGGTGAATGGAGCAATGGCATCCATGTGGTAAGTACACAATTTTGACCCAAATTAAAGTAAACCATGAAAAGGTATAAAACATCAAGGGAACATGTGTAGACACACAGAAAACACTAGTCCAGTGGGAAAAGTGCCATAAAACCCCCCAATAAAATGCCAAACCAGCAGTGAAAGGGTTAAGTTACCACATAAACCTGCTCCAAACACCCAAAAGACATACAGATATACCCAATGAGTGCTGGAGTGTACAGTAGGAACTCCAGAATACACCCCTGTGCGGAGGGGCACTGTGGGACAAGTGGACCTGCAGCACTCAAAGGGTAGCTCACCTTTCCTTCTGTCTTCAGATTACCATGCAGCAAGGAGTACCTCAGTGGGTAACTCCTGGGGAAGCACTTGGAATCACGATTTTCCCCTTCAGGGCTCAAGGTCCACTGGAAGCACCTGGAAACTGAGCTAGCCACATTGAAGGGCATTTGTCAGTCATGGTAATCAGTCTAATGGTGGTATTCCATATCTGACAGAAAATAAAAAAGAAACTAAAACTACAGCAGAACTGTTCTCCACCTGGTGTCGCACCAAAGGAACAAATCCTTCTGGATCTGGTTGGCTAGTTGCAGCCAAGGAGGAAAGGGAGGCTCCACCCCCTGCATACATTTAGAGAAATGTTCCTGCCTACTTAAAGGGGAGGATCACCTCCCAGAGTTACCAGTAACCTATATTGAATGACAAAAAATGTCATTTTATGCTGCTGGTGATTAGGGCGCTAGCCATGGATGTAGGTAAAACAATACAAATTTGGTATATTTTTACTCTGGGGACTCAGGGATTTTTTCAAATAATTGAAACTCTTTCAATCAAGGTAAATGTTTTTGATACATAGTATGATATTTTAACAAAAGGAGTAAATTTTCACTTTTTTTGTCATTATGACATCATAGCTTTCTGCACGATGCATAATTCTCTTCATGTAAGATAGTTTTCCATATATAACTAGAAATTCCCAGAGTAAATCAAGCCTAAACAGAAGGATAGCAAAAATGTTGAAAAAGTGTCTGGTCTGCAGGGTACAGGAAATGGCCCATGCCTCTGGCACTGAAGGGGTTTATCTGACCTGTAAAACAAAAGTTATGAAGCAAAGCACTTTCCGAAGATGGAAAGGTTTTATGACCACGGACCCTGGTTTTTTGAGAAAAAATGAAAATGTTCAAAAACATGCGTTTACGTGTTTCAAGGCAAATGCAGTGTGTCCAGTTGAAACGGACTTAATATGACCTGTGAAACAGAAGTTCTGAACCAAAGCGTTTTCTTGAGATGGAAAGGCTTTCTGACTGCAGACCTTGGTTTTTTGAGAAAAAAACAAAAATTTTCAAAATTTTCCAAAACGTGGGTTTTAATGTTTCTCGAGGTGAATGGAGCGTGACCTTTTGAACCAGTCTTAATCTGACCTGTAAAACAGAAGTTACGAAGCAAAGCATTTTTCAAAGATGGGAAGGTTTTCTGATCGTGGACCTTTGTTTTTTGAGAAAAAAAATAAATTTCAACATTTTCCAAAAACGTGCGTTTTATTGTTTCTTGAGTTGAATGGAGAGTGACCAGTTAAAAAGGACTTAATCTGACCTGTAAAACAAAAAAAAAACACACACACACACAAAAGAAGGCGCTCCTAGTGTAATATCTTCTGATAAAAGTCACCCTTACCCTTGGATCAATGTAAGTTATAATCACACTTTTATATGTCCAATGCAGCACTTATGTGCCCACTGGAATGTCAAGCTGGTGGGATTTACTTCGACTGTCCCACAACAGTACACCAGAAATCTAAATCTTCAAAGAGGAGTTGGGCTGCTCCTTCTAAACATCCAGGCAGGAGCTTAGAAGTATATAGAAAAGAAAAAAAGAACAAAAAGGGTGCCCCAATAGTGCCCATTAAACTTTAAGGCACCAGACTAGATAATAGAAATGGTACTCACATTTAGGAGTTGCTGGTCAGTGGCATACGTCAAAACCAGAAAAATAGCATGTAGGAAAATTATACCTCTCCCTGCCCAGGTTACTTCATGTGACTAAATGAAGTTCACAAATTGTATCCCCAAATGTTTTGCAGAGAGCACCAAAACAAACAGCTGCTCCAGGCTCAGTCTTCCAATAAAATGTATTAACAATTACAGTATAAAATATATATGAAATAAAATCTAATTCAAATGCAAATTGTGAGACTAGAATGACGTTTCGCAACTCGCAGGTCGCTTCTTCAAATCAACTGGCCTGAATAACAAAAGACAAAGACAGAGCAGCTTTAACAAATATTTAAATTTCCCTACCTTCAATCTAATTGGGTGACAAGGTATTATTGAATCTAAAGAGATGTTAATAAAACAATCCAGAAATCCAATAATCAAATTTATTCATAAAAAGTTCTTCCAGGGGGGTGTTCCCAACTTCCGGTGTTGATAAAAGTTTGAGAGAAGAGCTCCTGGGCCCAACTGCCTGATTCGTGATATATGCCTCACTATACCGATACCGGAATCATTGGTTCCTCTTTCTGACCTTCCCCTTATCCTATCTATGCCTACTCGTAAGAATAAAGGTTCCAATCAAGTGAGTCAACCGACTTCCTGTGACAGTCCTTTGGCTCCATTCTTGCAGTGGAACTCCCGCTATGTATCTGCACCCATGGAGCCCGAGATGGAGCACTTAGCTACTGTTGTCACGGTTTATTATGACTCTCAGACACAAGTTTTAGGTAAAAATCAATTTTATTGAAATAATAAATTGATAACGTAGGATGGCAATCACATACATACAGATATATACAGAATATAACAAGACAGAAGGCAGACTCTACCGGTCCTGTCAATATACCGGACAGGACAGTCTGAAGTAATAGAATGTTAGGCTCTACCGGCCTTGCCAATACCGGGTAAGGCAACCTGCAGATGGAATCGCATAATGGTTCTACCGGCCTTACCAATTTACCGGGCAAGGCAGCCTCAATAGATTCATAATGTAGGCTCTACCGGCCCTGCCAATACCGGGTAAGGCAACCTCAGATGGAATGTGGCAAAAGGTTCTACCGGCCTTACCAATACCGGGCAGGGCAGCCCTGAGATAGTAGCAGCAGTCAGATGGTAATGGCAAATTGACAGAATCGTAAAGCCGCAAGGCTTTGGAGCAAACCAGCGTCCGCACGCTGGGACCAACACTGAATTGTATAGCCGATAGGCTTAGGAGCAAACCAGTGACCGCACACTGGTGTAACAAGCGAGTAGTATAGCCGTAAGGCTTAGGAGCAAACCAGCATCCGCATACTGGTGTAACAAGTGAGTTTGTGTAGCCGCAAGGCTTTGGAGCAAACCAGCGTCCGCACGCTGGGACAAACACAGAATTGTATAGCTGATAGGCTTAGGAGCAAACCAGTGACCGCACACTGGTGTAACAAGCGAGTTTGTATAGCCGCAAGGCTTTGGAGCAAACCAGCGTCCGCACGCTGGGACCAACACAGGATAGTACAGCCGATAGGCTTTGGAGCAAACCAGTGACCGCACACTGGTGTAACAAGTGAGTTTGTATAGCCGCAAGGCTTTGGAGCAAACCAGCGTCCGCACGCTGGGACCAACACAGGATGGTACAGCCGATAGGCTGTGGAGCAAACCAGTGACCGCACACTGGTGTAACAAGCGAGTAGTATAGCCGCAAAGCTTTGGAGCAAACCAGCGCCCGCACGCTGGGACTAACACAGGATTGTATAGCCGATAGACTTTGGAGCAAACCAGTGACCGCACACTGGTGTAACAAGCGAGTTTGTATAGCTGCAAGGCTTTGGAGCAAACCAGCGTCCGCACGCTGGGACCAACACAGGATGGTACAGCCGATAGGCTGTGGAGCAAACCAGTGACCGCACACTGGTGTAACAAGCGAGTTTGTATAGCCGCAAGGCTTAGGAGCAAACCAGCGTCCGCATACTGGTGTAACAAGCGAGTCGCCGACGTGACCAGGCAGGAGGTCGCCAGGATACAGGAGACAGGCGATGCGATGACAGGAACCAGCAATGATCAGTCAGGTCAGGAAACAGCAGAGAAGAAGTTCAGCAGGAACTGCAACACCAGAGACTAGGCCGGAACCAGGACTGGAAGTACTTCAGCATGCAGGAAACACTGGAACAGTAGAGATCAGGAACTCAGGAACACATGAGATCAGGAACTCAGGAACACTGGAACAGAGGCCCAGCTATCACTAGCATAGTGATAGCAAGAAGGTCAGAAACAACACGAAAGGGCACTCAAAGGGTGCCCAATCCAGGTTTAAATAGTCAATAAGAGGCGGGCTATCTGCAGACAGCCAATAGAAGCCCCCTACTGGTGACAGACAAGTAACTGCAGCAAATCACGGGCACCGTGATAACTGTGCAGCCTACAGCTACTTCTGCTCCGTCAAGAACCATGGCTGCTTCAACACTTATTCCACAAACCATAATGGACTCTAATTACCAAAGACTATCTCAAATCTTTGGCAGACAATATCAAGATGTCTTTTGCTGCAGTGATATCGGACCTACGCCAAGATCTACACTCTCTGACTGTTAGGATGGATGCGGTGGAGGTAGCAAAAGTTGAAATATCGGATGCATTTTCCTCTTTGGAACAACGACTTACCTTGCAACACAAAACGATTCAAACCCTACAGTATAAGTTGGATGATCTCGATAATCGCGGCAGAAGGAGCAATCTGAGACTACACAATGTATCTGAGTCTGTTCTACCTAAAGATCTACAACTTTTTTTTGCAAGGTTTCTTCGCACACGTTCGTCAACGTTCTAACAAAGACTCTATTCTATTGGATAGAGCCCATAGGGCATTACGTCACCGTATGCTGGAGATCCTCTGAGAGATATAATATGTCGCCTGCACTACGACACTGATAAAGAGGCACTGATTCAAGCCTGTAGGAACAAACCCTCTATTCTCCACGAAATGGAAATTCAGATCTTCCAGGATATCTCGCCTCACATTTTATATCAGAGGTGCCAGTTAAAACCCCTCACTGAGCATCTTCGTTACCTGGAGATAAAATATAAGTGGGGCTTTCCATTTAGGCTTTCTGCACAATCCAAGGGTTTGTCTGCTACACTTAGGGATCCTGCCGATATCTTGGAATTCTGCACTCACCTGAACATTTCAGCGCCTCCTCATCCAATTAATTCCTCTCATGGTCGCTAGCTCTTCCCTCAATTGGAGAAAAGTCAGTGCCTTCGTTGGCACTTCGTTGGATCCTCCTATTATCCCACCTCAACCAGCAGTATAGACTCTGCTTCTCGTTACATTGGTCTTGTATGAACATTCACGCATGATGTGAAATCTGGTATTTGCAACACATGTTTGACTCTATTATGCTCCTACTCAATAAGTTGCATTGGTAGATATCTCCTTATTATTTTCTTTTTGTTCGTTTATTTAAGTTTTGTTAGTTTAAGTTTTACATTTTGACTCCAATTTCTCAGCCATCTGAATTTTGATGGAATCATACCTTTTTCCTGGGGTTCCCATGCTGTCTTCCCCTTCCCCTTCACATGTGCCTAGCAGTTTGGGATGGAGAAATGTTAATCCCTTATGGCTTTGTGCGTTATCTATTATGATTTTTTAATAGCTTCTCTCTTACTGCTACTTGTATCCCTTTATCTTAGTCATTAGACTATTTGAAACACTCTTTTACCTGCTATTTCTTTCTGCTTCCTTTACCTTATACGGGTCGCTATCCACCTATTTTTCTTGTTTGTTTTAACACCACTGCACCACTTAGACTCCATATAGCCAGGTAATATGCATGATGTGAACGAGTTCACATTTTGGTTGACTCCTATTACGGTTATTATTAATGGTATTAAGCCTTCATATCCTGGCTGTATGGAGATCTTGATTATTTGGTGTTTTGATGTTGTTCGACCCTGTGACCCAAGGGTCGAATACATACTTACCAGGCTTGAGGTCAGTTTTTACATGCTGTTTGGAAGATGTAAAGCTTTCTCCATACGGAAACACTGCCCCTTTACTCTGCTGGTGCACTGGTGTTGGCAAAGGGTTTGGAGGTTTGGCTTGGATATTCATCTGGTATCCCCTTACAATAACGGGGATCCTGGTTGATGCCAGAGATCCACACCTGCCATGCTCTCTCACACATGTTTATGTTGATTATTGCATATTTTTCCTTCTATTCTGATTAGGTTTATTGATTATGTCAGTGAAATTTATCTGTTTACTTTTCATGATATGCATTGCCTACATTGTGTATAAGCTGCATCATTGAGACTTACATAGACCATTAGAGATGCTCATTTGTTCTACACTCCATTTACCTTTCCCTACATGCTTGTTTTTCCCTCATCTTTTTCGTCCTATATGTTTTTCCCTTCGACCTTCTTCTATAAATTTGATGCTTCTATTGGCTGTTCTCTTACTTTGGCAGGCAGTTGGGCCCACCCTTCCTTTCTTTTCTCCACATCCATCTCTTACCTCCTCTACCAAGGCTATGCTTGTAAATATACATCTGTTACTTCTGCTTTCTGTCCTTATCTGTTTTCTCTATTTTCTACTTTTTGTTAACTATACCGCCCCCTACTGCCCTTGTTTAATGCGATCAGTCACCGGTGCTCTGTGCTCGGAGCTCGCATAGCGGATCATTATACTCTGACTTTTTTTTCCCTTTCTCCTCCCCTCTTAATTATTTTAGCTCTTCCTTTTCCTTTACTCCTCTCATCCACTTACTGTCTCTCTCTTTTTATTTTTTCCTTTTTTGTCGCGTCTGCTTTATCCCTGGTGTATGTGTCCTTTTTTGACGAGGATCCATCTCCCATCAGAATTAGGACCACTGTGTTTGGAGCAGCTTCTTTTCACAAGTTTCCATAGAACTTATAGCTTCCGCAAATTTATATACCTCCAGTATGTCCATTGGGAAATGTCACCTGCTGTTTCTACTTTTCAGCTTCATTTCTTCTTTCCTTTTCATGTTATTATGACCATATCTGACGTAAAAATTACCTCCTATAACATCAAAGGCTTTAATAGCTCTCAGAAACAATTCATGATCCATAGAGAGCTCGCTCGTTTGCACTCTGACAGTCTTCCTCCAGGAAACGCATTGTAAGAAACAAAATCAACCCAATCTGTCTACTCTGCATTTTCCTCATGTATGGTCGGCCTCGGCAGTGGAACGGAAACGTGGGGTCGCTATACTTCTTAGTGGTAAACTCCCTTGGACGCTGTTGCACTCTATGTCCGAACCCAATGGCCGTTTCCTTTTTTTTTTTTTTAAATGCAGACTAGCAAATTCTGTTTATACATTGGTCAATATTTATGTGCCTAACTTCTCCCAGGTTCATTTTTTAGGTCAACCTTGTCCAAGTTGCACAATCCACAGACGGTATGTCGATTATCGGTGGTGATTTTAATGTAGGCATGGATATCCACCTAGATCTCTCTTCCAACAGACCTTCCCACTCCCCGACCAGTGGTTTCCGGATCCTCCAACTTTTTCGAAATCTACTAACTATTGATGTGTGGAGAGCTTGTAATCTGCATACTAGGGACTACTCATTTTACTCACACCCCCACAACTCCTACTCTAGATTAGACTATATTTTCTTAAGCCAATCACAACTGTCAGGGGAACAAATGCGGGAAAACTCTAGCTACACTCATTTGACGACATAGGGCTTTAACACATGCTCATTCCATCCGTACTTCTCCTACTTTACAGGTTCACTTACATGAACAAATTGCTGAAGCATTCAAGGACTACTATTCCTCCTTATAGAACACTCATGCACACACCCCACCCCCTCATTCGAGCCTTATTACTGATTTCTTGGAACAAGAGGACATACCGCGTTTGTCGCAACTGCACTAGAAGCATGCATTACTCCAACGGAACTATTTACTGCTCTTAAGAATACTCCAGTCAGGAAAAGCCCAGGGCTGGATGGTTACACTGTGCGTTATTATAAGTCTTTCATTGACGTCCTTTCTCCCCATATGTTATCTGCTTTTAACTCTGTTCTAGAGGGTTCCACTTAGCCTTCCTCCGCTCTCACTGCTCATATCACCGTTATCCCTAAACCCGATAAGGATCATGCCCTTTGCAGCAGTTATAGGCCAATTTCACTCTTAAACATTGATTTGAAACTCTTTGCTAAAATACTTGCTACTAGGCTTCAAACTTACTTACCTGACCTGATCCATGTGGCTCAGTCAGGTTTTGTTCCGAAAAGAGAAACTAGAGACATTATTAAATCCATTATATTGCTTCAAGCTGCCCATCAATCACCAGAGCCATCCTTGCTTCTTTCATTGGATGCAGAGAAGGCATTTGATCTGGTCATTTGGACGTTTCTTGAGGTGGTTCTCCAATGGCTTGAGATTGGACATCTCTTTCTCACAGCCATCCTCTCTTTGTACACCTCACCTGTGGCTAGGGTATTGTCAACAGCATTCTCTCATCTGCTTTCTCTGTCCAGTGGCACACACCAAGGATGTCCATTATCCCCAACTTCTTTTTGTCCTCACGCTTGAACCCCTATTGGCTTTGATTCGTAAACATCCCGACATACAGGGGATAACAGTTGGCTCTGATATTACTAAATTGATGCGTTTCACGGACGACATGTTAATTAATCTATCCTCTCCGGATACTTCCATTCCAGCATTGATGGAACTTCTTAACAAATACAGTATTGTTTCAGGGATGAAGATTAATGAATCTAAATCTGAAATTCTTCCCATTCATATTCCTCCTTCAATGGCGTCCAGGTTGCGTACAATATATCCCTTTCTTTGGGCCCCTGCATCTATAAAATCCCTTGGGATTCACCTCACTCCTTGCCCTTCCGATCTATTGCCCCGTAATCTTGAGATTCTTCTACACACTATTCGTGCAGACACATCATCCTGGACCCACGTTTTTGTCTCTTGGGTGGGTAGAATTAATTTTGTCAAAATGGTTATTTTGCCCAAACTATTGTATATTATGCGCTCTCTACCTCTTCCTATTACTCCCTTGTGGTTCAGGCATTTAAATACTCTCTTTAATTCCTTTATTTGGTCCAAAAAAATGTCCTAGAGTGCATTGTTCTATTTTGACATGAAACCCACTTCTAGGGGGTCTGGGTATGCCCGACTTATTGCGCTACCATGCTATCACGGTGCCCGTGCTATGCTGGTGACATTCTGTCAGTTTTGCTCCTGCTTATGCTTATTGGCTGAAGTGGCTTTGTCCAGTCCAGTATTTGTCCTTAAATACTGGGCCTTGTCACTTCTCCGATGCCCTTGCGTGGTGTTTCCGTTACCAGCGCTTGTTCCAGTTTTTGTGTGATCTCTGTGTACCGACCCGGACTGACTGACTACTCTGCTGTATCTGTTCCTGCTCTGTGTACCGACCCGGACTGCCTGACTATTCTGCATCTCGTTCCTGCTCTGTGTACCGACCCTGATTGGCTGATGTTCCTGCTCCGTGTACCGACCCGGCCTGGCTGACGTTCCTGCTCTGTGTACCAACTCGGATTGGCTGACGTCCCTGCTCTGTGTACTGGCCCGGATTGGCTGACATCCCTGCTCTGTGTACCGGCCCGGATTGGCTGACGTTCCCGCTCTGTATACCGGCCAGGTTGGGCTCCATTGCCCGTGTACTATTGTGGCGTTACTCGATATTTGTGCACTCTCTGCAGAGTGAGAGTCTAAAGGGCCTTGCGCTATTAGGGCCTATCAGTCCTCCTGGCCTAATAGTAACTCATTCAGTACTGCCTCGTTTGAGTATCACACAAACGTTACCTGACCTGTGTCAGTATATTGTTGTTGCTGAACTGTACATATACTGGATCCGTGTGGGTATATATTACTGTAACCTGTCCTGTGTCAGTACTTTGTTGTGCTATATATTACTGGACCCGTGAGTGTTATTGTTTTTCTGAGTTTGTTCAATAAAACTGTTATCTAACCTACTGTGTCTGAGTGTCAAATAAAACCGTTACACATGCTTCTTCTCTTCTTAAGCTCCTTGATCCATTACATCATCCCCCTTTGAAGGATTGGGCACGGCTTCTTCAATCTACTACTTCCTTGGTTTCGTTCCGACAATTGCTTTGGTCTAAACAATACTCTATACCTTAACCTACCGATAGTCCCCCACTTACTCCGACAATGGCGTTTGTGCTCCAAACATTACCCCCTAGCCCCTGCTCCTTCACCGTTATGCTCACTATTGGGTAACCCAGGCTTTCCGCCAGTTTTGCACACAAGCCCGTTCTTGACTTGGTCCCGAGCAGGTCTCACTGATCTAGACCATTTATTTTCTGACCATGGACCATTTGCTTTTCAGTATCTCTGCTCACATTTTGGTTTACCGAAATCAGAACAATGGAGGTACCTTCACAATTAAGGCACTTCCTAAGTTCTCCTCAGTTGTGTTCCTATCAATCGAGACAACTACTTTTGAAAACCTTCTCATTATGGAACCTCCCCTCATGAAATGAATATCCAAACTCTATATTCTTCTGACGGCAACCTGTGAAACATCAACTCGGAACCTACTTCTCCGTTACAAGGTGGCCTGGGAGAATTAACTTGTGGTCACTTTGAATGATGCTGACTGGATTTTGTCTTTCAAGCTTAGTTGGTCTCTTTTGAAGAGCATGAGATATAGAGAAGCCTCTTACAAACTTTTGGCAAGGTGGTACAGGTCTCCCTCACTTCTCTCCTCCTTGCAACCTATTTATTCCTCTTTATGTTGGAGATGTGGAGCTCCAAATGCATCTCTCTCCCACATATGGTGGACCTGTTCCTCTATGAAATCTTTTTGGATAACAGTTCATAACAAGATTTGTTTGCTTACAGACACTTTTTTTTCTTTCGCCTCAACTTATGTTAAATATTTTTCCTCCTATCAACCACAGTTCTTTCTCTAAGATCCCCATCATCCGCTCATGGCTACTGTTGCTCTGGGTAGCACAAATTTGTATCTCCCGTAAATGGCTTTCCTCCTTCCCTCCCACTATGTCAGAGTGGATAGTTGAGGTCAGGCACTTCTTTGACATGGAGTGTTTACATAGCCTTTCCTGCGGTACGCTTACAGATTATCAACATGCTTTTGGTTCCCTTTATTGGATAGACCAACTACAACTGCTCCTCTTCTTATTCCATGAATTCTCTGATGGATGCTTTTCCCATCCTTTTGTATCTTGTCTGTGTCATATAAATGTGTTTTTTTTCTCTCCTCCCTTCCCACCGCCTTCTCTTTTCTTTCTCCCCTTTCTCCATTCCCTTTCCCCCTTTCTCTTCTCTCTTTCCCTCCAGCTCTTGCTGTCGTAACTACATCCAATTTCTCTCTTCTTTACCTTTTATTGCAGTTCTAATTCTTGTTTCAAAATTCTGTACACTATAATATTATGACTGATTCTGCCATCCCTGAAAATACTTTGTGATTAGATATTTTTTTCCATGGTGAAATCTTATCCTTCCTGGATGTTTGACCATCCTTTATGCTTGTTGGCTGTACTTCTTCTCATTGTTATCAAGCTCTTTTCAATAAAGCTCTTTAAAAAAAAAAAAAGTTCTTCCACGTGATTTAATTAGAATATGATCTGATGTCCCTCTACAATTAATATGGTGATAAGCTAAAATCTCCAATTGAATATATAAAGTAAACTGTAAAGAAAGACAATGTAACATTGTCTATTTTAAATTTTTAAACTATTATAACTTAAAAAAAAAAAACAATCTGAGTTGTCAAACATCGAGGCTCCCTTTGTAAAAGGAAGTGACGCTTATAAACTAGTCGTGTGGACTACAATACTTCAATAAATGTTATTTAACAGTAATGTGTACGCAACTTAATAACAGCCTGTTTGATGCATTCTAAAAATTATATTTCACAAATGTATTCATAAAGGAAAGGGGACAAGATTTACTCAATTGCTTCTTTATAAAGAGATTTTATTGTAACCCCATTTTGTTGACGAAATAAAGTAAAGTGGTCCCCTCTCAAAAGCAGCTCTCTAACTTTGGTTCCGCCCAGAGAATCGTACTATGGCAATTTACAATCTTCAAACCCCAAATATCCAATATAAAAAAAGCTATTATAAAAGTTGACATAAGACATCATGTAGAATTAGTTTTCTGATCTAAAATAGCAATGGTAAAACTACCTTCCTTTTAAGTGGATATTACGTGGATATACTCTTAGCCTGTTTAAGAGAGGTCTTCAACATGTATCATTAATATAATTACGGCAAAGGACGCAGAAAAGTTTACTTATTTGCGGCTGATATACTCTACTTATAGGAGTTACTAAAAACAATCCCATTTCAAATGGACCATCTAACATAAGTTCCATTTAGACCATACAAAATTGATAAATGGACAGGTGTTCTATCTCCTAATAAAGGACACTACAATGTAAGTCTCCAATATATAAAAGAAATTGATACCATATATTCAACGAATGACAATTTGACCCTAAAAATAAGTTGTGTTATAATGATAGATAATATAAATTTAAATCAGTAAAAGAAGCTCCTTTATTATGATGCTATGAAGCCATAATATAGTAAAAAAAATACTAAATTAGGATGTTAATCAAGATGTAATGAAGTTAAGATTAAAGCAATATCATAATGTTTTCACAACAACGGACCAAAAATTAATCTGCCATCATATAATGACAATATCATAATGCCACAATATTTTGGCAATTATAATCACTAACCAAAAATTAATCTGCTATCATATAATAACAATACTATTTGAAACCACTACTTCGATTATAAATATACCTTGAATTAATCTTTAGTCACAATTTAAAGAGTATATATTATATAAACCATGTAATAGTGACATTGCTGAGTCTTAATAACTGGATTTAATCTAAATATATATCTTTATAGCTAATCTATATTAATTAATCTTTAACAAATTTATACTCAAATTATTTGTTTAAAAAAATAAACTAAATTAATTAAAATCAATAAAGTTCCATATTAAAGTGCTCCAATGTGAATAAATTACTATTATAACTTAACATTTTTAAAAATAACTAATTTTTGAACTAACCAATTTTTACAGCGATTGTTAATTTGGTGAAAGAACTATACAATGTTTTTTAGTGACAAATTAATTTATATGATCTATACTTATATCAATTTTATTATGTTTTAACTATAATTGCTATTTGTTTTTCATAAACAATATTTAAATAATGTTATTCATTAATGTCTAATGTGATAGTAATCAGTTCATTATTTATGTGAATAAATGTGCTGCTACAACATTATAAGGGGACACCAATTGCATAGTATATCACGGCATTTTTCCATGTACCACAATAAAGATCATAAAGAATCATATGATTATAAGATCATAAAGGACTTAGGGCTAGATTTAAAGGCAGCCGTTAAACCAGCCGCTAAGTGAAAAAGGCACATCGCTCGCAAATAATACAGGAGTTACGGCAAATTCAATAGGTACTCTACAAGAATAGCTATCGAGCGTAGGCACACAAAAAACACGTAACACAAAACCCGTTGTCGCTCATGTTAATGCACAACGGGCGGCCAAATCACACGATAACTGCGCTCAAAACAACATGTAATATAACGGCTGCCGTTGTCAAGCAACCATGATTGATGCCAAAACAAATTCAAACACACAGCCAATCACAAAGCCCCAATGTATCAAATAACTTCATATACACCTATATATACCCAAAAATAACCGTCACACACTGTCTGTTATCGAGTTCTTCAGAGCTAGATATCAGGACCCAGGAGCGGAGGATAGCGATCAGAGAGAGGGAGAAAGGAGCATTCATTGGAGGTAGAAGGAGATTTTTGAGTTTGGAGTTTGGAGAGAGGTGCACTTACTAGACACATATTACACTTTTGCACATATTACATACACACATACAAACACAAACACATACACATACATACACATAGTCCTTTTTTTTTCATAATACCTTACACATTTTACTTTTTATTTTGACAGTGTGAATCTGGGAGTGAAAGTGTGTGACAGAGAGTGACTGGATCGAGTGTGTCTGTGAGGGCCTGTGGGAGTGCCTGGGTGTGACTGGGTGAATGATGGCAAGGAGAGGAGGACAGGAGAGAGGGATGGGGAGAGTAGTGGAGGAGGAGGAAGCTCAGGAGGGGATCCCTCAGCAGAGCAGGGGTGGGAGAGGGAGATCCGCAGGGCGGAGGGGGACCCGGCCCACAAGAGCAGGAACACGCAGGACAGGGGCAGAACCTGCAGTGGGACGAGGGGTAGTTGCTGGGGAGCACCCCACACAGTCAGGGTCAGACCAGGCAGGGCACTCCGGCTCTGAGTCATCCCATGCCGGAGGTGACGAGGCCAGGATCAGAGACCCAAAGTATACAGAGGAGGAGAACACGGCTCTTGTGGAAGCTGTCCTGGAGAGGCAGAGTGTTCTCCACCCGACAGCGAAGGTCCCTGGCCTGTCAGCGAGGAGGAAGGCAGCCTGGAACCAGATCTGCAGCCGGGTCAACATGGTGGCTCCATGCAGGCGGGACGTGGAATCCATCAAAAAGCGATGGGGCGACTGCCGGAGGGTGGTCAAGAACAAGCTCTCAGAACTCGCCAAGCACGCCCGAGGCACTGGAGGTGGCCCACCTGTCCCTATCACCTTCTGCGGCTGGGAGGAGATGGTGCGCCAGAATATGTCCCCAACCCTGATCGAGGGGGTTGTTGGAGGAGCTGACACTGGGGATGAGAGGAGCCTCCACACTACCGGTAAGTGCAACACTACAGAACAACACACTACAGCAACCAACACCAGCTGCACACACAGTCACACCTCAACACATGCCCATCATTCATGCACACAACTGCACCAACACAGCACCCTGAGGGTTAAAAACAGGACACAACACAAGGACAAATATCAAGGTCCAACTTGGAACAAACCTGTCCAAGTCCTACTTCAACCCTCCTGTCGCTGTGCTCATCACACACAATACACAAACCATGCTGTTCAAAATGTCGACTGTCATAGATCATCACTGTTCACACACACAATGTCACCCATGTCCCCACTGGGATGTCAGCACTTAACCCCTTGAGTGCTAGAGGGATCATCAATGCATCGATCAACAATGCTTTGGCAACCCCTCTGGGACTCAAAGGGTTAACCAGACAACAATCAAGTCAATAGGCCAACGATCACATGCTACACAGGGGGACATTCACTAAGCGGTGACAAACAGATGGTGGAGAGAAATTCACCCTTACACATCCTCATTTCACCAATACCAGTGTTAGCCTATGGAGAATATGCAATAACATGAATCAAGTTGCTAAGGTCCCATCGTATACACTCCGTAGAAAACACTGGAAATGGGGAAATGAGATCACTGGAGAAGTCAGCATCATGTACACTCCATCATGTCGACAACACTGCTTACTGAATCACAAAAAGGATGGAGCAGGTCACACATCACAGTGTCACTGAGAATAACTGCTTGTATGTGTAACACACAGGCCTCAAACAATACCCCAGAATTAAAGGGGGAAAAAGTAGGCCTTGGTGTTGTGTCTGCAATCATTTACTCTAACTTCAAATGACATATCTCACATCTGATTCCCACATGAATCCTCAGGGGTGCTGATGCCATGGATGGATGGTACACCAGACACTGTTTGCAGGATACACATGGGAACCAAATATCCCCCATTGTACCTTGGTCACCAACAGGCCATGAATGATAGATATCTCGGATTAAGTACGGTTGCCTCACTCAGAAGGATGGATGGGCTCATACTCAAAGTAAAACAGGCCTCAATCAGAGATATCCCTCACTACTGGCGTGATTGTTGCCCTTCAGGATTCAACTGGAACACACGACATGGACAGGATCCTGTCCAGTTCATCAATCTCTGATTGCCAGGGTGGTATCCCATGCCCTACAATGCAATGCATAGGATATGATCCTGACAACCAGAGAGTCACCTGTCAAGTAATGAAAAATTGTGAATTGGACGGGATCAGCTAAGAAGATAGGGTTGAATAACACTTGATTCCCACTGCACATCTGTTCAAAAAAGATATGCACACAAAGGAAAATGGTCAGATATGTACCTTTCAAATGGCTCAAAATATGTCCCAACACGATGTGAACCCAGAGATCATCTCACTGCCTGTGATTGCCCTACTGGCCAGATATGTGCATCCATCAGAAACTAACTTACATTGATACCATCCAAATACACATACCTAGTATATCCCACTATACGGAGATGGGATATACGAGGTATGTTCATATCCATCATATCAATCCAATGTATATTTTGATGGGTGCACATATATAGCCAGTAAGGCAATCACACCTACTGAAATGATCTCTGGCTTCATATCTGGAAAGGATATATTCATATCCATATGAAAGGTACACATCCACATGCATATATGACCATTTCTCCTTGTATGTAACTGTAATGGAATAGCAATTGTTAATTTCACCAACATGTGGATCCATGTTAGTCCTATCCCTCCAACCCTCATGGTTAGACAGATATCGCTCTATTTGACAGCTGGAGATTTCAGTCATTAGACCACACGGAGGCTCTTCAGCAGAGCCTAAATTGCCCCATTCAGAGATGGATACATCTTTGAGATGGTCAACAAAGTGTGCCAGGTTTGCAAGCACACTCTGTTCACCATTCCAATGAAGTTTACATCTCTGAATGGGGCAATTTAGGCTCTGCTGAAGAGCCTCCGTGTGGTGAAATGACTGTCAAACATGTCAAAATGACTGTCAAATAGAGCAATATCTGTCTAACCATGTGGGTTGGAGGGATAGGACTAACATCGATCCACATCTATCTCTTATCATAAAAGACAGAACAGAAGAAAAGAAACCCTGATACAATAGCACACCTACACTAGCTAAATACTGTGTAGTCAAGGTTCTATAATAGTAGGAATATGATAGATAAGTTGGGAATACATGATTAAATAAAACCTAACTTTTATTAATGTCAAATAAAAACCAAAATAACTAAAGAACTCATCAGACTATCTCAAAAACCGCAAAGAATAGACAGAATAGCATGGTATAATACACAGTGGCGATTAGCTAGGTATGTATACTACCATAAAATGAGGCATAAAACACCTTGCCTTACACATGTATACTGCTACTAATTAACGCTGTACATGACTGCATTCAAAATGATGCCGGAACTGTTCTGCTTATCAGAAAAACACAAGTAGACAGTGTATCCTATACTCGATACTATTTAGCCATCATGCATGTATCTATATATAGTAAAATACCGGGGCATTATCCGGCTTGCCACTAACTCTCAAAGCTCGTCTAAATCGTTCAAGTATTAGGGCATAATCTGGCTTGCCTGATATCTCCTTAATGCACCATAATCTGAATCGGGAAGTGTTGAACCTGAAATGACAGCAAATATATTCGTGTGCAACCGGGACTTAGTCCAGTTCGCCAGGAAGAATTAGAAGAATAGATAAATTATCTATACTTCACATGAATTGCCGGGGCATTATCCGGCTTGCCACTGATTCTCAATGTAAGTCTAAAACATTAAAGTGCTAGAGCATGGCAAGCCGGATAAAGCCCCGGCAGTACACGAACTGATTTGCTGTTATTTTAGGGCTAATACTTTCTGTTTCATACTACTGTCTATTAGGGAGTACCAGGCAGGCCGGATGATGCTCTAGCACTTTAATGTTTTAGACTTACATTGAGAATCAGTGGCAAGCCGGATAATGCCCCGGTATTTTACTATATATAGATACATGCATGATGGCTAAATAGTATCGAGTATAGGATACACTGTCTACTTGTGTTTTTCTGATAAGCAGAACAGTTCCGGCATCATTTTGAATGCAGTCATGTACAGCGTTAATTAGTAGCAGTATACATGTGTAAGGCAAGGTGTTTTATGCCTCATTTTATGGTAGTATACATACCTAGCTAATCGCCACTGTGTATTATACCATGCTATTCTGTCTATTCTTTGCGGTTTTTGAGATAGTCTGATGAGTTCTTTAGTTATTTTGGTTTTTATTTGACATTAATAAAAGTTAGGTTTTATTTAATCATGTATTCCCAACTTATCTATCATATTCCTACTATTATAGAACCTTGACTACACAGTATTTAGCTAGTGTAGGTGTGCTATTGTATCAGGGTTTCTTTTCTTCTGTTCTGTCTTTTATGATAATATATTTCCCTGAAGCACCCTACTAAGCAGACGTTGTTTATCTGGAGGTTCAGGTTATTCACTGGAAGAGTGCGTGGGTACATCTTTTCTTTGTTGGACATCTATCTCTTACAATGCCTACAATATTACATCATGGTGAAATTAACCATTGCTATTCCGTTAAAGGGATAGTAATACCTAACATGTGAAAAGAAAAATATATTGCAGGGTTCATCCCCCGAGCAAAACAAGGGTATTCCCACTGCTGAAAGGTGTTTCATTCAAAATGTAGCACAGCTCATAGTTGACTACTCCAGGGGCAATATCACAGTGGCCTGGAACTCTACAATGGCGATGTTTCTAGACCATCCTATGGACAGCTTACGTCCAGACGCAATAAATTCTCATAGGATAATGTAGCAACAGTGCCAATGTACAACTTCAGGCCACTGGGATATAGCACCAAAGCAATTCTATTCTGAGCTGGGAGACTTTTTGAACAAAATCCCCCTCCAGCAGTGGGAGTACCCTTGTTTCACTCAGGGTGATAAACCACAAAACATATATTTCCCTTTCTGCATTTCATGTATTAGTATCCCATTAATCCCATCATGGCTACGTTTACTAATCACACAATCTCTATTCTCCACACAGCTTATGGGCCTCCATCGCAGCAGGAGCCCGTGGAGGAGCCGACCACACCACCCAGTGAGGAGTATACAGAGGAGGGGACTAGCCACTGGGAACCGTCTACAACCACCACACCTCCTCCCCAACTGGCTGCATCACCACTGCCTGCCTCTCAACTGCCTGCCTCTCAACTGGCTGCCCCTCAACTGGCTGCCCCTCAACTGCCTGCCTCTCAACTGCCTGCCCCTCAACTGCCTGCCCCACCACAGGATGCTCCACAAATGTACAGCGGCTGGATTCAGGGGGAGAGATGGATGCATCCCACTACCACCGGGAGCTATTACCCTCCAGCAGCAGCACCACCACCACCAGGGAGGCAATGGCTGCCCGGGAATGTGGCCACCAGCCAATATGGGCCATATTCCACCGAGATGGATCTACCCTCCTGGATGGCTCCCCAGCATGGCCCCAGGTATGATCCCAGGTGGGGGCCAAGCACCTACCACTGGCCAAGGTATGACCCTTGGCCACTTGACTACCAACACCTGGGCCTGATTGGGGAGCCCCAGCACCCTCAGCCAAGGGACTTGTTCACCCCACCACCTCAACCAGCACAGACATCAGTGGGCAGCAGTGGGTCCCTTGATGTGGTGGGCACCCACACACCGTCTGTGCAAGCCACTCCACCAACACAAACAGCAGTAGCAGCCACAGCACACCCAGTACCAGCAGAGGAGACAGCAGAGGCTGGGGAGATAGAGGCTGAGGAGACAGCTGAACCTGTGGAAGCAGAGGCTGAGGAGACAGCTGAAGCTGGGGAAACAGAGGCTGAGGAGACAGCTGAAGCTGGGGAAACAGAGGCTGAGGAGACAGCTGAAGCTGGGGAAACAGAGGCTGAGGAGACAGCTGAAGCTGGGGAAACAGCACATGTGTCACCGGCCACTCCCATCTCCAGCAGTCAACGCACCACAGATCTGGAGGCTGAGTGCATGGCCCTTCAAAGAGGACAGCTCCGGGCAACCCACGCCACCAACGACAACCTCACGAGGAACCGGAGGGAATCCCGGAGGAACACGAACAGGTTGGAGACCAGAATCCAAGCTCTGGAGTCAGAGGTTGCCAGGGGGAACACACAACTCCACCAGATCCATACGGGGATGATGGACATGTTTGCACAGGTGCTCGTGGAGTTGCGAGAGATTAACCGCAGGGAGAACCTGAGGATGGAGAGGGAGAACCTGCGTTCCACAGAGGGGTCCACTGCACCCACCACCCCTTCCAGTGTTACCCCAGAAGCCACACCTAGGGGACAGAGGGTGGCAAGGCAATCAGCCAGGGCATCCACCTCTGGCACCAAGTCTAAGGCCCCCCCCCAAAAAAAAAAGAAATGAAAGGCCCAACCTGTCATCTGCCCTCTCAATAAATGAAAATTGTGCTTTTCAATCCTGTCTGATCTGCTGTGTATTCACTTATAGATTGGGTGGCATGGTTGTCTCCAATGCATTGCCAAACAATGCAGTGAACTCAACTCCTGCCTGGGGTAAATGTTTGTGTGATGTTACAACATGGGTTCACACACACCCACACCGTTGTCCAAATTCACCTGGCAACCCATCCCTGTAGCCATATAACACGACAGTGTTACATGGCCATGATGTGTGTCAGATTTGATCAGAACATACCCCTTAGCACAACAACTGGTGCAACACTGAACATTCGTCTGCATCAATTGTTGTCTTTGAGGGGAAAACCAAACAAACAGCTATGCGACTTAGCAGGGAAATAACAAGCATGACAGATGGAACATGCATCAATATGGTCTTTAAATCAAAATTCTATTGTGCAGCTGACATACTGGGGAACACAATGTACACCCTAGGATCTCAATGTGTGTGTTACACATTGTGATCCTAGGGTGAGCATTGTGTTCTCCAGCAAGTCAGTTGCACAACAGGAGTTGGAATCACAGCCTAACTTACTGCATAACCCAATGATCTTCCTAAGATTTCATTGTGTAGCACGCACATTGGAACCTTAGGCTGAGCATTGGCTTATGTATTAAAGGGATAGTAAACCTTGAAAATAAGTTCATTCTATATTGTAGCCCTTAAACAAACATGTAAAATGATATGTCTTATCTCCCAAACCATATATGTTTGGTAGATAAGACATATCATTTTTCATGTTTTTTTACAGGGCTACAATGTGAAATAAACTTATTTTCAAGGTTTACTATCCCTTTAAGTTGTGTTGTTGTTTAACTAAGGTTGTAACACACTTCACCAGTGATAACACTTGTCCACATGGTTGTTTTTGTTGATGTAGCCCATGTACTGAGATATGCAAACCTACAGCAATCTCAGGACATTGATTATATTGAGCAACACACAAACCGTGGACATCACATCACAGTGGAAGTGTGTCCCCTGTATCACCAGCTAATCACTCACAACACACATCAGTGTATCACTGCCATCATGTCATTGCATGTATACATCACAAAGTCCACTCATGGTCAGGCAACTAGCGGACTCCTGTGATGTAAATCATGCCTTCCTTTGTATGAGGGATACTCTAGCCTTGGGTATGGTTCCACATTGACAGGTGTTTGATCCAACATTCATTCATACAGACACGGATTGAGTAGTGATGTTTCTTGTGTATTTAGCCAATATGCATTAAACACTTGTATGAGCACAAAAAGGTACATCTTAACTAAATAGGAATACATTAGAAATGCTAGTGAACTGCTCATGTGTTGTCCACATAGTTTGGCATCTGTGTATGAGTAGTCTTACTGTACAGTTCTGATACCTGGATGTTAGTACACACATTAATTTGTGTCCATATGTGAATGTTCCAGTAGAGGTTGCTGTGAACATCAGGTCAAACATTGCATCACCAACACAATCACTTGAAACACCAAGGGGTGAGCTTCATGGAAGTGTTGTCCCGACTTCAGTCCAGTCATATGGAAACTCCTCTGTTCAAGGATGGATCATGCTATGGATGCCTGTGGGATAAGAGGACAGGATTTTGAACATCACCCTCGAAGTGATCGTCATGCAACAGCTACAACATCATGATCCTCTTAATCTTTCCCGTTACATAAGTCTACACAAACCACTGCTTTGTAATGTGTTGTGTACTGGTCTATGAACCATCATGGGGGGAACTAAGGGGATGTTAACCATCCTTAGGGATATTTGCCCCTGACATGGTTACACACATCAACAAATATGTCCTAATAGCTTCCTGACAACAATATATTTGGGCTGCCACTGTCAGAGACAGGCCAAATATGTTTGGTTCATGGAGCTAGTAGGACATATTTGTTAATGTGTGTATTTCTTTCTGGGGCACATATCACTGCACACACACACACACAGGGCAGCATGGTGTCCATGGAGATGTGATCCACACTTCATGAGCTCCATGTTGTGTAACACACTATTACTGTCGATCCACCCCTCTGCTGCTTTCTTCAACTGTAGCAAGCTACTGGTCCCATGTCCCCACGAATGCCCCCTGAACCCCTTATATGACAGAGTGCTATCCGATGCATTGGCTTGGATGAGACTCCCTCGCTACAGGGGTACCATGGTTGCTATGGGTCTGATCCTAGCAGAACACTTTAGTTGGTGCCTAGGGAGCTGTGGGATATGCTGAACAAGGTTAAAGTGTTGTACCTTGGTTTCCAGGGGGGCATGCATGATATCCTTGAGGTAGCAGTATCAACATGGACGACAGGTTGTCAGATGTATTCGGAATCTCTAGGCCCAATCTGACTGGTCCACGGAATAGTTGATGCTGGTGGTCCATACTGCAGCCAGTGTCAGGGCTGTGTCACTGATCCTGTGGGGTGAAACAGAACATGTGTGTTGTGGTGGGTGTGTATGCATGGATTGTGTGCATACATGTATTATACTCACAGCAGAAGTGATCCCTGATCAATCTGTCCCGTGTCTGCATCCCTGTTGGGGTTTCCTCACACTCAACGATATCCACAGGGTGTTCATGTCTGGGTGGGGGATGGACATCGTCGATGAGTCTGGTGTCCACCGCGATATTATGTAGGATGGCACATGCCACGATGATGTCGCAGACCTTGCCTGGTGCATACTGCAATGCTCCCCCCGATTGGTCCAGACACCGGAATCGGGACTTGAGGAGGCCGAAGGTCCGCTCAATGGCATTCCGTGTTCTGGCATGAGCCTGGTTATATCGTTCCTGGGCATCGTTTTGGGGATTGGCGACCGGGGTGAGGAGCCATGGCTTGCATCCATAGCCAGCATCACCTGTGGAAAGTGAGTGACATGGTGTGACAAGGAGCACATATTGTGTGAATGATGTTTTCTGTGGTGAACGTACTAGCACATGTGTATGTGGTGTCATTTGGTGCTGTTAACTCACCCAGAAGCCATCCGCCTGCATAGGTCCCATTTTCGAAATCCCTCTGCACAGATGAATTTCTGAGTATATGTGAATCGTGACAGCTCCCTGGAAATTTCGCACAGACATTCATGATGGCCAGGTTGCTGTCACACACCATCTGCACATTCATGGAGTGGAAGTTTTTGCGGTTCAGGAACATATGTCCCTGACGTGCTGGTGCTTTGATACGGACATGGGTGCAATCTATTGCACCCATGACCCTGGGCATGCCTCCCCTTGCATAGAAGCCCTGCTTCAGATGTGTCCACTCCATATCGGTGATGGGGAAATGTATGTAGGTACTGGCCTTGGCTTTGAGGGCTGGCAAGACCTGGGCCAGCACCCTGGAGAATGTGGCCAGGGACATGCCAGATGCGTAACCCTCTGTCGACTGAAAGGCGCCACTTGCCATGAAGTGTATGGCACACAGGAGTTTTTGAAGGCCAGTTAGAGCATGGTTATGGGTGCATATGGGATCCACCTGCTCCTTGATGACCTCACACAGAGCTATGATGCTGTGTGGCCTCAACCTGTAGCGATCAATAACCTCATCATCGGTCATTCCAAAGAGAGTGACCCTTGGGCGGTATACCCTGGGCCTTGGTGGTCGTCTATGCATCCTGGGCTGCTGCAGGGGTCCCTGTGGCAGCTGGGGAGCATCCTGTTGCTGCAGCTGTGCATCTGCAGGCAGGTGTCCTCCGGGTGGGGATGGGCTCCTGTGTGGCTGCTGAGCCAGAGCCTCCTCACTTGCAACAGGTGGAGGCTGTTGATGAGGCGTGCTTGGAGGTTGCTGATGTTCCCCAGCTCTCTCCCTTGCACGCCTTCTCCGCAGCCTTCGCAACAATATGTAAGCCAACATACTGTTTGCTCTCTCTATCTGTCTCTATCTCTCTCTCTCTCTGCCTCCCTGAGTGGAAAACAAGCCACAAGTGAGTGTGTTGAGTTGTCCCTTTAAGTACTTGCTAGGGCGTTGTGTAGGTGTGGTGATGAGGTGAGTGCTGACCAATGGTGAGTTGTTTTTGTCCAGGTAAGTGTTAGCAGGTGTGTGTGTGTGTTATAAGATGTGGTGTGATGTGCTTGTTCTGTGTGTGCTATTTGTGGGTGTGCATTTGTGGGGTGCAGGTCGCGTGTTGATGTTGCCCAGGTGAGCTTGTATTTGCAGGTGTCCGCTTTGTGTGATAACCCCCATTGTTCCGTGCCATGCTGTGTTGTTTTTTTGTGTGTCGTTGTCCCTGTGGTGTTGGTTGTTGTTGTGTGTGTAGTGATTTGTGTTGTGTGTGCATGTTTTTGTGTTGTTTTGGCATTGCACGGGTTAATTTTCCCATTTACATGGTTGTGCGGTAAGCATTTTGTGTGTTTTCCTATGTAACGGGTGTTTTGTTTTGGCCGTTAAGTGTCTAACGTGTGAGAAAAGTGGGTCTTAACTGTTAGCCGTTAGGTGTGTCTTTTTTTCAGCCGTTAGCAGTACCGCAAGCCTTTGAATAGCTCTGGGGTATGTTGTTCCATGCGTCTGAATGCACGTAAGTGTATCGGACGTAAGGATTGTGAAACTGCCGTTAGCTGTTCTTTAGACGGATCTTTGAATTGCAACATGACACTTAACGCACCCGTTAGTGATTTTTTTTACTAACGGCTGCCTTTAAATCGAGCCCTTAAAGTCCTACCTATTGAACATGCAATATCTACAAGGACAGGATCCTATTGTAAAACTCACGATGCAAGTCCTATTGGATATTCCGCTTGGACACTATGGTACCCAGAGGCTTTAATGAGGCAAGTGACATTGCATGGTAACTAGACTAGAAGGTTTTTATGTATAATACAGCAGCACATTTACTCACATAAATAATAACATGATTACTATCACATTAGACATTAATACATAAACATTTAAATATTGTTTATGAACAAATAATAGCAATTATAGTTCAAACATAATAAAATTGATACAAGTATAACTCATATAAACTTGTCACTAAAACATTAAGTATAGTTCTATCAGCAAATAATTATCAATCACTATAAACATTAAAAATTTTAAAAACAGTTAATTCAAAAATTAGTTAATTTTAAAAAAATGTTAAGTTATAATATTAGTTTATTCACATTGGAACACTTTAATATGGCACTTTAAAAAATAAACTAAATTAATTAAAAATCAATAAACAAATAATTTGAGTATAAATTTGTTTAAGATGAATTCATTTAGATTAACTATAAAGATATATATTTATAGATTAAATCCAGTTAAGACCCAGCAATGTCACTATTACGAGGTTTATATAATATACACGCTTTAAATTGTGACTAAAGATTAAGTCAAGGTATATTTATAATCAAAGTTGTGGTTTCAAATAATATTGTTATTATATGATAAATTAATTTTTGGTCAGTTGTTATAATTGTCAAAACATTATGATATTGCTTCAATCTTAACTTCAATACATCTTGATTAACATCCTAATTTAGTATTTTTTACTATATTATGGCACCATAGCATCATAATAAAGGAGCTTCTTTTACGGATTTAAATTTATATTATCATTATAAATTATTTTTAGGGTCAAATTGTCATTCGCTGAATATATGGTATCAATTTCTTTTATATATTGGAGACTTACGTTGTAGTGTCCTTTATTAGGAGATAGAACACTTGTCCATTTATCAGTTTTGTATGGTCTAAATGGAACTTATGTTAGATGGTCCATTTGACAGAGGATTGTTTTTAGAAACTCCTATAAGTAGAGTATATTAGCCTCAAATAAGTAAACTTTTCTTCATCCTTTGCCATATTTATATTAATGATACACGTTGAAGACATCTCTTAAATAGGCTAAGAGTAAAGTGCATATATCAGTTTGTTAATAAATATCGCCATAGTATGTTCTTTTGGAAAGCGGAATTTAAATTTGATGGCCATTTTGCTACGGGATTATTTTTTCAAACACCCTTTCACGTGACAAACGCATTATGAATAAACAATTTACCTAACTATTTCAATTCTTTTTATGCATAGGTGTTTGAATAACTTTTTTTACACACTATATGAGTTTCATAAACTGTGTACAAGTTGTGATAGAATATTATACACATAGAAGTTATCTTTGGGTATATTAGTCTTTACAGACGTCATATCCACTTAAAAGGAAGTTAGTTTTACCATTGATATTTTAGATCAGAAAATTAATTCTAGATATCTTTTTTCAACTCTTATAATAGTTTTATTTATATTGGATATTTGGGGTTTGAAGATTGTAAATTGCCATAGTACGATTCTCTGGGCGGAACCAAAATTAGAGAGCCGCTTTTGAGACTGGACCAATTTTTATTGTAACACCATTTTGTTGATGAGTGTCATGGTTTGTAAGAACACTCAGGCAATTAGGTAAGGTTACGATCAGCTTTACTGAAAATAATAAGCAACAAAAGCAATCACCCTACTCAAGTCCAGATAGGGACAGTACCGTGGTACTTCCCAATCTGACGCAGGTCAGGGTGGACAGTAAATATCAGCAGACAATGATAAACAGTAGGACTAAGCTGGCTTGATCAGTCAATAGGTCACTGGAACAAGGTCAACCACAACAGTACCACACTGCAGAGAGACCTTATAGTGGTAGGTAACTGCAGGGCAAATCCCTAGAAGACTAGGGATAGCTGAGGCAACACAGAATGATCACTGGGAAATGAACAAGTCCCTAGAATGCTAGGGATAGCGGAGGCAACCGAGATAGGACACTGGCAAGTAACCGAGTCCCAAAAACGGTAGGGATAGTGAAGGCAGCACAACGGATACTGGCAAGAGACTGGAGCTACTCGCAACAGTCTCCCAGATGACCTCGGGAGTGACAGGCCAGGCAGGCGCTGTAGCGATGTTACTGAAATCTAGAGTAGGCAGAACGGAACACAGGGTACGCACCCTGATGGGTCTAAGGCCAGAACTGCCAACTCGGTACACACAGAGGTAGTAGTCAGCCAGTCCTAGTCAGCAACGGAATCGGATACTCAGCAAAAGCCAGGTCGGTACACACAGAGGTAGTAGTCAGCCAGTCCTAGTCAGCAACTGAATCGGATACTCAGCCGAAGCCAGGTCGGTACACACTGAGGTAGTCAGCCAGTCCTAGTCAGCAACGGGTAGCAAAACACAGGAGCGAAGTCAAGTGAGCCGGTTCATACACGGAGCAGGAACAAGCAGCAACTCAAATGCTAGGTACAGGTACACCACAAAAGGGCGCTGAAAAGATGATAGGAGAGAGTGTAAAAAGGCTAACCCTGGGAGGCGCCAGAGCCCAATAACCAATAAGAACCGTGCAAGGGAAAAACCCGGAAGGAAGAATGTCACCCTGCCGCTAGAATCATGGGCACAGTGATAATGAGATAATCTGGTTATAAAGAAGCAACTGAGTAAATCTTGTCCCATTTCCTTTATGAATACATTCATGAAATATTTTTTATAATACATCAAACAGGTAATTATTATATTGAGGTTAAATAACATATTGACAACTCAGATTGATTTTTTAAGTTATAATAGTTTAAAAATTAAAAATAGATGATGATGTTACATTCTGTCTTTTACGGTTTATTTTATATATTCGATTGGAGATTTTAGCTTGGTTATCACCATATTCATTATATGAGGAACATCAGGTCATACGCTAATTAAATCATGTGGAGGAACTTTTTTAATGAATAAATTTGATTATTGGATTTCTGGATTGTTTTATTAACATCTCTTTAGATTTAATAGTACCTTGTGAGTTTATAAGTGATAGATAAATGAATAAACATTACTATTTACACTTATTATCATTTTGCATTTAGGAAGGGATATGTCAATCAGTACTGAAGAGGTCACTTTCTTCAGTGGTCACCCAATTAGATCTAAGGGAGGGAAATTTAAATGTTTGTTAAAGCTGATCTGTCTGTCTTTTGTTATTCAAGCCAATTGATTTGAAGAAGCGAGCTGTGAAACGTCATTCAAGCCTCACATTTGGCATTTGAATTAGATTTTATTTCATATATATTTTAATTGTTAATACATTTTATTGGAAGACTGAGCCTGGAGCAGCTGTTTGTTTTGGTACCCTGTGTGAAACATTTGGGGATCCCATTTGTGAACTTCAAGAAGTCACATTAAGTAACCTGAGCAGGGGCAGGTATAATTTCCCTACATGTCATTTTTGCTGGTTTTGACTCCTAAATGCGAGTTTAATGGGCACTATTGGGGCACCCTTTTTGTTCTCTTTTCTGCAAAAGAAAAGTTACGAAGCAAAGCATTTTCTGAAGATTGAAAGGTTTTCTGAACACGGACCTTTGTCTTGAGAAAAAAAATGAAAATTTTCAAAATTTTCCAAAACGTGCGTTTTGTTTCTCAAGGTGAATGGAGCATGACCAGTTGAAACCACCTTAATCTAAACTGTAAAAGTTATGAGCCAAAATGTTTTCCTAAGATGTAAAGGTTTGACCGTGGACCTTGGTTTTTTGAGAAAAAAAATGAAAATTTTCCAAAACGTATGTATTGTTTCGAGGTGAATGGAGAGTAACCAGTTGAAATGGACTTAATATAACCATTAAAACAGAAGTTATGAAGCAAAGCTTTTTCCGAAGATAGAAAGGTTTTCTGACCGCGGACATTGGTTTGAGAAACAGTGAAAATGTTAAAAATTTTCCAAAACATGCATTTTATTGTTCCTCTGTTACGGCTGGCAAGCAAAACCAGGAGTCAGACGGTATAGTTAATAGAGCCTTTATTATGAGAATAATTACAGTAATGCAATATATAAATATGCACAAAGGGGTGATTGAAACGACGAGCACTGTATCAGTAATAGCAGTCTCCCAATCTCTGCACCACACTGAGACTAGGCCTCAGCCCACTGGAGTCTCGTGGTAAAGTAACGCCCAAGAGATACTGACATCTTGCAGTCAGTAGCTAGGAGTCTGCTAGAGCCCCAGGTCAGTACTAGGAAGGATGTCTGAATAATGGAACCAACAAACTGATCAAACAGACAGAGCCTTCTAGTAAGCACCAGATAGGATAGTCAGATGAGTCAAAGTCATACACGGAGCAGGTAGTCAGCCAGAGCCACAGGTTTGCACCAGAAAGGATATCGACTGAAGCGATGGAATGCTGGATGCGCAGTGGATAGAGCCCCAGGTCAACACCAGAGTGGGTAGTCAGACAAGCCTAGGGCATACACAGAGAAGGTAGTCAACCAGAGCCACAGGTTTGCACCAGAAAGGATATCTGAGCCAAATCAGAACACCAAGGAGAACAGTCAGACAAGGCCACAGGTCAACACCAGAATGGATGGACAGACAAGCCGGCTCATACACAGGAATCAGGAAAAATGAACTGCTCAGAACAACATAAGTGTGACTGAGTCAGGATTCAGTCTGCCCTTTAAACCCCTCCACAGGAAGTAGGTAGGAGGAGCCACCAGAGGGAGGAAGTAGGTAGGAGGAGACTACAGGAAACAAACACATAAAACAGGGGCCTGCAGCATGCTTGAAGCCTCTTGCCTGCAGAGGACGTGTGGAAAGACGCCGAGCGTCGCTGAAGCGGCAGCACTGGAAACAAGGTACTGTGACATTCGGACCTTTGTTTTTTGAGTAAAAACGAAAATTTTCCAAAACATGCATTTTATTGTTTCTTGAGGTGAATGGAGCATGACCAGTTGAAATGGAATAAATCTGACCTATAAAACAAAAAAGGTATGAATCACAGCTTTTTCTGGAGATGGAAAGGTTTTCTGAGCACAGACCTTTGTTTTTTTGAGAAAAAAAACACAAAAATTTTCAAAATTTTCCAAAACCTGCGTTTTATGGGTTCGAGGTGAATGCAGCGTGACCAGTTGAAACAGACTTAATCTGATTTGTAAAACAGAAGTTATGAAGCAAAGCGTTTTCCAGAGATGGAAAGGTTTTTTGACAGAGGATCTTGTTTTTTTTTGAGAAAAAAATTTCCAAAAGTTCCTTTTATGGTTTCAAGGTGAAATCACGACCCTAATTATGAGGGAGTCTTACTGGATTTTCCGGTTAGATACAATGGTTCAGAGAGGTTTAAATGAGGGTAGTAATACAGCTTGGTACAATATCTATTAATATAGTATTTTCATTGGTAATATTTTATTTTGTTTTTTCAGGTATAGTAGTTAAATGTATAATTAAATTAGTTATGTATAAATGCACATATAAATGTATCACTTACAGTTTACTCAAATATTTCTTTAGAATATGTTGGAGTACACTTAGACATACAAAGTTTATTGTATTCTATACTTTTTTTAGTTATACCTTAGTCACGAGCATAACACAGTTTATATATACATTATTTTTGTATATTAATTAGGTTCTGATACCTTCAAAGTTTTTGATATAGAGTTCCTATGTTAGATACTCTTCCACTGAGTTAGTATAAATGGGTGGACCCCATCATGTAATTACACTAGATTTCCTAATCATATACTTTGTTGTATTGTGTAGATTGAGGTTTGGTGATGTTTTCTGTGGAAAGATGACAAAGGAGAAAGCGTTCATACATTGTGTTGTTGATACTTTTTTGCGAGAATCTGGGTATCCTTAGTAGATTCAGTGTCTGGACCTCTCTTCTTGCACCACTGGAACTCAAACGTCAGAGATAATTCTACTTCTGAATATCCAGATCTGGAACGCAATCACCACTTCCGGTGAGATCGCGACAATTCAACTTCTGATTATTTGGATTGGAGGATTTTAGTTTACTTTTAGTTTTTGACTTTGTAACCTTTGTCCATATCTATGGAGATCCACTTTTGTGTTATATTTGTGTGCTCTTGGAAATTGTAGTTTTATGTTTGAGACCAGCTTGGTTAGGGCGATTATGGAGGCATTATACTTACAGGTCAGGGTTCAGGCATGAACCAATTTATTATGTTATCTCTAACAACATACTTGTTGAGTTTGAATAAGATTTTGATAGTTTATCAAATTTTTTAAGGACCCCTTTGGTGACTTGCTCTGCAAGTTTAACAAGTAGATTTAATCAATAAACAAGTCCGAGATTTTTCTATGTCTGGTTTTGATAGGTCCTGGAGGTATATCCAGATTTCAATAAAAGTATTTTATAAGAGAACATGAAGTCCTCTAAGTTTATGGATTCTTTAAAAAAAATATTTTGTGAAATTATGATAAACATTTGTATAACCTCCCATTTAAAATTTTAAAAGATTGGATAATCTCAATGTGTTCAGCTGCTCTGTCTGTTTTCCTTTGCATCCAGTTAATTTGAGACAGTGGTCTGGCAGCCGAGAAATGTTATTTTAGCCTTATAATTGTCTATTTTTATAGGTTTTCTATTAAGAATACATTTCATTAAGATAAGAGTCAAGCAGCTTTCATGTGGATTTCTTCTGGTCGTTTGAAAGTTTTTTCACAGGATTTCCACCAGAGGCACCTGAGCAGGGACAGGTTGAATCTCCATGCAGTTGTTTATGCTGGTTTGGCATATGTCATTTACCAGCCAACTCCATTGATGAGTACTATACTTTTATGGTTTTACCTTTATTCACCACTATTTGGCACTATTGGGGCACCCATTTGTTTGTCTTCTCTCTTTTATACTTCCACACTGGATGATTGGTAGGAGCATCTGTGAATTTGAAAGGAATATATCCTGTATAATGTTCCTGGGGCAGTTTAAAGTTCCCTTCAGCCTGAATCTCACTGTACACAAGTGTTTTATTGAGTGAATAAAAGGGAGTATAAAATTCTTCTGCAAAGGATTTCAAGGGGTATAAGATTTAACTTACAACCTACATTCATAGAAAAATGGAATAATGCCTGAGACATCTGGTCCTATAATTTAATGCAGATCTTTATAGAATTCAGGGAAAATAACTCCTTGATTTAAATCAAGAAATTGGAAGTAAGATGGAATTGGGAAAAAATGAAAACTAATGAATCCTTTAAAGTTTTAGATGAACAGACAAGTAAATGGTTTCAACATTTAAGGACGAAGGGGGAAATCCCCCAAAAAACAAGGGTAAACGAATAGCTATTTCTGTGCAGAGATGCAGAAAAATCAGTTCTGTTCTACTTCAGAGCCAAGTTTGGGTAGTTTGTTGAGCTCTATAGATATGTATGAAAGTGTTCTATAACACAATATTTAGCTAATAAGTCTTTGAAGACTAATCCAGGTTGTATTCTGTTTATTTTGGATGAACCTTTTTGATACATCAGGTAGAGAGAAACATAGCCTGATCAGCAAATCTGTAATATCTTGGAGGGTTGAGTACCAACAGATTTCAAACCCAGGTCTCGTTTTTTACCCCACGGAATCCATTGGAAATATGTTGATGTGTTCTCATTAGTTGTCATGAAGGACTCCTGGACAATGATGATATTATAATCAAACAGGCAGACAAAGGGGGGGGGGAGTCCAAAATTTTGAGGAATATATGAGGGAAGCTAACTGTATTCTATCAGATGAAACCCAAGGACCCCACTTTAGAATAATTTTTCTGAGTGTTACTGTTGGCAAGCAAAACCAGGAGCCAAATGGTATAGTTAATATAACCTTTATTATGAGAATAAGAACAGCAATGCAATATAAATATATACACAGTGGGTGAATGAAACGCCGAGTACTGTATCAGGAATAGCAGTCTCACAATATTACCAGCACACTGTCAGAGACTAGGCCTCAGCCTGCTAGAGTCTCGAAGTAAGGTAACGCCCAAGAGTGATACTGACTCAGCCTGCAGTCAGTAGCTGTGAGTCTGCTAGAGCCCGAGGTCAATACTAGGAAGGATGACTGAATAACAGAAGTAATAAAGGAGCGAACAGACAGCCTTCTAGTAAGCACCAGATAGGATAGCCAGACGAGCCAAAGTCATACATGGAGCGGGTAGTCAGCCAGAGCCACAGGTTTTCACCAGAAAGGATATCTGAGCCAAACTGGAATGCACAAGGAGAATCGTCAGAGCCACAGATCAACACCAGAATGGATGGACAGACAAGCCGGATCACACACAGGAAACAGGAATACAAATAATGAACTGCACAGAACACCAACATAAGGTTAACTGAGTTAGGAATCAGTCTGCCCTTTAAACCCCTCCTCAGGAAGAAGGTAGGAGGAGCAGCTGAGAGGGAGGAAGTAGGTAGGAGACGACTACAGGCCTCAAACACATAAAACAAGAGGCCTGCAGCATGATGAAGCCTCGCACCTGCAGAGGACGCATCAAGCGTTTTAACTCACAGGAAGCGGGTATGATTTAAAAAATGAATGGCTTGCTAAAGGAACAAATACGCAAGATGACTCCCACACACGCTCAGGGGGAGGGTGTCTTGTTCAGGATGTTACTCCCTTGGAGCGAATGTTGAGTCATGACACACAAGACTACTCACCGAGGGTGGTTGTTAGGAACAGAAAAAAAACTACTCAGAGAACAGAGTAGGGTGATTATGGATATGCGTCTAGAGAGATTACAGGAAAGACAATTGAGGAAGGGGGTATAGTGTGTCA
The DNA here is from genome assembly GCA_037306005.1 of Rhinophrynus dorsalis. Classification (NCBI taxonomy): domain Eukaryota; kingdom Metazoa; phylum Chordata; class Amphibia; order Anura; family Rhinophrynidae; genus Rhinophrynus; species Rhinophrynus dorsalis. Next base: position 149,203,386 of record CM074720.1, read on the forward strand.
TTTTGGCATTGTGAGTGTTTCCTGTTTGGTTTCATATCCCACCCCACAATCAGGGAGGTTTGTACGTGGAATGAGATAATGCAAGTAGAAGATAGGAGGTGTGTACGTGGAATGAGATAATGCAAGTGGAAGATGGGGAGCTATGTGAAAGTTTTGTCAACAGGAACAGGGTAAAAATGGACAAAGAAACTAAACCCACCATCTACGTAGAGTGGGATATATTATGTATGTGTATTTGGATGGTAGCAATGTAGGTTAATTTTTGAGGGTGCATATATCTGGCCAGTAAGGCAATCACATCCAGTGAACTGATCTCTGTGTTCACATCGTGTTGGGACATATTTTGAAACATTTGAAAGGTACATATCTGACCGTTTTTGTTAGTGTTCAAATCTCTTGGGAATAGATCTGCAGTGGGATTCAAGTGTTATTCAACCCTATCTTCTTATTTGATCCTGTACAATGCACAATTTTGGATTACTTGACAGGTGACTCTCTGGTTGTCATGATGATATCCTATGCATTACATTGTGATACATGGGATACCACGCTGCGAATCACAGATTGATGAATTTGACAAGATCGTGTCTATGTTGTGTGTTCCAGTTGAATCCTGAAGGGCAACAATCAAGCCAGTAGTGAGGGATATCTTTGGTTGAGGCCTGTTTTCTCTGTGTATGAGCCCATCCATCCTTCTGTGCGAGGCAACCATACTCAATCCGAGATATCCATCAGTCATGGCCTGTTGGTGACCAAGGTACAATGGTTGATATTTGATTCCCATGTGTATCCTGCAAACAGTAGCTGGTGTACCATCCATCCATGGCATCAGCACCCCTGTGGATCCATGTGGGAATCAGATGTGGGATATGTCATTTCAAGTTACAGTAAATGATTGCAGCCACAACACCAAGGCCTACTTCATCCACCTTTCATTCTGGGGAATTGTTTGCGGCCTGTGTGTTGCACATACAACCAGTTATTCTCTGGGACACTGTGATGTGTGACCTGATCCACCCTTTTTGTGATTCAGTAAGCGGTGATGTTGAACTGATGAAGTGAACATGATGCTGACTTCTCCAGTGATCTCCTTTCCCCATTTCCAATGTTTTCCATGGAGTCTGTACAATAGGATCCTATCAACTTGATTCTTGTTTTTGCATATTCTCCATAGACTGACACTGGTATTGGTGAAGTGAGGGTGTGTGAGGGTTACTTTCTCTCCACCATCTCTTTGTCACTGCTTAGTGAATGTCCCCTGTGTAGCATGTGATCGTGTCACGGTTTGTTAAGACTCTCAGACGCAGAGTTAGGTAAAAACTCAACAAATTACCGTAGGGTAATATACACGTACACACACATATCTTTATTAGACAGGAATATAATGCAACTAAGAGCAATATTGGCTCTACCGGCCCTGCCAATATACCGGGCAAGGCAGCCAGGGGATCGAAACTGGTGAGGTGAGGCTCTACCGGCCTTGCCAATACCGGGTAAGGCAACCCAAGGCAACAGGACAGGTTCTACTGGCCTTACCATATACCGGGCAAGGCAGCCAATTGACAGGTGACTACACAGGCTCTACCAGCCTTGCCAATACCGGGTAAGGCAACCCAAGGAAACAGGACAGGTTCTACCGGCCTTACCATATACCGGGCAAGGCAGCCCACAGACAGGAGGTAATATCAACCACACACTAAAGTGACTGACTGGTGGAAAAACAGTCACTAAGATGGTAAAGAGGCTGAGTCAGTAAGTAAGCTGTCAGCAGCAGAGATAGTAAAGGGTGGAGCTCAGCAATGCTCTTCACAGATGGAACTCCATACCACTATAGAGCAATCAGGTGTGCATGGAGCGAACCAGTACCCAGTACGTGGAACGCAATATATACTGAGACAGCCGGGTGGCTTGAGGAGCGAACCAGTACCCTGTACGTGGAACGCTATAACACTGAGGCAGCCGGGTGGCTTAAGGAGTGAATCAGTACCCTGTACGCGGGACGCTACAATACAGAGATGGCCAGAAGGCTTGCGGAGCCAACCAGTACCCTGTACGTGGAACGCTATCAGTCTAAGACAGCCGGATGGCTTGAGCAGCGAACCAGTACCCTGTATGTGGAACGCTATGATACTGAGACAGTCGGATGGCTTGAGGAGCGAACCAGTACCCTGTACGTGGAACGCTGTAACACGGAGACAGCCGGGTGGCTTGAGGAGCGGACCAGTACCCTGTACGTGGAACGCTATAGCACTGAGACAGCCGGATGGCTTAAGGGGCGAACCAGTACCCTGTACGTGGAACGCTATAGCACAGAGACAGCCGGATGGCTTAAGGAGCGAACCAGTACCCTGCACGTGGAACGCTATAGCACAGAGACAGCCAGATGGCTTAAGGAGCGAACCAGTACCCTGTACGTGGAACGCTATAGCACAGAGACAGCCGGATGGCTTGAGGAGCGAACCAGTACCCTGTACGTGGGACGCTATAGCACTGAGGCAGCCGGATGGCTTGCGGAGCGAATCAGTACCCTGTACGTGGAACGCTATAACACTGAGGCAGCCGGATGGCTTGGGGAGCGAACCAGTACCCTGTACGTGGAACTCTATAGCACTGAGGCAGTCAGATGGCTTGGGGAACAGACCAGTACCCTGTACGATAACCGGCAAGGTAACAATGTCACCAAGGCGACTCAGGAATGTCTGAGGACAGGAATCAGTGAATGGAAGCAGGAACCAGCAGGCAGACGGTCAACCGCAACATCGGCGGAGACTGGCAGCAGGAAGCGGAGGTTCGACCAGATCAATCGAAGGCAGGAACTCTTCAACTGGAACAGATAGAATACAGGTCGCAGGAACACAGCTGAGGCCCAGGATACTCAGGAACAGGGTCATATACAACAGCATAGAAACAACACGAAAGGGCAACCAAAGGGTGCCCAGGCTAGGTTTAAATAGGCAATACAGGGCGGGCTGAAGGCAGCCAGCCAATGGAGAGCCCCCTACTGGTGATAGACAAGAAAAGAGAGCAATCATGGGCACCGTGATAGATCGTTGGCCTATAGACTTGTTTGTTGTCTGGTTAACCCTTTGAGTCCCAGAGGGGTTGCCAACGCATTGTTGATCGATGCATTGATGATCCCTCTAGCACTCAAGGGGTTAGGTGCTGACTTCCCTGTGGGGACATGGGTGACACTGTGTGTGAACAGTGATGATATTTAACAGATGACATTTTGAACAGCACGGTTTGTGTATTGTGTGTGATGAGCACAGAGACAGGAGGGTTGAACTAGGACTTTGACAGGTTTGTCCCAAGTTGGACCTTGACATTTGTCCTGGTGTAGTGTCCTGTTTTTAACCCTCAGGGTGCTGTGTTGGTGCAGTTGTATGGATGAATGATGGGCATGTGTTGAGGTGTGACTGTGTGTGCAGCTGGTGTTGGTTGATGTAGTGTGTGGTTATGTAGTGTTGCACTTACCGGTAGTGTGGAAAGCTCATCTCATCCCCAGTGTCAGCTCCTCCAACAACCCCCTCGATCAGAGTTGGGGACATGTTCTGCCTCACTATCTCCTCCCACCCGCAGAAGGTGATGGGGACAGGTGGGCCACCTCTGATGCCTTGGGCTTACTTGGCCACGTCAGACAGCTTGTTCTTGACCACCCTCCGGCAGTCGTCCCATCTCTTCTTCATGGACTCCACGTCCCACCTGCATGTAGCCACCGTGGTCACCCAGTTGCTGATCTGGTTCCAGGCTGCCTTTCTCCTCGCTGACAGGCCAGGGACCTTCTCCGTCGGGTGGAGGACACTCTCTCTCTCCAGGACAGCCTCCACGAGAGCCGTGTTCTCCTCCTCTGTGTATTTTGGATCCCTGATCCTGCCCTCGTCAGCTCTGGCATGGGAGGATTCTGAGCCGGAGTGTCCTGCCTGGTCTGACCCTGACTGTGTGGGGTGCTCCCCAGCAACTACCCCTTGTTCCGCTGCAGGTTTTGTCCCTGTCCTCTGTGTGCCTTCTCTTGTGGACCGGGTCCCCCTCTGCCCTGCGGATCTCCCTCTCCCACCCCTGCTCTGGGATACCCCCCTGACCTTCCTCCTCCTCCACTACTCCCCCCATCCCTCTCTCCTGTTCTCCTCTTCTGGCCATCACTCACCCACTCATACCTAGGCACTCCCACAGGCCCTCACAGACACACTCGATCCACTTACTCTCTGTCACACACTTTCACTCACAGATTCACACTGTAAAAATAAAATGTAAAATGTGTAAGGTGTTATAAAAAAAAGGACTATGTGTATGTATGTGTATATGTAATATGTGCAAAAGAGTAATATGTGAATAGTTGGTGCACCTCTCTCCAAACTCCAAAATCTCCTTCTACCTCAAATGAATGCTCCTGTCTCTTTCTCAGATCACTATCCTCCGCTCCTGGGTCCTGATATCTAGCTCTCAAGAACTCGATAACAGACAGTGTGTGACGGTTATTTTTGGGTATATATAGGTGTATTTGAAGTTTTTGGATACTTTGGGGCTTTGGGATTGGCTGTGTGTTTGAATTTGTTGTTGCATCAATCAGGGTTGCTAGCCAACGGCAGCCGTTATGTTACAAGTTGTTTTGAGCTATGTTATCAGGTGATTTGACTGCACGTTGTGCATTAACATGAGCGACAACGGCTTTTGTGTTACATGTTTTGGCTGTGCCTACTCTCGATAGCTATTCTTGTAGAGTACCTATTGAATCTGTCATAACTCATTTATTATTTGCGAGCAATGTGCCTTTTTCACTTAGCGGCTGGTTTAACGTGAGCCTTTAAATCTAGCCTCTTCTTTCTTCAGATTGCCATTGCAAGGAAGAAGCCTCAGAGAGACTCCCTCTGGAGAGAGAGACATGGGCTACATGGTTCCCACCCAGGGCTGAAAGGGTCCAAGCAGCTCCTGTAAACTGGCCAATCCACCAGGGGAAGCCAGTAATGGTTTTCTGCCTAATGGGGGAATTTTGACACCTCATATCTAAGTAAAAATAATAAAATAACTAAAACTAAGCAGAACTGTTCATAACTTTCCTATCAAAATGAGGAACAATTCTTAACTGAAGGGGAGTGGCTAGGTAGCCTGCTATGGAGGAGAGGGAGGCTTCGCCCCTGCAATTCCTTTTTAGAATTGTTCCAACCTACTGGGAGGAGTTGGCGCCTAGCCATGGTACTTGTAAACTATATTGGATGACAGAGAGAGGTTTTTTTTGATTGTGGACCTTAGTTTTTTGAGAAAAAAATGAAGGTCTTCAAAAATGTCCAAAATGTGCGTTGGCTGGTATTTCCTGTGTAAAAGGGACTTGTACATCACTTTGAAACTGGTTTCACATCTTGGGCAGATTTGTCTAATATGCAAGTGGAAATTTCTTCTCTGTAATGGCAAAAGAGAGCTTGTACTTTGGCTTGTGTTTTGAAAACTCTTAAAGTGTCTCCCTAAGTTTAAAGGAAATGCAGATGTGGACCCCTTGCTCTCGGTGCCTAAGGAAACTGGCTGAACCTCACTGATAAGTCACAAACAAGGCTGAAATGTACATCTGGGGTTTGCTGTTATTTCCTGTACAAAGCGACTTGCCTATCACTGTGGAAGTTGACCTCTTTTTTGGCCTGTAGATGTCTCATCTGTAAGTGGAAACGTCTCCTCTATAATGTCACCAGAGAACTAAAATGTGATGTTCTTGAGTGGTGTCTGAATGTAGAGCAGGCAGTCTTGCTTTTGTTCATTCTCAGAGCCTCTCATGTACTTTGACTTGTTTTGAAAACGTTTATGTTTTCTCTTTAAGAGTAAATGGTAAACCAGAAGTGGGCCCCTTGCTCTCAGTGCCTAGGGAAACCAGCTGCACTTCGCTGATGAGGCCCAAACAAGGCCGAAACGTACGTCTGGTTTGGTTGTTTTGGGGGTTTTTTGGCTATTATTTTGGACCTGGACCTCCTTTTTGGTGGGATTAGTCTAATATGTAAATGGAAATGTCTCCTCTTTAATGCCACTAGAGAGCTAAAATGTGATTCTCTTGAATGGTGATTAGCTGTGGAGTAGGCAACATTGATTTTGTTCATTCTCAGCACCTCTCGTACTTTGGATGGTTGTTTTGAAAACTCTTAGGAAGTGGAAGTGGACCTCCATTTTGGGCAGGATTAATCTAATATGTAAGTGAAAATGTATCCCCTGTAATTGATGCTGTTTTGAAGGCAAATGGTTGTCACACCAGATATTGATTTTTCGTCTGTTCACTCACTGTGCATTTTGTTAATTGAGAAAAGTAAACTATTAACATGTCTATTTTTAAAGCATTATTACTTTACAGCATTTTTTTCACACCTGCCTAAGACTTTTGCACAGTACTGTATGTAAAGAATTAACAAGCTTTGAAGTAAACATTTCAATATATGAAGCTTTGTAAAAATTTTAAAATACCATAGAAATATTGCCATGCTCTGAATAAATCGTTTCACAGGAGGACAACTTCCAGCTTGCAATTCACCCTTTTTCTAATTTTTTTTTTATTACCAATTAAAAACATATTCAAAAGCCTTGAGTGATATATATTTTTTTAAATCCAACATTTAAAACGAAAAAAGTTTTGTAGATCAGTGTCGTCAACTGGTTTGTCATGAATGCCGGCATACACAGTCTTAAGGATACTTGTTTTGAACTTGTCTTCAAGAATAGTAATATATTTCTCCAAACAACCTGGAACAACACATTAAACAGAATACATTTAAATGTTATTTTCCTCCTAATTTTGCAGGTTAATACTAAATAGATCTAAATAGCATAGGCGTGCGCAGCCAATTGCATTAGGGTGTGCACCCAAAAGCACAAACACACACGTGCGCGTGTGTATATATATATATGTGTGTGTGTGTGTGTGTGTGTGTGTGCTATATAAATGAATAAATGTACTAATCTGGACTGGGAACCAAATGGGCACGCAACATACAAATATAATAGCAAATTAGTTATGCAATGTGACCAACAGATGTTGCCAAATTTACCCTTATGAGCTTAAAACTCTCCACTTTGGCATATATTGTAATTTAGAATGCTTTTATGGGAGGGAGAACGGTTAGCCACTGCACATTAATTTTAATGCCACTGTTTCAAACTGCATTTTACAGACAGAAAACAGCAAAAAACTGCTCACCCTGTCCACCTCCACAAACTGTCCACCCTGTCCATCTCCATACTGCCTACCTCCACACACTGCCAACCTCCACACCCTGTCCTTCTCCACGCACTGTCCACTCTGTCCTCCTCCACAGTGCCCACCACCTCCACACACTGGCCTCATTGTCCACCTCCACATACTATCCACCTCCAACACCCTCCACATTGTCCCCAATGTCCCCCACCACACCCTGTCCACCCTGTTGTCCTCCACACACTGTCCACCCGTCTCTGTCCTGACCCCCTCCACACTCTGTGCCCACTGTCCACCTCCACACTCTGTGGCTGTGCCTACTGTCCACCTCCACACTGTGCCCACTGCCCACCGCCACACTCTGTGCCCACTGCCCACCTCTACACACTGCCCACCTCCACATACACTGCCCACTGTGTCCATCTCCACACACTGCCTACCTCCGTCCTCCACACACTGCCCACATCAGATACAGGCCATCGACATAAGCTGCTAGCAAAGAGACGATTCAAGACATGAAGTGTATAATGTGGTGTTCTGGCACTCAGAGCGCACAACGAGCATGGTTATTGGCGCCCGCGCCCCCAATGGTGTTGTCATCATCATGCGCATGGTACGCAGATCTGAAGGTTGCGTACGCATGCGCAGCTATCAAGTAGCTTCCCTACACATTGAGTCTTAATTGACTCAATGAAGGGAAGTGTAATGTCAGTGACAAGTCCTAAAAATATGCCTAAAACTTAGGAAACATTGCTTAGCTGTCGGCAGCTGGATCGATGTTCTCGCGGGTGGGGGCGTCCGAGCAGGCGGCTTTTTGTGCCGGGCGGCCTGCTCCTATTTTAATTTGTGGGCCTGGAGCTGCAGCTCCCTCAGCCCCTACGTTAATCCGGCCCTGCAATTAGGGTGTGCCTAGGCACATCCGGCACACGTCATGCGCACGCCTATGCTAAATAGCTTATTTCACAATGCTTAAAGCTATGAAACTCTGGATTCTCTGTTTGCAGAGGTGTTTACTGATGTCAATAAATTATTATGGTCAAATATATGCACAAAAGGAAGTTGTACAGAACCGGGCTGTTATCCCTAATAGTATGTGGAGGAAATTAAAATGGCCAGTAGGTGTTCTGGTAACCAAGTGTCATCCAAACCTTTAAAGTGAACTGATTTGTTCTTGCCAACCTCCTGATTATTATCCTGATAGTAATTATTAAGAAGAACATATTTTTAGGGCTTTTCATTTGAATAAAACAAGAATACTTCTACTGGGAGAATTTTCATTCAGAAGTTATTACAAAGATAACTTACATTTTTTGTGGGAATCTGAGCACAACATATTTCTGACCATTCCATATTACATTGAAGCAACAGTAACAGTGCTGCCATAAATTTATATGATTATAAAAAATGTTGAACTCAGATGCATACAAAAATACAAGTTCTTGATTTTATAATTTTGAACTAAGCATCTCCCAGCAGTGAGGGACTATTTTGATTTAACGCAAAGAGATAGTCAGAGTTGCTCAACTAGGAACGAGCCTGCCCTTGAATTGATGAGGCTCTATAGAATAAGTATCCTACCCAGGGTGCAATCTCTTTTAGCTCAATAGTGCCTTTCACAGAGAGGAAGTATCGTAAAGCACATCATACTGATCCTACCAAAAGGCAGTCCAGCCACGAAGTGCCAGGCAATTCCTCTCTGAACAAGAGAAGCAGCTAACAGCAGACGTACGTTTCGGCTTTGTTGGGCCACGTCAGTGAGATGTAGCTGATCTCTCTGGACACTGTGAGCAAGGGGTCAACATGTGGATTACCCTGTTACCCTTAGGGTGATCAATCCCAAGGGTAATTTGCATACGCAAAGAGATAGTCAGAGATGCTCAACTAGGAACAAGCCTGTCCTCGAATTGATGAGACTCTAAAGGATAAGTATCCTACCCAGACCCAACAAGGCCAAAACGTACGTCCATCCTATGGATTGCTCTGGTCCGTAGACCATAAATCTCCATAGGATGGTGTAGCAACAGCTCCACTGTAAATTTTCAGGCCACTGTGATATTGCACCTAAAAAATTCAAGTTTGAGCTGTTATAATTTTTTAATAAAATATCTCTCAGCAGTGGGAGTACCCTTGTTTTATTCGTGGACATAAACCCTACAACACAGATTTTTTTACATCTTAAGTATTACTATCCCTTTAACTTCCTGGATCAAACTTGTGTTTCTATACAAGGTTTTTGTTCATATAGTAGATTGGGCTGTATTGGAGATCAAGAAGGAGTTTGATTCCTATTTTGGCCTCCAATTGATTAAATTGTGTGGTCTGTGACTTGCAAGGCTCTGGTCATATTGATTCATATTGTGCAGGCCACACACACCATATGGTGTTCAAATATGTTTCATTTTAATTTGCGTGATTTGTTTGGGTGTTTAGATATTGTAGGTAGTTATGGCGTCTTAGATGTTATACTGCGAGGGTCAGTGCTGTGGGCCTTAGGATATTTCCCATTATTATCCTTGGTGTATAATGTTTCAGTGTCTGTGCTTGGTCTTCACTTCAGAGTTATCAGGAGGGATGATCGTTCATAGGGCTCAGATGTAGAACACTGATGTATCGGCAGTCCCTCATCAAGGACACCTTGTAAGTTTGCCTCTGGCAGTATCATATGAGGAATGTTTGATAATGTTTGTGGATATTTTTCTTTGATCTTGAACTTATTGAACTCAATTTTGTATATTTCTCTCACTACAAGGTATTTGCCACTCGTAAGTTGAAGCAATGTAGTGTCTTCCACCAGTTGATTGGCATGATGGCACACAGAGGGTTAAAGCTGTGCCATTGATTTAAATTCTCACTCAAACTGCTTCAATGTATTAAGGGGAACAGAAATATATGGCCTTATTTTTCAAGACTGAGAGGAGCTCTAGCAATATTGTCATTCTCCAGAGCTGGAGGGCCTCCTGTTGTCACTTGCACGTTGAAGCAATGTTTAAGGCACGAGAATCTCCTGCTTTTTGAGGAGGGCGAGATTCTCATGTTGCCCTTTTCATCACGGTGACCTGGTTAATGCGCCGTTTAGTTGCTCGAACTTTTGTGTGCAAATTTTTTTCCCATTTGTCACTATTCTGCATTTCAGACACAAAATAATGAGAAATAAACCATGAGACTTAAAAAAAAAAAAAAAAAAATATATATATATATATATTTTTTTTTTAATTAAAATTTTATTGTGATTTTACAGCAAGAAATACAGATACAAGGCAGTATAAAAATAGGCCAACAATACATAGTCAAAAGACCCGAAGACAGCTTACAAAATCCCTAGCCCAGCCCTCAACATGGTGGGGGTAACATCAGTACTAGTGATGATCGAGCACCCCGATGCTCGGGTGTTCGGGTGCTCTGGAACTGGGGCCATGATTAAGAGGGAAACGTGCGCAGCGTAAAGCAGGTGTTCAACGTGGTTATGGCCCGGGTAGGGTACAGCATTCAGGAACGGAGGCCGCAGCTACCACAGGTTTTACAACATGTCCGTTTGCCCTTGTTAAGTCCAAAATTTATAGTCGGAACAGTGGGGTCTGATCCATTGAGTAAAAGTGACGAAGTGACTTAGTGGATGAAGCCAAGAACTACCTTCTGCTCTGTCGAACACCCCAGCCCTATTTAATTCAATGGGAGGACCTGAGGCACTCCGATACAACCTGTATATCACAAAATGGAGGGCCTCATTCACATTGTGGTACAATAGTTCAGGTAGTGGTCCAACACTCATAAAGCCTATGCACTAAGTGAAAGGGCTGCCAAAAATTAGACTGAAATGTCACTCCAATACACCCTTTATTACACATAAAGGAGGGCATCATACACACCCTTGAAAAATTAGGATTAATGGCCTGCTGGTGACCCTCTAAAACATTAGGGGCGAGGGCATGCCGCTAAGCTGACCATCTAAAACATTAGGAATGAGGGTCTGCTGCTGAGCCGACCATCTAAAACATTATGGGTGAGGGTCTGCTGCGGAGCTGACCATCCTAAACATTATATGCGAAGGCCCGCTAGTGATCTGACGCTATAAAACATTATATGAGAGGGCCCGCTAGAGAGCTGACCCAATAAAACATTATATGAGAAGGCCCGCTGGTGAGCTGACCTATACAAAAATTGTCAAACAGGGCCCGCTGGTGAGCTGGCCCTATATAAAAATTATATCACAGGGCATATGGAAGAGGAGGAGGAGGATGAGAAGATTAAGAGTCAACCATATACCTGTTTTTTGGGTGGAAGGGGTGAATGGGAATACAGAGTATTCCCATCATTGTAAATAACATATCTAAAGTGACTTTATTTTCACCCGGGGCTTTCCTCCAGTGGAGTGGAGAAGTCAGGGGAAATCCAGGCCTTGTTCATTTTTATAAGTGTCAACCTATCAGCATTTTCGGTGGAAAGGCGGATACGCTTATCTGTTATGATGCCACCAGCAGCACTAAATACCCGCTCAGACAGAACGCTGGCGGCAGGGCAGGCCAGCACCTCCAAGGCGTAGAGTGCCAGTTCATACCACGTGTCCAGCTTGGACACCCAGTAGTTGTAAGGCACAGAGGGATCAGTGAGGACGCTGACACGGTCTGCTACGTACTCCTTCACCATCTTCCAAAACTTTTCCCTCCTTGTGACACTAGGCCGCGCATCAGGGTGAGGGTGCTGGCGGGGTGTCATGAAGGTGTCCCATGCCTTGGAGAGTGTTGCCCTGCCTTTGTCGGAACTGCTGTGTGCTCCCCTTTTCTCCCCTTCTCGGTTGGCCAAGGTAGCACGTACTCTGCCACCAGCGTTGTCAGATGGAAAATTTTGGAGCAATTTTTCGACAAGAACCTTCTGGTATTGCACCATTTTGCTTGTCCTCTCCACCGGAGGAATGAGAGATGAGAAATTCTCTTTGTAGCGGGGGTCCAGAAGGGTGAACACCCAGTAATCCGTGTTGTCTAAAATGCGTATAACGCGTGGGTCACGGGAAAGGCAGCCTAACATAAAGTCAGCCATGTGTGCCAGAGTACCAACAGGCAAGATTTCGCTGTCCTCACCAGGAGGATGACTCTCAATCTCCTCATCCTCTTCCTCCTCTTCTGCCCACCCACGCTGAAGAGATGGAAATAAAGTTCCATGGCTACCCTCTGTAGCGGAGGCAACCGTGTCTTCCTCCTCCTCCTCCGCCTCCTCCAATTGTCGCTGAGAAGACGAAGTGAGGGTGCTCTGGCTATCACCTTGTTTAAGCTCTTCCTCCCCCATTTCCACCTCTTCCACATGCAAAGCGTCAGTTTTAATTGTGAGCAGCGAGCGTTTCAGTAGACACAGAAGTGGGATGGTTACACTGATAATAGCGTTATCGCCGCTCACCATCTGTGTCGATTCCTCAAAATTGCGTAAAACCTCACAGAGGTCTGACATCCATTCCCACTCCTCACTTCTGATTAGAGGAAGTTGAACGGAGAGGCGACGACCGTGTAACAGCTGGTACTCCACTACTGCCCTCTGCTGCTCACAAAGCCGGGCCAACATGTGGAAGGTGGAGTTCCAGCGCGTGCTCACGTCACACAGCAGCCGGTGAGCTGGCAATTGTAAGCGCTGCTGCAGCGTCAACAGGCCGGCTGAAGCTGTAGATGACTTACGGAAATGTGCACACACGCGGCGCACCTTCATCAAGAGATCATGCAAATTGGGGTAGGTTTTTAGAAATCGCTGGACCACTAAATTAAATACATGCGCTAGGCATGGTACGTGTGTGAGCTTGCCGAGCTCCAAAGCCGCCACCAAGTTACGCCCATTATCACACACAACCATGCCTGGTTGCAGGTTGAGTGGCGAGAGCCACTGCTCGGTCTGGTGACTAATCCCCTGCAACAGCTCTGAGGCCGTGTGCTGTTTGTCCCCAAGGCAGATCAGCTTCAGCACGGCCTGTTGACGCTTCCCCACTGCAGTGCTACACTGCTTCCAGCTACTGGCTGATGGGTGAGTGGCGCTGCGCGCAGAGAATTCGGAGGTGGAAACGGAGGAGGAGGAGGAGGAGCCAATAACGTAGGTGCTGGCGGAAACCCTGATGGAGGTAGGGCCCGCAATCCTCGACGTGGGTAGCACCTGTGCCATCCCAGGGTCCGAGTCGCTCCCAGCCTCCACGACATTCACCCAGTGTGCCGTCAGGGAAATGTAGCGTCCCTGGCCACAAGCACTTGTCCATGTGTCAGTCGTTAAGTGGACCTTCCCAGTAACTGCGTTGGTCAGGGCACGGGTGATGTTAAGGGACACATGGTGGTGTAAGGCGGGGACGGCACACCGGGAAAAGTAGTGGCGGCTGGGGACTGCGTACCGAGGGACAGCTGCTGCCATCAGGCTGCGGAAGGACTCAGTGTCCACAAGCCTAAATGGCAGCATTTCGATGGCCAGTAATTTGGAAAGGTGTGAGGTTAGTGCTATGGCCTGTGGGTGGGTGGCTGGGTATTTTCGCTTGCGCTCAAATGCCTGGGGTAACGACATTTGGACGCTGCGCTGGGACAGGGAAGTGGATGTGGTCGCTGATGGTGCTTCAGATGGTACAGGTGCAGGGCGGGAGGTATGCGGGCCTGCGCCTTCGACAGGCGATTGGCCAGCACCGAAAACAGGGGAAGAGGAGGCAGTGGTGTGGCCTGCAGACACAGATTGGCGATCCGGGCGTTCCTCCCACTTATTACGGTGCTTGGATGCCATGTGTCGGATCATGCTGGTGGTGGTGAGGTTGCTAGTGTTCATGCCTCGGCTCATTCTGGTGTGGCACAGGTTGCAAACTACAATTCTTTTGTCGTCCGCACTTTCCTTAAAAAAACGCCATACCGCGGAACACCTAGCCCTTGGCAAGGGAGATTTACGCAAGGGGGTGCTCCGTGGAACATTTGCGGGCCGGTTTGGTGCGGTCCGCCTTCTTTCTTTAGCCACACCACTGCCTCTTCCAGCCTGTTGCGGTGCTGCAGATGGCTCACCCTCAGGACTGCTGTCATCGCTCGGCTTTCCACCTTCCCAGGTGGGGTCAGTGACCTCATCGTCCACCAAGTCCTCCTCCACTTCCTCACTCTGATCATCCTCCTCATTTCTTGATCCCACCACATCCTCAGTCATTGACAACTGTGTATCATCCTCCTCATCAAGGTCTTGAGACAGTAATTGTGGTTGATTTGATGGCAACTGTGTCTCATCATCATCATCCACTTCCTTTGACCTTAAATGCCGTTCCCCTCTGTCATCTTCTTGTGATTGGGTACCCTCTAGAGGTTGTGAATCAGGGCACAAGATCTCATGTTCCTCTGCAAGCGTGCTTGGAGAGAGGTTCAAATCAAGGATTGGTGATGAGAAGAGCTCCTCACTATATCCCAGTGTGGGATCACTTCTTTGGCCAGACCCTCTATGGTGGGAGGAAGGATGATCAGGGTGAGGATTATGTTGACCAGACTCTTGACTAGTGAGAGTGGACTTGGTGGAAGACAGGGTGGTGCTTAACCGACTGGAAGCAGTATCAGCTGAAATCCAACCGACCACCTGTTCGCAGTGGTCTGACCTCGAGAGTGATGTCCTGCGACGCCCTGTAAACTGAGACATGAAGCTAGGTATGATGGATGTCTTTCTTTCTTGTGCTCTGGAACCAGGCACAGTTTCTACGCGTCCTGACCCGCGCCCTGAACTATCAGGATCACGTCCACTTCCCCGTCCCTTTTTACCCGCCTTCTTCATATTAAACGGAATATATGCCGGTAATCTGCGGCTAGGCACACGAAACAGAATGTGACGCTAATCTGCGGCTAGGCACACTAAACAATATGTGACGCTAATCTGCGGCTAGGCACACTAAACAATATGTGACGTTAATCTGCGGCTAGGCACACTAAACAATATGTGACGCTAATCTGCGGCTAGGCACACGAAACAGAATGTGACGCTAATCTGCGGCTAGGCACAGTGAACGGAATATGTGACGTTAATTTGTGAATTTGCACACTAAACAGAATGTGACAATAATCTATGGCTAGGCACACGTTTAAAATGGCCCTTTTTGTCGCTGCGTTGTAAAATCATTGGCCCTGTGCACCTAACAGAATATGTCAGCTTGTCACTGCACTGTGAAATATTTGTCCCTGTGCACCTAGTACAATGTCACCTTAGAACATGTCCCCCCCCACAAAAAAATGAAATTCTGCCACCCCCAAAAAAAATTAAATGCTGCCCCCACACACAACAGTCCTAAAAAGGACTTTTGGGTCTTGAAAGAGTTTCAACAATTTTATTCTCCCTACACTGACTTCCTGTGCATCTAGTATTATATGTCACCTTACTAATATCCCCCCCACAAAAAAAAGGAAATTGTGGCCCCCCAAACAAAATATAAATGCTGCCCCCACACACAACAGTCCTAAAAAGGACTTTTGGGTCTTGAAAGAGTTTCAACAATTTTATTCTCCCTACACTGACTTTCCCTGCCTAAGCGCATCTCTCCCTGGCTAAGAATGAGCCGAACTCGCGCGTCGGGTGCTATACAGCACCCGATCACGGGTTCTGGCCAGCCAATCAGTGTAATGCCAGCAGCCAACATGGCTGCTGGCATTACACTGATGTCAGAGCCTCCCCGCACGTTTATTGGCTGCGCAGCAGCTGCGAAACGTGCGGGGAGGAGACCCGAACATGGCGGGCGAGCACATGCGGTACTCGTATGAGTACCGCCATGTGCCGAGCAGAGCGATGCTTGAGCCGAACCGAGCTTCGGCCGAGCATGCTCGCTCATCACTAATCAGTACGTAACTTTGTGGGTGGGATATGACCGAAAAATCAAGCTCAGTTAAACCGTCGATACCTGATATAAAGAAACATAAAAAGGAGAGGAGAGAAAGAAAAAAGGAAGAACAGACCGACAAATTGGAGAGAAAGTACATAAAGAGAGAGGCAGAGGGGAAAAAAAAGGGGGTGGGAGAAGGGACCAGCAGAAGGAGGAGTGGATCAGAGGTTCAGTGCAGAAGAAGCTCATGGCAGAAATCAGGCCAAGAAGGGGGGAAAGAGAGGCAAGAGGGGGTGAAAGAGAGAGGGTAGAAGGGGGGAAGAGAGAGGGAAGAAAGGGGAAGAGAGGGGGAAGGAGGGAGAAGAGAGAGGGAAGTTGGGGGGGAAAGAGAGTGAAGAAGGGTGGAAAGAGGCAAGGGGGGAGGATTGAGGAAAGAGGCAAGGGGGGAGAGGGGGAAAGAGAGAGGGAAGAAGGAGGGAAAGAGAGAGGGAAGAAGGGGGAAAGAGAGAGGGAAGAAGGGGTGAAAGAAAGAGGTAAGAAAGGGAGAAAGAGAGAGGGAAGGAAGAGTGGCAATATGAGAGATAAAGAAGCAAGAGAGGGATAAAGAGGCATGAAGCAAAGAGGGAAGAGGGGGAGAAAGTTGGGCAAGAGGGGGATAATGAGGCAAGAATGGAAAAGAGAAATGGGTTGGTAAAGAGAAAAGGAATAGAGAGAGACAAGGGGGGTAAAGAGAAAAGTGGTGGAGATAGATAAAGGGACAAGAGGGAGAAAGAATTAAGAATGGAATAAAGATAAAGAGGCAAGAGGGGGAGAAATACTATACTACCCCTTTTGCATATTTCTCCCTCATCCTGCCCCTTCTTCTCTTTCTCCCTCTTCTTGCCCCCCGTTGCCTCTTTCTACCCCCTTTGTTCCCTTTCTCCATTCTCTTGCCCCTTTCTCCCTCCTCTTGCCCTTGCCCCCATGCCTCTCTCTCACTCCTCTTGCCCCTCATGCCTCTTTCTCCCTTTTGTCTCTTTTCACTCCTCTTGGCCCCTATGTCTCATTTCCAGATGAAGAAAACCCCAGCATTGACATAGTGGTGTCGCCTCGTGTCACTCAGTCCTACCCCCTCTTGCCTCTTTCTCCCTCCTCTTGCCCTTCATGCTTCTTTCTCCCTCCTCTTGACCCCAAGCCTCTTTCTCACTCCTCTTGCCCCTCATGCCTCTTTCTCCCTTTTGCCTCTTTTGCAGATGAAGAAAACCCCAGCATTTACCTTGTGGCATCACTGTGTGTCACTCAGTCCCGGCTGTTATCAGTGCATGTAGTGGGGGGACAGAGACAGAAAGATCTGACAGGAATTATGGCGCTCACAGCTTTGCAATTTGAACCATGGCTATGTGCCACTAGAAAGGCCTCTGTGTGCCAGGGGTGGCACACGTGCCATAGGTCTGCCAACACTCCTATGATAACCAGCAGAATAAATATAACCACTAGCTGGAAAGAGCGGTCTCGAGATAGACAACAGTCATACACAGTTCATCAGATAGTAAATAAATCAGCAGGCTTGAAGAAATGGTCAATGGATATCTAAAGATCATGCACAGGATAAGAATACAACAATGTATATCAGTAGGCTAAAGAGACATTGTTGAGAATCAGTAGACTAGAGGGAGGTAAATGGATAGCCTTGAGTCATAACACAGGATAAGCAGACAATGTTGAGAATCAGCAGGCTAGAGGGAGGTTGATGAATAGCCTTGGGTCATAGCACAGTATGAAATACACTAGGACAGAGAAGCTCAAGGAGTGAACTGACTGGTGCTATAACACTGGGAAAGTTCACCTGAGAGAGGGAATGGCCACCTAATATGGGCGCTGCCATTTGAGATCAGCATTTTGGCAGTCGGCAAGAAACCCGGAGGTGCAGTGCGCCACTCCGCATGAATGGGGAGGTGAGAGCAGGCCACATGGAGGACAGAAGAAACCACGCTAGAGGCCAAAGGTGACAAAACAATGGAATTTCTTACTGTAGTCAGTACCTATTACCAGCACGAGACAAAGAGTACCACATTGGTATGGTTTAATAAAAAGTAGGAGGTGCCACAAGCACTAAACTACACTTATCATTTCTAGTTTCCAATATTACCAGCCTGCACATAAATAACTGTAACAATTAAAGATTATGTAAACAGGTAAACAAGTCATATTATTTTGTAAACAAGACAACTGGCTGCATCAAATGAGGGGTCATTGCCTTTTCTGACCCTTAGACTAGTGTGTACAAATGCTAACATTTGGCTCTTATGTGTGGCCATCTTTTATTTTGCTTTCTTTAGCCCCTGATTTTCTTCCAGTGCCCTTTTGAGGGGCTCAATATTGAACTTGTGTGTTTCTTCTTTAAAGCGCTTCCTTATGGTCTTGCACATTTTTACATATTCTACTCTGTGCTTTTTGCTTAATTTCTCATTGCAACTGTTTCTTTTGATATTCAGGTTTTTTTCTTGTTTTGCAGTAGGTGCAAAGGCATGGGCAGTGTCTACTGTAGTCTCAATATTTTTTTCATTGTGGGTTGAAATGTCGGTGACTGGAAGGTCTTGCAGCACATTGAAGTGATTAGACAGTGCTATCTCAAAATTATTACAATTTTTCAATAGCTGGTTAGAGTTGATCTTCAAGTTTGTTGACTTGATCATTTTCTTTCTTTCTTGCAGCCTATTTTGATTTTTGCTATCACTACTAGACAGTTGTCATTGAAAATCAATTTATTATTTGAAGCATGAAGTCGATTTCACTTGTATTATCATTAGGGCTTTTCCATGTCCATTTTCTCTGGGTCTTTTTCCTGTAGAATGAATTCATGATGTACAAATTTTGTTCTTCTGCAAATTTGATCAGTGGGTTGCCTCTGTCATTTCCTTTCTAGTTCCATGGGGTCCGATCTATTTCCATTTTGGATCTTACCAATTCTTTCCCATTATAAATTTGTTGTGACAATTGTCCTCTTTATCAAGGCATAATAAATCATATAAAATTCTTCAACTTCGTCATCACTCTGGCTACTTGTAGGGGCATAAATTGAATGATTTGAAGAATATAGCGACTGTTTCATTTCAGAAATCCAATTCCTACACACTGTCCATCATTGGTTCCTTTATCAGTGTCCATCTTCTAATTTGACTAAACCGTTGTCTATTTTACGAGTCTCATATAAGCCAGTGATGTCACAATTGATGTTATTTAGTTCTTGTATGAGTTTCTCTAAGCATGAAATTACAGATTGAATGTTAAGCATTCCAATGTCTTAAGTCCAAAGGTAGACTGATATGACCCATTAATTCTCAACACCCTCTGCAATTGAGCCCGTCTTTCTGCTGCCATAGGAAGCAGCTCGCAAGCCTCTGGGGAATTATTCCATTGTTTTTGTTGTAAAGTCATGCTGAGAGAAATGGACCATAATCTGCCACATTGGTCTATTTGGCATATTGTGGATCTATTTAGTCTGTTGCCTAAGCTTTGATCTATCCACCTTGGGTGACCCTACTAGGAGTATATGCTCCCGATGACATAGTTCTTTTCTTCATTGATACATGCAAACACTCCAGCCACAATAATGGATTGACCCATGAGGGCAATAAATATATACACACCAGCAAATGTTGCACATCGTTGTCCATGCACTGAGCCGTTAGTTTATTTTTTCTTTAATTATTATGTAATTTTTGACTTTGTGGTTGGCCACCAGCTACTTATATTGCTGATTTGGCTGGGAGATCAGTATAAGAGACGCAGGGGGGCAAGAGAACTCCCATGCTGCCATCCTAACCAAAGTATTGGGCAGGATCAGGAAAATCTTTCATGTCAATGTGGGAAGCTTTCCCTACTGGTAATCTGTTTTTTTTTTTTTTTTTGCATTAAGTTTCACCATGGTAAGGAGGAGGGGGAACAGTGTTCATCGTGTTGAAGGTGAGGAGCGATCATGTTCCCCCTGGTGAAAGGAAGTGGCCACCATATCCCCTTTGTCACAGCAAAAAGAAATGTGCATCATGGCCCTTCCTCTTCTCCACGGTGAATAAGATAGCCCTCCCCTTCCCCACGGTGATCAGAGTGGCCCCTCCCCTTTGCCATGGTTATAAGTTGAGGTGGAGAAAGGCAGGCAATTTGGATATATGTTTGGCAGTGGTGAAGCCAAGTTGCAGTCTGTATTTGAGTGATGAGGCAGGGGACGAGGCAAATCACATTGTCCGGACATATAGGCTCTTAACCCTTTGAATACCAGAATCAATGCATTGCTCTTATATCTGGTACTGAATTGATTAAAGCGGAACTACCACACAATAATAAGATGGCATCATATCATTGCCCATCTGGCGACTAGCTGCTCAGTAGCGCTAGTAACCAGAATTCTTACCGGATTAAAGAGAAATCTCTATTCTTCATGGACTGACAGCAAGACAGAGCACGGACATCTTGCCCTAGTGACGTCCACGCGCCTGTGCTGTCAGTCCCAGCCAGGTCTAGGAGGCGTTGCTAGAAGCCATTTGGCTCCGGCTGGGACTGCCAGCGCAGACGCGTGGACGTCACTAGGTCAAGATGACCGAGCTCTGTCTTGCTGTCAGTCCATGAAGAATAGAGATTTCTCTTTAATCCAGTAAGAATTCTGGCGACTAGCGCTACTGAGCAGCTAGTCGCCAGATGGGCAATGATGTGATGCTATCTTATTATTGGGTGGTAGTTCCGCTTTAAAGAGCCTCCCCCTCCTCCTATGTATAATACAAAAAAGTCTGCCAGGCGTCTAATAGGATCTGAAGCATAAATGACACTATCATGCTCATAAGTCATTTATGTTCTGGGATTTCCTTTGTAACTCCTTTGTTGCAGGCCTGCAGAGGATGTGGACATACACATACGTAGTAGTTTTAGACAACCTGCTGAGGATGTGGACCTCCACATTTTTAGAAGTAAAGTTGTTAAACAGTTAAAAATGGAATCTCTAGTTTCAATAATACATGCTGACAATTACACATTATGCATTACTGAATAATTTAATTGCCATAACAGCTCATTTTAACCTTATATTGTTTTTATAGCTGTCCTTACCATTTACATTAGCTTGATTTCCATAGTTACTGAACACATTTTAAGAAGCATGAACATTAGACTGAGAAACAATAGAGCTGGACTGGCAGAACCAAAGAAATAAGCCTGCAATTAAGCCTTTAAGTGCAGGAGAACTCAAAGGGTTAAAACACTGCTCTATGAGGAATTTATGGGAAATGATCATTTACTCTTTTCTGGTTGGTTATTACAAGTCCATCAGAAAAACAAAGTGACATTTGCAAAAGACAAAAGCAGCCCAATTCTGGAGCAAATCAACTACATCACAGTAAACAAGACTGCTAACCACATGTATGCTAGACAGGACTCCAACATATTATGAAGCAATTCATTAGAGACCTCTCTAGTATTCAAAGGGTTAAAAGCCTCATATAAATTAACCAGGTTTTCTTATTTGTTCCCTGTGGTGTAGTTTCTCTAGAATTATCATATTTTCTGCCTAGTTCCGGGCCTGGCAACATTTGGCTCTAGCTGTTGGAGACCACAACTTCCATTATCTGTAACCAGCCAAAGGTTGGTTGGGAATAATGGGAGTTGTAATCCCCAAAAGGTTGCCTACTAGTAACCTAGTCGTGTTACATTTAATTGTTTTCAATGAAACCCTAGTAAAATGTGGTGAAATAGAATGTGTTTTCTTACCTAATCCCATGACTTTGCCATAGGAAATCATGTTGGCAGGTAAACGAGGGTCATCGTATTTTTCATATTTTAGTAGCAGGCGTACAATCTCTCCAGAGATGAATGCATCATCAAATGATTGTTCCTGGATTGGCTTCTGGCGATATTGACAATAAACATCTATAGCACCTGTAGGGTCTGTTTGCAAGAGTAGGTCAGCCAGTTCAATATAGGCGTCTTGTACCTAAAAGAATAAAACTGATGACTGAACATATTCCCAATAAATCGATCTGCGTGGAGAAAGAAGATACAAGAGAGAAGAAAGAAGATGGGCAGATGACCAGGATGCTGAAGACTCCGCTGGACATCAGGATTAATGGTAAGTGTTACTTTTAAAGGATGATGCTTTGTTACTTAGTCGGGTTAACCCTATAAGTGGAAGCGGGGTAATTATATCCCACTGTCACTCAAAGGGTTAATTCTACTAAAATTGAGCACTTTTTAGGTACTTTGGATGTATTGATATGGGGCTTAGTACCCCATATCAGTACATCCACTGGGGACTTTTTTTTTGCCTTTCATTTGCTGCATCGGCTGACTAAAGATCTGATAAGGGACTTAAGTCAGAAAAAAGCTGGGTCTTAAATTTAATGCGCTAAAGCAAGTCTATTGAATGGCATCTTGTGGCTTTTTTTGTTTTAATGTGCTAAAACTTTAGTGGCTGGCAGGGTGGGTTTGCCAGCATTTTTTCATAGCACAGTTAATTGAATCGCTTACCCTGCTTGAAAAAATGCCATCACCTGTTTTGTTTTTTGGTGCCGGCTGCCTTTAAATGGGATGTTTACCCCCTTCACAACTTTGCTTAAATCTTTTCCTTAGCAATGATAACTAATGGAAAGTGTATAATTTTTTTTAAAAAATCAGCCAGTTTGGAGAAATTCAAAGATTAAAGTGGAACTACCACATCTAAGCAACTTTAGCTTCAATAAGTCCCCATCTGGCGACTAGCTGCTTAGTAGCGCTAGCTGCCAGAATTATTAGCTTGTTAAGGAGAAATAGGCATTCTTCATGGGCTGACAGGCAGGAAGGAGCACAGACATCTTGCCATAGTGACGTTTGCGCACCTGCACTGTCAGTCCCTTCCAGAGCTGAACGGCTCATAGCCACGCCTCCTAGAGCCGTCCGGGACTGACTGAGCAGACGCGCAGATGCCACTATAGCAGGATGTCTGCGCTCCGTCCTGCCTGTCAGCCCGTGAAGAATGGCTATTCTCCTTAACAAGGTAATCATTCTGGTGACTAGCGCTACTAAGCAGCTTGTCACTAGATGGGGACTTATTGAAGCTAAAGTTGCTTAGATGTGGTAGTTCTGCTTTAAATATAGCTCTGGACCTTCTTCTGGCAGACTGTGCTGACCGGATCTGTACCGTAGTCTGAGCTTCTATCCAGCCTCCTCCGATGACGGAGGCTGCCTGTCTCTAAGCAGGAGCGATCTCACTGGCAGAGATCGATTTCTGGCCAATAAGAGCTCCCCAGCTTAGAGACAGGCAGCCTCCGTCATTGGAGGAGGCTGGATAGAAGCTCAGACTGTGATACAGATCCAGTCTGCACTGTCTGCCAGAAGAATGTACAGAGCTATATTTAATCTTTGAATTTCTCCAAACTGGCTGTTTTTTTTTTTTTTACAAGAGATACACTTTCCATTAATTATCATTGCTAAGTAAAAGATTTAAGCAAAGTTATCAAAAGGGTAAACATCCCCTTTAAACTGAGCCCGTAAAGAGGTTGAAAATTACTTATTGGGATTGTTATCTCAAGTTCACAGGAATTAAAGTCAGCAATGTGTTGCCCATGTCTTAGACCCTGAAAAAAGGAAGGCACTGGTTTATTTTGAATATTGTTTACACTGAATTATTTTTAATAAGAGAAGTGCATGTTGGGGCAATTTCAGGACATACCATTTCCACCATATTAGGGAACATAAGACACTTAATTTTGAATAAAATTGAGCTTTAGCTCCCGTCAAAGCTAAGTTAGATCTCCGAAGCCTTGCTTCATAAATCACTGGAGACCTCTTTAGCATTCAAAGTTTATAAAGCACATTTAAATCAGTGAGAATTAATGATACATTTTATTTGTCCCCTATGGTCCATTTAGTTTGTTCCAGTTCTTCATACTAAACAGCATTGCAGTTTGCACTGTGATGTTCCCAATAAGCACCCAGCAGAGGGCGATATTAATCAGTGTGCTAACCTACTCTTATTTTAATTTTATTTTAAATATAGTAATCTAATTTGTACCTAACCCACTGGATGCTAGAGACATCCCTAGCACTCAGCTGGTTAGTTAAAGATTACAATAGACTACAAAGGAGTCACTCAGAATTATAGAATGAGGCACTGCAGAGATGAAATCACCAATAAAGCATTTTCTAAATAATACAAGCACGCCTGTTGCTGTACAGAGAAGCTATTGTTTTTTGACCAATCACTAACAACAAAATCTATCTATCAGATAGTTTAGCTCTTCACTGCTTAGCTAAAGATTGCAATAGGCTATAGCCCTTTGAGTGCCAGAGGGATACGCTATGTATTGCTTTGCAATGCATTGCGTACCCCTCTGGAGCTCAAAGGGCTAAAGGAGTAAATATGAATTGTAACATAAGACATTGTATGGATGTAATCTGTATAATACAAGCACACCTGTTATTTTACAGATAAACTACTGTTTTTGACCAATGGAATTCATAAACTATCACTTAATTAAAAGAAGGAAAACAATTATACTTCTCTACTACACACTTTTTAGTTTAAAACTCAGGAAGAGGTGGGATATGACTAATTGGATTGCTGCCTCTCATTCACAGGATTAGTGATATATATATTTTTTTTTTTAATATTTCTTTTATTAAATTTTTCAAAAGATATACAGAAGGACAGATATACAGTATGAAAAAAGAAAAGGAACAGATACATACCAATTGTAAATAGGAAAAAACATAGCCATCAAACTGACAATATGAGAGTGTCCAGACTAGTAACTCTAAAGAATTAACCATCCCCTGAGCAGCGGCTGGCATACCCTCGCCGCCAAAGGGATGGAAACCGCACATTTTTGGTAAAGGACTGGCAGGAAAGAAAGTCAGGGAGCTAACTTCAGTGATATATGACAGAAGAAGATACAGTAAAACAAGTTGGGGAAGGGGAGGGGTAGAGGAAGGAAAGGGAAATAGGGGAAGGGAGAGGGTTTTTTGGGGAACTCCTGGTCCATCACCGCCCGCAACAAGGAGCTGGGCTCAGCCCCCGCCTTGCTCCGATCGCACCTGAAAGGTCTCGCTTTCCAGAAACTCATCCCAGTGGAACCACCTGGTTTCGTAAGTCATTGCTCTGTCCTCCTTTGAGTATAGGAGGTCCTCCGCGGAACGGATCTCCTCGACGGAAGAGACCCAATCTCGGAATGTAGGAACATGAGTACTTCTCCAATGTCTGGGAATCACCACCTTAGCTGCATTCAGTAAGCGGATCGTGAGTGAGTGAACATATTTGTGAATAGGATAAGGACTGTGGTGTAAAAGAAGAGTCAAAGGATCGTCAATGATAGAAGGGTCCGCCACCTCTCTGATTGTAGCACATACAGTGTCCCAAAAGGGCCGTATCCTAGTACAAGACCACCAGATATGTAAGTAATCACCTGGAGATGATTTACATCTCCAGCAAGTAGCTGAGGGCGTGTTATTATATCTATGAATCAAAGTCGGAACACGATACCACCTAGTCAAGATTTTATACGCATTTTCCTGAACATAGGAGGACGGAGAACATCTATGCGCTAACAGCGCAATTTTGGACCACTGTGTATCTGTTAGCATTACATTGAAATCCGATTCCCAACTCCTGATAAAGTGGGGTTTAGAGACCGCATGGGACGAAATCAAAAGCTTGTGTAGGGTGGAGATCAATCTACCTGGCGGAGTTTCCAGAAGGCAAACGTCCTCCAAGGGGGTATTAGCGTTGAGTGGTGAAGGAATTAGTGTCTGACTGAACATCTCGCAATCTTGGATAAAGGACATTCTCGGGTAATAGGCGCTTCCAGAGTACCCCGTTTTGGCCTGGAGGGAAGTCGGAGTTATAGGAGAGAGACAAGAGCGGGGAAGGGTGGCGTAGCATCCCCGGAACGGAGTACAAGTGATCCCAAGCACGGAGAGTGGGTGGGATGGTGGGATGGAGACGATCCTCACAAACTCTTTGGCCACGTGCCACCCATGCTGCCACAGAGGAGGGCACATTAAGGAAGGCCTGTTCAATCTGTACCCACCGTTTCTTGGTGGGCATGGACCACTCGACCACCCTTGCCAGCATCGTAGCTCTGTAGTATGTCTCCAGATCTGGTAGACCCACCCCTCCGTGCTCTCTGCTGCGCACCAGGTAAGTATAGCTCAGTCTCCGGCCTTTGGTGCGCCAAATGAAACCTGTGAGAAGATGACGTATGGCTTTGAAAAAGGACTTAGGGATAAAAATGGGCAAAGTTTGCAATATGTAAAGATAGCGTGGCAAAACATTCATCTTAATGGTCGCCATGCGGCAGAACCAAGAAAGGTTTAACTTGGACCAGCGATCTAAATCTGCTTTCAGTTTTGCGTGAAGAGGGAGATAGTTGACTTCGAACAGGGAAGTTGGGTTAGAGGTGAGGAAGATGCCCAAATATTGCACTCGATCTGATGCCCAGCGGAAGGGAAATTTACATTGGAGAAGATTCCTCACAGAACCCTCCGTCGAGACATCCAGGGCTACTGATTTATCCATGTTGATTTTAAAATTGGAGAGGTTACTATACTCCGTCAGCTTGCGCAGAAGGTTCGGCATAGAGATCAGAGGTTGAGTCAAGGTAAATAGCAAATCATCAGCGAAGGCAGACACCTTAAATTCATGTCCTGCCACCGTAACTCCATGTATTGCGGCATTAAGCAAAGGCTCGAGAGCCAGCACAAAAAGAAGAGGGGACAAGGGGCATCCTTGTCTGGTACCATTGGACAGAGACAATGGCTTCGATAGAACACCATTCACCCGAACACGGGCAAATGGTTGGTGGTAAAGAGAAGTTATCCAATAGAACATCTGAGCTCCCAGTCCTATATGTCGAAGCACCTGGCCTAAGAATACCCAGCTTACCCTGTCAAATGCTTTTTCCGCATCCGTTGAGAGCAGTAAAGTAGGGATTCTCCCGTGCCTTGCTGAGTGGATGAGATTAATAGCCCTGATAGTATTGTCTCTAGCCTCTCTGCCTGGAATAAATCCCGCCTGGTCCGAGTGTACCAGGACAGGTAGAACCGTTTGTAGATGAAGGCTCAGAATTTTGGCAAACAATTTAACATCCACATTCAAAAGAGAGATCGGGCGATAGCTAGTGCAAAGCTCAGGATCCTTGCCTGGTTTCGGTACGATAGTAATAAGAGCATCAAGAGAATGCGCCGCAAGATTGGAGCCAGGATGGAGAGAATTAAAAGTCCGCAAGAACCACGGGAGAAGAGTATCCTGGAAAGTTTTATAATAAGACAAGGTGAGGCCATCTGGGCCAGGACTCTTCTCAGTGGGCGAAGATTTAATAGCAAACTGCAGTTCCTCCAAAGTGATGGGAGCATCCAATGCTTCTGATTCCTGGCGGGACAAAGCCGTAGGTAAGAAGCGATCTAGATAGGTCGATATAGTTGGTACAACGGCATGAAAAGGAGAGGGATGGAGGGGGTCTGCAATGTTATATAAAGAATGGCAATACCTACGAAAAGACTCCGCTATCTCATCCGTACGATGATGCAGAACGTGTGAAGAGGATCGAATCTTGGGGATAAAGGACTGAGTTTGTTTAAGTTTAACAGCCCTCGCCAAGGAACGCTCTGGTTTATTGCCATGTGCATAATAATGGCTCCGTGTCATCTGGCATGCCCGAGTCAGCTGGGCATTACATAGTAAAGCAAGTTCAGATCGAAGTTTCACCAAGTCCTGATAAACCTCAGGTGCAAGGTGAAGTTTGTGCGTACCCTCCAGGACTGAAATTTGGCGAAGAATGGTCTCAATCCTAGCCGCCTTACGACGTTTCTGGAAAGTGCCAAGGCTAACCAGGTGGCCCCGCATCACAGCTTTATGTGCTTCCCAGACAACCTGGGGAGCAACATCCGATGTATCATTGAAAGAGAAATAATCCTCTAAATGTTTCTTTAGCTTGGCACGATCTTCGGGATTTTTCAATAAGGTCTCATTAAGTCTCCAAGAGGTCTGTTTACATGTCATGGAAGGAACTAAGATCTGCAAGTAGACAGGAGCATGGTCACTCCATGTGATATGTCCAATCCCCACTGACTGCACCAAGTGCAGATGTCTATGTGATAGGAAGATGTAGTCTAATCTTGAGTATCTAGAATGTGGAGGGGAGAAGAATGTGTAGTCTTTTGTCGTTGGGTGGTGGATTCTCCAGACATCGGCCAGTTGAATTCGATGAAGGGACCCCTTAACCTTTTTGATCTTGGAGTATCTAAGAGTGGATGTCCCCGAAGAGGAATCCATAAGCGGGTTCAAAGTTAAATTGAAGTCCCCGCCCAAAATCACAATACCCTCAGCAAAGGACTCCAAATCACGTAAAACAGAGCAAAGAAACAGCTGTTGATCCCTGTTCGGAGCATAAATGTTGGCTATAGTAATCTTGTCTTGGCCAAGTGATCCCTTCAAAAAGAGAGCCCTACCATCATTATCCGACCAAGTGTCAAGAACCGTCAATGGCAGGGATCTGGACAAAAATATCGCCACGCCCTTAGATCTCTGGAAAAGAGAATGGGAAAAGTAACCCATGGGGTAGAATGAGCAAGAGCAGGCGGAGGCACGGCCCCGACGGAAGTGGGTCTCTTGCACTAGTCTGATATCAGCTCTCCCAGAACGTAGTTCTCGGAACAATCTGGAGCGTTTCTCTGGTGCATTGAGACCCTTTGCATTTATGGAAATTATCTTAAGGGCAAAATCACCCTGTGACATAGGAGGCGTCATATGAATAGAAAAATGTGGCGGTATATGGCTGCAAGGGGGACAACGTCCCAGGAGTTACCCTCGTGCACTAGGAAGAGCAATGGGTTAGGTCTCAGGTAATAGGGAGGGCAAGGGAAAAAAAGAGGGAAGAAACAGTAGGGGAAGATAACAAGAACAGAGAAATAGATACTAAACAATAAAAGAAGAATGGGTCGCCACTTCCGCCCGAGCCCAGGCGCAGCAGCAAGCCAAAAAGGGGATAATCCCCTAGCATCAAGTGTGTCAAGGAGATGGGGGCATGCCCTGTAAAGGGACACTGACCCCATGTCCTGAGCCACAGTGACACCAAGGCGGTGTGAGGTCGCAGCAGCGAAGACGGGGAAGCACATATAAAAAAACAGAGCACCTCAACATCTCCGCTCCGCGAGCAAGTATTTATTTTTTGTGTATGATAATAATACAATCCAATATGTAAAGGCAAACATACTATGTGTGGACATGAGAATTAAAATCCAACAGGTATTAATATAACAATGAAAAGTATACAGTAAAGTAGACAGCTACTCCCAGATCCCAGACCAAGGGGTCCCAAACAGCAGGGGGCAGATCCATATTTGGAACAGTAAGGGGTCCGGGGATGAGTGTCCCCCCTCCCCCGAGCACCACCACCCGGAACAGACAAGGGCCGATAAATAACGGCGACCCTTAAGGTCTAATAAAGGTCACAGTGTGGGAGCAACGGGGGAGGGAGGAACCCAACCATCACACCGCCCAATAAACAATACCCCTAACGGGGCAAAGCGGATAAGAGAAGGAATAAAAGCCCCCCCGCCATGGGGCCCCCCACCGGGAGGGGATGGAAGGGCCCAGAATCATATCACAAACATTCATAAAAAAAAAAAAACAGTCCCAGAGTATATAGTAATAATAACTCATGTAACCCCCATACAGACCAGTGTTGTCCGTCAATGACAGGTACCCACCCTGACAAATATTTAAGTAACAGTCCCCAAGCCTTGAATAAGAAGGCTGCTAATAGTCTGGAGTCCCCAAGGAAAGCCAGGGGGGGACTATGCCTCTAGGGGCCAGGCAAGATACCTCCATGTATTGCTGCCTAAGTCCGTGTTGTCGTCCAAGGTAATTACCAGGGGTCTGATGAAGAAGAAGGCCGCATGAGAGGTGGAGTGACCAGATTCGTAGACCGGAGGGACATGGCCTCGGGCCTATTCACCGGCGTTAACTTCTGGCTGAAGTTCCACTCGGTCGACGTTGTTTTCCACCGCCAGGTTCACTTGGTGTGGTCTGCGTCAACGTCGGCGTTGCGGCCTACGAAGCCATGGTAGGCCCTGCAAGGCCAAGACCTGCGGTCCCGCTGGGTCTCCATTTACAAAGTCCTGCCATGCCGTCAGGGCAGGGGGTTCAAGACGGAGAGCCTCACACAAGGCAGGAACATCATCTGGGTGTTTGATCACGTAAGCACTGTTGTCTCGGCGGACTGTGAGTGTCAGCGGGAAGCCCCAGCGGTATGGGATGTTGGCTCCTCGGAGGAGGTCAGTCAAGGGACGCAACATCTTCCTCATTTGCAGGGTAGCCCATGCTACGTCCGGGAGAATCTGTACAGGCGCCCCTTTAAATTCAATAGAACGGCGTTGTCTTGCTGCTTGCAAAATGTCCTCTTTTAGGCCATAGGAATGTATGCAACAAATTATGTCCCTAGGAGATTCTCCAGTCAGGTCTTTGGGACGTAATGCCCTGTGTGCTCGGTCTAGGACCATGGTGGATGAAGGGTCCCGATTCAGCACAAAATTAAAAAGTTCCATCGCCAGCTGACGTGTGTCCTCGGCCCCCTCCACTTCAGGGAGGCCTCTGATCCGCAAATTGTTCCGTCATCCGCGGTTGTCCAGATCTATGACATGCTGGGTCAGTTGAGCAGTCAATTTGTTCTGCGCCACAACTCTGTCCTCTAAGGCTCGTAGGGAGGCCTGGAGTGATGACTGGTCTTGCTCCACAGTTAGGAGTCTGGAACCTTGTTGCCGGAGATCCTCCCTGATCTCCGATAATTCGTCTCGCACTGCAGACCGAATCTGATCTACTACTGATGCCAGGTCTTTTTTAATTTGTAGTG
This sequence comes from Rhinophrynus dorsalis, assembly GCA_037306005.1. NCBI lineage: Eukaryota > Metazoa > Chordata > Amphibia > Anura > Rhinophrynidae > Rhinophrynus > Rhinophrynus dorsalis. The sequence continues at coordinate 149,234,179 of CM074720.1, forward strand.
TAAATGTAGCGAAGTCAGCTCGGGTAACCCCAGCGTCACCCGGGAGGGTAGTGAAACCCGGGGGCGCAATGTGTTCTCCCTCCGTCTCATCGTCAGAAGTACATGGGGTAGCAGTCCCGGCAGCGGATGGAGGCGCCATCTTGTCTGACCCCGTACCGCCGCCAGCTAGCGGAAGAAAATAGTTGTGCATGGGTTGGGTTGGGCCTGTTCTGGCGTCCTTTGTTGATCCCGGGGTTCTGGAGGATTTCTTGGTTGTTCTGCCCATTGTTGGATGACAATTATTAGTAGTTTGCCAATGTTAACTCGCCCACGGAGCAGGAGCTACTCTAACATGCGACCATCCCCATCGAGCGCCAGCTCCGCCCCCCTAGTGATATTTTTTTATTTGTCCCCTTTGGTCAATTTGGTTTGCTCCAGAATTGGTTCAGTTTTCATTTCTTCATACTAAACAGCTTTGTAGAGTATGCACTGTGACATGCCAAATAAGCAATCAATAGAGGGCGATATTATTGTGGTAACCTCTTTTTATTTTAATTTTATCTTAACACTTTAGCAAAGTATGACCGTCACGCCAGTCCGGACGTTAAGGACCGATGACAGTCCAGGCACATATGGAATCCTGGGATGACAGCACAGATGCACGCCATTCTGCCATTCCAGAATTCATCTTGAAAAAAAAAAAAAAAAAGCACTCTGGTCCTTAACAGGTGACCCCGACAGATTAGGCAGTTGTTAAGAGGTTAAATATTAGAATCAAATTCTTACCCAACATCTCTAGCAATCAAATGGTTAGTTAAAGATTACAATATAATACAGGAGAGTAATAATTATAGCATATGATATTGCCTAGATTAAATCAGCAATAAAGTTTTTCCTAAATAAAATAAGCACACCTGTTACTGAATAGAAGTGCTACTGTTTTTCACCAAAAAACATTAATATGAAATCGCTAACTTGAAAGAAAAAGTAATCTATTTATCAATCATATTTTTTTAAAGTGGAACTACCACCATAGTTAAAGTCTCCCTGCAATAATTAGGCAGATGGCAACTAACCTAATAATAGTTATCTTACCTCTCTGAACGAGCTGATTCTAAAGAAATCCTTAATCTTCCGAGACTGATGGCCAGGTTAGTGAAGTCTGCGCGCCTGCGCCGTCAGTCCCTTCCAGCACAGTGCGATGCTTTTTAATGGAGAGGGGGACTGACAGTGCAGCCATGCGGACAAGATGTCTGAGCTTATGCCTGGCTTCCTGTGTCGGAAGGAATCAGTCAACACGTGTTGCCCCTGCCTTAGACCTGAAATAGGGGAAGCATTGGATTTATTTTACATTTTCTTTATTCTGATTAATGTTTCAGTAGAAGCATGCAACTGCAATTTCAGGGCAAACTATTTGCTAGGGGACATTTAAAGAGTATTCTTTCTATCACTGTAATGAGTTTCCGAAGAACCCTTGGATGTATTTCATCAGGACCAGGTACTTTGCCAGCCTTCATTTTCTAGTCTTTCCTTGATCTCTTCTTGTGTTAACCATATAACTAATAAGGGTATGGTTGCAAGTGTTATTTGTTGGTATATACATATCAAAATATTATGTTCAGAGCAGCTTTACCTTTTCCTCAGAAATAAAACCACCCTCCTCACTAATCAACTTACTCATTCAGATCTATAGTTCTTATTACATACAAATCAGACCCATGCAAATCAAAATATGTTAATTGGTCCATAGAGACAGTCTGTAGTAATACATGAAATGTGGAAGAATAAATGTCCAGAAGCAGTTATGGCATGAATGTAAAATGTTAATAGTTAGTGAAGACATAACAAAGAGAGCAGAAGTAATTGAAATTACAATATATCCAACCTATGAATCCAGTCAGTACTATAAAATTGTATTATCCATTACTCTATTGATTATAAATGAACTGTACTTAGATATAGTTATACTAAAGTTTTGTCATTAGTATATAAAAGTACAGATTTTCCACTTTTTTTTGCCTATGTAATGCATCTAGCTTAATGGCAGAACTACATTTCTCCCCAGTATTACCACTGTAGTAATATAAAAGGGTGTCAGCGTCCCACATGTTGTCAATCTGGGTTTAGGAGTAAGAGAGAAAATACCCAAAAATCTTGTTTGACTGAGACAGGCAGGTGATTCAAGTTCTTCCCTGAGCTGGTTGTGTCTCTGTGACTGCCTGACAGAAAAATTTGCTGACACCCAAAAAACTGGCAACTACAACTGACTCCTACAACAGCCAATAGAAATAGAACCAGCATATTGATCTATTTTCATCCTGTGCTGTCAAAACTGACTGCAATTACATTGGGAAAGGGAGAGAGATAGCAGCTGTTGAACTCTTCTTGGCACTAGCTACAGACATATAGACAAAGAGGGGGAGAAGCAGCAACTGCGCTTGTAGTAAGCATGATTTATTTTGTAGACAGTGAAAGTGTCACAGTGCCTTACCTCGGCCTGAGCCATTCGGCCAGGAAAAGGGTTCTGGACTGACACTCCGGCGTCACTAGCCACATCCCCCTCTGCCGGGCTGGATTTAAATCTCAGGAGCCTGTAGGCACAGAAATCTGAAGTGCCCCCCCCCCAAAAAAAAAAGTGCACTGTAGTTCAGTGGTTTTTAACCCTTAAAGTGCTAGAGGGGTCTGCAATGCATTGCACACTCCACTGGCACTCAGAAGGTTAAGACTGCAGGGCCCACTAACAGGGCAAGACTTGAGAATTTCCTTACTTTGTCACAGGTGAATGGTGATTTAATCTTAATGACTGAGATTCTGAACAAGCAGTGCTCAGGCTGGAAAATCCTTAAGCCCTGGCCTGTTATAGTTGGCCCTAAGGACACAAGTTGTAAACTACTGCTCTAGATCATCTCAGTGCACCATTTCATTCCTGATATACATTTTTTTTTCCTCTTCTGGTATTAGATTTTACCCGATGAAGAAACTCCGATATCATTACATTTCCATTTTAAGATTCAGAGGACATTTTAAGTGTCTCAGTCGACTGTCTGAGACATTTAAAATGTTGTTTGAATCTTAAAATGGAAACGTAATGGGACTGGAGTTAGAGGAGGCGATTTATTTCCACACAAACATGGCCATTTATTCTCCATTTACGGATACCCATCCTCATTATCATACCCAGCGGTGGTGCAGACAGATGGCTTACTGTTACTTCAATCAAGGGGTTAAATAAACCGTGGGTCTGACTGTGCTGCAAGTCGATCCTCTCTGCTCTGTGTGTGAAGTGTGGCTGGTCACATTGTTTGTCCATTGTGGGCAGGACTGCGGCTCCCTGCAGGCTGCACTGAGTGTCTGGGAGGAGGCGGGGCAGTACTGTTCTGGAACATCTGGGCTGGCAAGTGAAGTGAAGTGAGGACTCAGGAGTAAATTTAATGAGCAGCCTCCGTGACACTGCCTTGTGACTCCAGGCAGCTCTTCTCTCTCTCTTCAGGTTTCTGTGTCATGTCAGAGCACAGCAGAGAGCATACCCCCACCCCTGTAGTGCACCCTGACATGGATCAAAGGAAAAAGCTGGCAGGCTAATTTAAAAAACTAAACAAATAAATGAAAACTACCACAATGACAGGAGCCCCTCTGTGGGGTGTGCTTCTAGGCAGATGCCTACACTGCCTTATTGTAAATCCGGCCCTGCCTGCGGCCTGGTCACATCTGGTTCCTTGTTACTGGAATCATGAACCAGGAACTTGCCTGGACCCCTGTTATAGGCCCAGCCTGGGGGACCTAACTGGTCCCGCCTTCTCCTATTCCTTTATAAACCTCTATGGGCCTGTGTATCAGTTACACTTACATTGTTGTTCTAGTTCCAATTGTTCCTGTATCCTGTATATGACCCGGCTTGTCTGACTATCCATGTGGCTCTGTCTGTTTACTCTGCTTGTGGCTCCGTTAACTACAGACACCCATCCTGGTGCAGACCTGGGCCTTACTGGTTGCAGGCGTGAGTCAGTAGTCTACTCTGTTGCCGCTTACAGGAGACTGTGGGTTCAGTGTTGCGTTACTCTTCGATTCCCGAGACTACCAGCTGGCTTTGGCCTAGTCTCCAGCAGTGTGGTTGACCCGTCGGCAGGCTTCTATTGCTGACAGAGTCTCTAGCCTCTCCAATCACCCACTGCTTGTACTGTAATACTTATTTGCATTTGCTTATGATTATTATTATTATTCTTAATAAAGGTGTTCTTAACTATACCGTCTGACTCCTTGTCGTGTTTTGCAAACCGTAACAGAAAGATAGGGACAGGTAATAAATTAAATCAATAAAATAAACAATATTACAAAAAATTGATAGGTGACAGAGACAGGGATCCTGATGTGACGTGATGACTGTGACAGATACTAGAGTAAAAAAACATCTATGATACAGTATTTTGTGACAGGTACAAAGTCACATACAAACAGTTCTGTTGTGTTACTCTTAAAATCCAAACTACTTTGATATTGACCAGCAAACATACTAGAGCCAGTGAGTGGGTAGAGGCAGTGAGTGGGAAGTATTAGTAATGTGGCAGTCCAAATACTGACCGAAGCAATGGTTGTGGCAGTGCATGCAATAAATTATGATGATCCTCCTCCTGAGGAAACAAGGAATAGAAAGGGGAAGGGACTTATACAGCTTTGAGCAGTTTCTGCCAATCCTCCGCTGGAAGCTGATTGGCTGGGAGATGCATAAGCAAACATCCCAGCCATTGCCTGTGAGTCCTTTTGAACAGAGACTGCCCGTATATAAAGGCAGTCTATCACGATGCCCGTGATTGCTGCAATTCAGTGTCTATGACCTGTAGGGGGCTCCCATTGGCTGTCTGCCTTCAGCCCATCTCACATTGCCTTTTTAAACTCAGTCTGGGCACCCTCTGGTTGCCCTTTCGTGGTGTCTTTGACAGCATCCACTTCCTCCTTACTGCAGTAGCTGATTGGGTCTGTTGCTGAGTTCCTGAGTCAACCTGTTCCTGAGTTCCTGCCTGCTTTGTCAGTTCCAGTCTGGTTCCGGTTGTTCTCATCAGTAGCTGATACTCCTGTTGCCAGTCTGCTTGGCCGCGCTTGATCCGGTTGATCTTCTCTGCTGGTTCCTGTTGTTTCCTGCTTCCAGTTCCTGCATCTGTGGCGACATTGTTCTTCATTCGCTTCGGCGACATTTCCTCCTGTTGGTTCCCAGCATGCGGACGCTGGTTTGCTTCAATAAGCCTTGCGGCTCACATTCAGCCTGTTGGTTCCAGCGTGCGGACGCTGGTTTGCTCCATTTGCCTTGTGGCTCACATTACAGTCTGTTGGCTCCAGTGTGCGGACGCTGGTTTGCTCCATTTGCCTTGCGGCTCACAGTACAGTCTGTTGGTTCCAGCGTGCGGACGCTGGTTTGCTCCATTAGCCTTGTGGCTCACATTACAGTCTGTTGGTCCCAGCGTGCAGACGCTGGTTCACTCCATTAGCCTTGCGGCTCACATTATAGTCTGTTGGTTCCAGCGTGCGGACGCTGGTTTGCTCCATTAGCCTTGCTGCTCACATTCAGTCTGTTGGTCCCAGCGTGCAGACGCTGGTTTGCTCCACTAAGCCTTGCGGCTCTCATTCTGCCTGTATGTTCCTAACGTAGGGCGCTGGTTTACTCCCTGACTTGCAATCAGGTTCTTGATGGTTCCGAGTGCGCTGCCCAGTCCTAACAGCATTGATTCCTATAGTATATGGGCACGAGAGTTTCTGATTACTGTGAATCCACTTGACCTGGTAACCTCTATATTCCATCTTACTGTCATTATCATCTGACAGTCATTAGGTCACTGTGGTTGTCACCTTCCTTTGGGCTGCCTTGCCCGGTATGTTGGTAAGGCCGGTAGAACCTTTCACTTTGCCACCTTAAGGTTGCCTTACCCGGTATTGGCAAGGCCGGTAGATCCTACTCATTGGTATCCCGTCAGGCTGCCTTGCCCGGTATATTGGTAAGGCCGGTAGAACCTTTTATGTTGCCACCATACGGTTGCCTTACCCGGTATTGGCAAGGCCGGTAGAGCCTACTACACTGGTATCCCGTTAGGCTGCCCAGCCCGGTATATTGGCTGGGCCGGTAGAGCCTCTTGTTCCAGACTCGCCTGGGTTGCTTTGCCCGGTATATTGGCAAGGCTGGTAGAACCTATTTGCTATTGTCATTATCTGCTATGTATTGTTTGTATGTGTATGAAAACCCTATGGGATTGCCTTTAACTTTTTAATAAAGTTATGTTTTTACCTAAACCTTACGTCTGAGAGTCTTAACAAACCGTGACATAGTCTCTGTTCAAAATTCCCTCAGAGTGGAACGGCATCAGCCTCAGGAGAGGACACTGGGCTGTTGCTTTGTACCTTAGTCAGATTAGCACTATGAGTGCCAATAAGAATACCCCATATCAATACATCCAAAATACTCAAAAAATGTGTCCAATGCTAGTAGAACTGAGTACTTTGGATGTATTGATATGGGTTTTAGGGCCCCATATCAATACATTTAACTTTTTTTTAATTTCGATTGGTGCTGTATTGAGACCAGACAAGGGACTCTGTGGCCACAAAAACTTGGCCTAAAATTTCCCACGATAAAGTGAGTCCTTTAACGGATCTTAAGGGCTAACTCAGTCAATTGAATGGCATCTTGCACCGTTTTTGTAATTCTCAATGGGCAAAAATGCTGCTAACTTTATTACCCGACAGGTTATTTTTTTTTTTTGCTGCCATTTTCTCATAGCACAGGTAATTGAATAGCTCACCGTGCTTGAAAAAGTGACACTGGCTGTTTTTTCAGCCATCGAACCTAACTGACTAGAGGCTATAATGTAATGTAAGCCTGCTCATAACTTCTCTCTCTCCTTCTGTCTCTCTAATTCAAACGTATGGCTCTATGGAACTCTGAATATTGTTCAGCAAAGTGAAGACAATATGACTATGATGGCACCCCATAGAGAAACATAGGTGGAAAATGTCAAGCCTTTTGCAAGAACATTTCAAGCTTAAAGAGTTGAGAGAGAGCTCATTCTTTTTTCTCCCCTTGCCCTACAATCCGGTTCACATTCTCAGTGTCTTGGGTGCCCCTGGGCCCCTGCGAGTTCAGGTTCTGGAATTGCAAGATAACAATAAAGAGAGAAACTATGATTCCCAGAATGCCCGTTTTACATGGCTTTTCTCTGATTGGCTGTCCTTTCAGATGCCATTTTCTTTCTCTCTTTGCTGAGTATCCTATGCAGAGGTTTGTATCTCCTTACTCTCCTCCTCAGGTTAACCATTCGCTTGCCAGACAGGTACTCTTATGGGCTTTCTGAGGTGATTTCTTAATCTGGGTGACAGTATTTGGGTTCGTTTTCCTGTTTAGACACTTCTCCTGTTAGGATGTTGGATCCAAAAGGACATGGGGCTAGACCTAAAGTTAAGGACTCAGGGGCGTCTTTGACCCCCTTGCTTACTGTTCCTCATGCCAAACGGGGCTCTCTAGAGAATACCCAGGACACTTTTGCCCCTCATGCGCTGTGGCCCCTACAATTCCACCCGAGCCCTCCAGCCTTGAACAAGAGCCACTTTGGGTCAAGGACTTAAAGTCCTCTATGGCACACAGATTCCTCTTTCCCTCCAGGGAGTTCTCCTTTCTTGGAAACCCTCCACCTTGTTCAGGTCTGTGGCCCCAAAGGCATCTGGCATTCCTGACCTTACATACACCTCTGAGGAGTCCTTTGAGGCTGATATAGAAGAAGGGGAGTGTGAGGAAGGGGCTTCTTCCTATGCTTATGGTGACCCCTTTGAGGCTGACCCTGAGCCCTCTGCTGAGGATCTCATTAAGGTGGTTTTACCAACCCTGCAGGTTCCTATTAACCCTGTGGAGAGTCAAACTTCTGACGTCTTTAAAGACACAAGAAGTCCCTCATTGTGTTTCTGCCTAATCCCACTCTGGACCAGGTTTTTTTGGATGAATGGAAAACATCTGATGCCTTTCTCTTTCTAAGAGGTTTTCTAAGCTGTACCCCTTCTCTGAAGCAGCTTTGCTCAGTGGGCTACACCTCCTCAGGTTGATCCCCCTATTTCTAGATTTTCTAAATCTACTGCTCTACCCCTGGATGACACCACAGCACTCAAAGATATGACTGGTAGAAAGCTGGAGGCTATTTTGAAGTGTAAATTTGCTGCCATAGGTGCTGCCTTGCAGCCTACCATGGCCTCTGTTTGCGTTACTAGAGTCATTGCTATTTGGGGTGAACAACTTACTGAGGCTATCCGTAAGGGTGCCCCAAAGGAGGACCTCTTGGCCAACGTGCCTCAGGCTCTGACTTACATCACTGACACTCTTTTTGATGCTGTAAAACTTGCAGCAAATGCTTCTGCCTTCTCTGTTGCCGCTAGACGCACTTTGTGGCTCAAGATTTGGTCTGCTGACCTTTCATCTAAGAAGTCAATGATTTCTCTCCCCTTTCAGGGCACCTCTCTTTTTGGGCCTGAACTGAAGCAGATCATCAGTGAGGCCACTGGGGGCAAGAACACTCAGGTCTCCAGATGCCCTAACTTAGCAAGGAAGTAGGTCTTTTTCGTTGACGCCAAATTGAAGTGCAAAGGCCGAGTTTGAGTGTGTCTCAGGCAAGTACCCCATGCTCCACCGCCAAGCCCAGGCAGCAGTGCAGGTCAAAACACCCCTCAGCCAAACCCAAACAGGCCACACCTCGCAGAATCCTGGTCTGCACCTCCCTGTGGGTGGACACCTGCACATCTGTGCAGGCTCTGCTGCGGATCAGTGGGTTTTGCAAGTGGTTTTGGGAGGCTACAGGATTCCCTTCACATCCCTACCTTACTTCAGATTCCTCCATTGAAGAACTCAGTTAGGCCAGGAAAAGCTGCGTCTTTTCAATGAGGCGGTACAGGCTATCTTGGACAATGGAGTCCTGGCCTAAGTTCCTTCTCAAGAGAGAGGTTTAGGACTTTATTCAAACCTCTTTGTGGTTCCCAAGAGGGATGGCGGCAGCGCCCCATTTTGGGCCTCAAGGATCTAAACTCTTGACTACACACTTCAAGATGGAGTCTTTGCGCTCTGTCATCTCAGCTGTGTGTCCGGGAGAATTTCTGGCTTCTTTGGATCAGCAGGATGCTTACCTGCATGTTCCAATCCATCCAGACAGTCAAAAGTACTCCAGTTCGCTTGCACATTAGGGCACTTCCAGTTCACCGCTCTGCCCTTTGGGCTTACTACTGCACCTCACGTGTTTGCAAGGGTCTTAGGGGCATTGATTGCCTACCTGCACACCCAGGGGATTCAGGTGACTCCCGACATGGACGACCTTCTGATGAAGGCACCATCCACAGAACTCTTGGACCAGCAGGTCCAGGACTGTGCTCAGATTCTCCTCTGCCATTTGTGGATTGCCCCTAAGATCCTGGTCTTCCTTGGTCTCAGGTTCGACACCTGTCAAGGGATGGTTTTCTTGACAGAAGATTCTATCCAACAGATCATACATTGGATGTCCTGGGCCCTGGAGTGGTCCTCAGCTCCAGTGCGCAAGGTCTTGTCTCTGATGGGCCACATGGTGCCCACCATGGAGGCGGTTCTGTACACCATGGCTCACACCAGGAAGGTTCACCATCTGGACTTGGCGTGGGAATCCAGATCTCTTGGATCGCCTTGTCTCTCTGCCTCAGGAGGTGAGACAGGATCTGCTTTGGTGGCTGGACAGGTCCAACCTGGAGAAAATGAACTTTCTCATTCAGGACTGGACTCTGGTGATGACGGATGCCAGCCTCAGGGGCTTGGGAGCTGTCCTGGGTCACCTGGGGGTTCAGGGCATATGGACTGCTGAGGAGACTCTCCAGCCGATCAATGTCCTGGAGCTCAGAGAGATTCATCATGCTCTGGAATACTGGTCCTCTCCACTGAGGGGTTGTCCAGTCTGTGGCCGTGGCTTACATAAACAAGCAAGGCGGCACAAGAAGCACTTCCGCTTGGTCCGAGCTCAAGGCTATTTTAGTCTGGACAGAAGAACACATCCTGGCCATCTCCGTCTTGCACATTCCAGGGGTAGAAAATGTTTTGGCAGACTATCTCAGTCACCAAATGGTGGACCCAGGAGAATGGGAGCTCCATACAGAGGTTTTTGACCTGTTGGTGCAGAAGTGGGGTCTCCCTTGCATAAACCTAATGGCCACCAGAGACAACAGGAAGGTTCAGATATTTTTCTCTCGCTGGAGGTATCCTCTGGAATTCGCTGTTGACTCCCTGTTGATTCAGTGGCACTTTCATCTAGCCTACATCTTCCCTCCATTCCCTCTCATCCTCAGGGTGCTGAGGAAGATTCGGATGGACGCTCTGCCGGTCATCATAATTGCCCCCTATTGGACCAGGAAGCTCTGGTTCCCGGAACTTGTGGTCCTGTCCAAGATCTGTTTCCTCTGCCACTCAGACCAGATCTCCTCCTTCAGTGTTACATTTGGAGAGAGGGCATGAAGCGCTTGGTTTTGAAGGCATGGCTGTTGAAGCCTCCATCCTAAGGCAAAAAGGCTATACTCCTGAAGTGGTCTCCACCATGATTCAGGCTAGGAAACAGGTGTCTTCAAAGGCCTACCAAAGGGTTTCATCCATCTTCCATTCATGGTGTGTCGAAAGGGACCTGTCTTCACAGGAGTTTGATCTTCTGGTTGTCCGGTCCTCTTTACAGGATGGCGTGAACAAAAGCCTTAGTTCCTTGAAGGTCTTCTTTCAGGGAGTCGCTTGTGCTTGTCAACGTCTTCTTTCAGGGAGTCGCTCGTGCTTGCCCTGTCTATAAGGCTCCCACTCCCCAGTGGGACCTTAACATGGCTCTGGGAGTCTGGCAGCAGCCTCCCTTTGAATCGTTGGCTACCATCCCTCTGTGTCTTCTGACACGGAAGATGGCCTTTCTTCTGGCTGTAGTCTCTGTCTGCAGAGTTGCTGAATTGTAGGATTTGTCCTGCAAACGGACTTTCCTGGTGTTCACATGGATATGCCTGTCCTTTGTACCTCTCAGGAATTCCTTCGTATGGTGGCCTCTAAGTTCCACATCAATCAAGAGATTTGTGCCTTCCTTTTGTCCTGACCCCAAATCTGACAAGGAGAGGGATCTCCACTTGCTAGATGTGGTACGCTGCCTTAAGTTTTATGTGCACCGTAATGAGTCCGTAAGACTGACACTTTATTTGTCAATCCTGACGGTCCTAAGGCTGGTATGACTGCATCCAAGGTCACTATTGCATCCTGGATTAAGTCTACCATTCGCAAGGCTTATGAACTTAGAAACCTGTTCCTTTCCGCATTACAGCACACTCCACCAGGTCTGTTGGGGCCTCCTGGGCCTACAAGAATCAGGCCTCTGCTGAACAGCTGTGAAAGGCGTCCACTTCATCTTCTGTGCACACCTTTGCCAAACACTACCGTGTTGATGTTCTGGCTTTGGCTGAAGCCAGCTTTGGCACGAAAGTCCTGGAGTCAGTTTTGCCTGTCCAGGATTTTATCATTCCTGTGCCTTATAGCTCTTTAACTCTTTAAGCCCGGATGGCTCTAGTTCTTGTGTGCGGTTTTATTTGTTTTTCAGTATCCGCTGACACTTCGTTAGTTTGGGTTGTTCCGTGTCCTGGATAGTCCATGGGAACTCTGTTATCATGGTGACCGGTGCTTGGTCCTTTCCTTCTTTTCCCACCCTGGGAGATCAATGTTGGATATCCCTATAGTACCTGTGCGTTGTATTGGAAGACAGAGAAAAGAGGATTTTAGTCTTACCTGTTAAATCTCGTAGTCCATATAATTCACAGGTCTCCCACCCAGTGAAAGGGATCATGCTGGGTCTCCTGTAGCTGGACATGGGAGTCCCCTTGGGTCCATTGCTCACAGGAGTTTTCCATTCTTCCTTCTTGCTGTCCTACTTAGTAGGCTTATCATAAGTCTATCTAGTGGGGTAGTATCACGGTGCCCGTGTATTGCTGGCGACATTTTGACACATGATTCCTGATGCTTTCTTATTGGCTAGTGTGATTACTCCACCCAGTGGTAGCCTTTAAGTACAGTGCCCTGTCACTTATACAGGCCCTTTCGTGGTGTTCCCATTGCTTATAGCTTGCTGCCGACCCGGTCTGGCTGACGTTCCTGCTCTGTGTACCGACTTGGATTGGCTGACATTCCTGCTCTGTGTATTGAACCGGTCTGGCTGACATTCCTGCTCCGTGTATCAACTTGGATTGGCTGACGTTCCTGCTCCGTGTATTGACTTGGATTGGCTGACGTTCCTGCTCCGTGTACCGACCCGGCCAGGCTGACATTCTTGTTCTGTGCCTCCAGTCTGGTGCACTACCGCATCCGGTATAGAGTATCTCCTGTGCGCTGTCTTGAGCGTGCTGGCCCAGTTGTTTGCCTCGAGTACTGCATTACCGTTCCGTGACTGCGACCCATTTGTGCCTTGTTGCCTCCTTCCTCCTTACCCAGGGCTGACGTTGATCTCGCTTGCTCTTTATACATTTGGCTTGTTATTGTCACCACTGTGGTGCCACAGTTAGTCTCTGCTCTTGTCAACAGCCAACAAGCCAAGCGTCCGTTACCAGGGCTGTCTGGTACTCACCCTGGTAGGAGATATACTTTAGCACATTATACACTGGCTAGTCACTACTCCATTACTGAGGTTGGTCTCCGGGGCGCCTCAGTCAGCTCTGTCACCCTGCAGTTGCCATCGAGCCTAGCGTTATTACAACTATTGTCTGGTACCGTTACCCTGGGTCGCAGTCTGTGTGTATTCCTGGGCGTTCCGTTGTTCCTCCGGTTGCAGTACTACTGGCAGTCGCGATCCATCTGGGCCTCGCTCACCCTTCCTGGGCCTAGTCGCTATTTTGGCACTCATCCACAGAGATTGCTTCTTGGGCCTTGCTATTAGGGCCTCCCAGTCTCCTGGCCTAATAGCATTTACCATCAGTGTCTCACTATATCACAAGAACTGTTCCTGACCTGTGTCAGTATATGTATTGCTATCTGATATATGTATACTGGACCCGTGTGGGTTAATGTTATTTTTTAACCTGTCCTGTGTCAGTACTGTTTGTTACCTATTGCTGGACCCGCGAGGGTTACTTTATTCTGTCTGGTTTCAATAAAACTGTGTTTTACCAAATTGCCTGCCTCTGAGTGTACTGAAAACCGTTACAGGTAGCCTGATATGGAGGAAGGGGAGACTCCAGTCTGCACTTCTTCTAGAATTGTTCTAGCCCACTGGGAGGAGCTGTTGTCTCCCCCATGATACCTGTGAGTTATATGGACTAAGAGAAAAGTATTTAACAGTTAAGACTAAAATCACCTTATTTGTGGCATAAACAATTTTAAAAAGATGCATTTGAAGAAAAAAAAGTACCTCTGGTGCCATATTGATAACTTCTTTGTAAAGTGCTGAAGCATCTGCTGCAGTTTCCTTACTACGAGAAAGAACACGTGCTAATCCCAGGCGATGCAAAAAGGAGACACCATTAATAGACACAGGGCCAGATGCAGACTCTATATAATAGAAACAAATAAAATATTAATACTATAATTTATTCAGAGCTATTTAAGTAAATACACAAAATACAACTTGAATTATGCTTTCTATTAATTCCTTAGATGCTAGTGACATAGTGATAGTGACATAAAAATACAGTGTATATAGTTTATTAAAGAGGAACTGTTAGCTGTTCATGTTTAGGGGTGGGTGAAAAGTAAGAAAAATTTTCCGCATTTTTTTCTCCTTTTCTCCAATGCAAAATGTTCCTACTTGTTTTCCTATTCCAGTAAATTTTTTGCCTATTCCAACACATTGTTCTCCTATTCTAACAAATATTTCTCCTATTCCAACACATTTTGCCTATGTTTCCTATGGTGCAACATTTTCCAGCACAATATTACTTCTTCTGAGGATTGTAGTGCAGAAACAAGTAACTGGAATTATGAGTCCTACAGCAACATATACCTTGAACAATGTGTTTGCATGCAGAGTGCATTTCTCCTTTGCCCACAACAATAACTTCCTGCTTAAGTGACACTGGCACATATTCATGATCTCAAATGATAAAAAATAAGGTACAACCTAAAATATGGCAGATGTGTATGGGACTGGCATGGTGTGATTGTGGGACCTTGACAAACTGCATCCACCTCTGGAGGAGAGGGATCATCATCATTTATTGCACATGCTGCAGCAACCACTGCTGCAGTCAGTTTTTGAACTACCACTTTACCCCCATGTCCCTGCACTGCTCCACCTTTTTCCCTCCCACTTGTGCATTTGCTGGACATTACTCAGCTACTGAGTGTGTTTTTAATCTGAACAGTACACAGCTGATGGAGTGTAATGTCTTGCCTTAACACTCTACAAAATTCTCAATGTCGTCTGCTGTCTATCAAGTCTGCCTCAGTCCCAGAGCTCACATCAGGCACCCAGTCAGTGCCTGGCACCTAATATACTTATTTATTTATGTATTCATTTTTATTATTATTTTATTTTTTTATTATTTTTTATTTTATGTTATGTTGTCCACCCTATCTTATCACAGTCTGTCCAAAAATATTATACCTAAAAAACAAAATCAAGAACCTCTTTCCCCAGATTTTCCCATCACAGAGACCATAAAAGCAAAATAAGCAAATTGGACCCCGCTGCCTGTGTCTTGCCAGTCAATCACACTGAATTTTGGGGTAATTGTGGTCAACCTCCTTCCTCTCTTATTCTGCCCCAGACTCCCCTGATACAGAGAACAAATGTCCTACCTAAAAGACTCCCTAAACTAAGCTTCAGTGCCCCTTTATTTGCCCATCTTCTCTAGCTCACAAACGTGCTGCTTTCTCCTCTCGCAAACATAGAAGGGCATGGTGTGAGAGCCTGACACGCTTTTATATGGTTGTAGAAAAGTAGAGAAAACTTTCATGTGGTGGGGAAATTTTTTTTCTCATTGATTTCAATGCAATGAGCTAGCAGAAAAAACAAGAAAACAGCACTTTCTGTGGGAAGTGCTATTTTTAATCGATTTTGGTTTGATGCAAAAGTTTTCGGCCATCTCCACTCATGTTCTCACCTCAGGGGGAACAGTCATCTTCACAGTATTAGAAAGATTGGCAGTTGGTCAGTTTATGTATCAGAGCTAGTACTGGCTAGCAGAGTGGCAGGTGGAGGGCAGGGGGAGCATTGTGGAATGGCAGAAACTACTGCCTTTTTTCATAAACAGACAAATAAATAAAGGTAAATATTGCATCAACTATTTAAATACAATATGCTGATATAGATATGGGAGATTTTAAAAGTTCTTTAAAAGTAACTTATTTTTCGCAAACTCACTATTCCACTTTAAACCTTTTGAGAATTGGAAAAGCATTGCTTCCACTATGGTGCTGTTGTTTTGCCCCAAAAACGTATCCTCTTTTCCTTTTTTCTTTTTTTTTTGCATATGGCCCCATATGTGCAACCTTTGTACTGTTTACAAACAGATTGGGAAAACAGGGGAAACAGCCCAGACAGACAGAGGACTTGGGAGGGAAACACAAACTCAGTCTAAATCAAAATGCAAGTAAGCAGTTTAGTCAGAACACAACAAATCAGCAAATTAGAATGGTTGGCCTATTGCCCAATCACACCATTGGTAGGCTGGAATCCATTTTGACAGAGACTGGACATATAAAAGCAAGTCTCTGTTAAAATTTCCCACAGACTGGTTCAGTCATCGGCTTGACAGGAACTAAGAGTGGGTTATGTTTGCCATGTAATCCTGCCACCACCGCTGTCCAATACTTGAATAAAAGCATCTGCAATCTTCATTGGGGATGATCTGTTATTCTTAGACATATATTTGCCACCTATTCTTCCACCCTCATATTATTTATTTGAATTGGAATGCTGGCACATTGTATCCCTTTGAGTGCCAGACAGGTACACAATGCATTGCATACCCCTCTGGCACTCAAAGGGTTAACAAAACATTACTGTATTACGTATGTTAAATGTGGACTTTATTTATTATATTAAAAAGAATGGCCTTGCTAACACTGCACTGAGTTCCCGAAGAAACCTTCAGGATACATCTGAGTATCAGGTAGCTGAAGTGGAAAAACAACACATACTAGAGAAAGCCATGGGACATGTACTATTAACAGCAGCACTGACGTTGAGGAGGAGCAAGAGATTTGAAGGGTTGCCATTACCTACCACAGCTGGGACTACTGCAAAGATCACTGATTAATGTTTACAATAATCTCATAATAATAATAATTTAAGGTTACATTGTATTCAAACATGATAATGCTAATATTTTCTTTGGCATTCATTCCTACAAATCAAGATGACATATATACTTTAATCACACCACCAGCACTATCATACACATTTGTAAACATCCAGTGTAACCCTATTTTATTTTATATTTTTATTTATTTAAAAAAAATGGTTAGCATGCCATAGCTGCAGGCTTATGGAAGGAAAAGCCTGAGAATGTTTTTCAGGCTTATTAAAAGTAAAACCTTCCAAATATTATAGCAAGGCTAGGCTTTGCAAAAATTGATTGTGTAATTTGCAGGCTTCAGACAAGGCTAGCCCTGAAAGAAAATTATTTGCAGGCCTCAGGCTTGCAAAAACAAGCCCTGAAAAAAATGTATGCATTACTGGCCTAGTGCCAGCAGTACTAGATGCCTGGTGATGGCAAATGGCACTAGTGACATTCTTGCATTTGCTAGTGAAGCTCTTAATGCTGTTGAGTTGTCTAAGCAACAAAATTGGGTTGCTGCATTAAATTGGGATCATGGGTAGTAGATGCTGGTTAATTTTCAAAGTGTAAGTCTCCCAGCACTGCTGCCTGAAAGCCATGTACTGTGGTCATTAGCAATATATCCAGCTGCGCTGAAAGCCTGCTCAGACTGCACTTTTGCTGGAGGGCAACTAAGAGTTTCCACAAAAGTACATGTCTGTGCAAGCCACACACACTGTTTTGTTTGTGCCACTCACACGATGGTAGGGAGTCGTGTGGTGCTGGCTCTGGTTTTTAGGTGCTAGCGAGCGATGCTGGAGTGCGGAGCTTGTGAGCGGTGACGGCGTGCCAGGTACTCCCTTGCTGCAGCCGAAGCTGGTTAAAGGTCAAGAGGTCAAGCGCAGCCAAGGGTTCAAGCAGGAGAGAAGCTCAGAAGTGGTCAGACAAGCCAAGGGTCAAGCTGGAGCAGGGATCAGACGTGGTCAGACGAGCCAAGGGTCAAGCCAGGAGCGGAGAGGAGACGTGGTCAGACAAGTCAAGGGTCAAGCCAGGAGCGGAGAGCAGACAAGGTCAGACAAGCCAAGGGTCAAGCCGGAGCAGAGATCAGACGTGGTCAGACAAGCCAAGGGTCAAGCCAGGAACAAGGTAAAGAGGCAAACAAATGTCCAGAGCCCAGGACCAGACTATGAGTAGCTTGTGGAACGGGCGACCTAAGCCTGGGGCAGCCCATTTAAATATATAGATTGGGTAATGGAGAGAGCTGGGAGAGAGAGGCTTGTCCGGGAGCTGAGAAGAATTGGAGGAGTGGAAGCCAATGGGGGAGCGAGCTGGGAGCTTGGCGGATGCAGACCGCGCATGCGCTCCCTGATATGGAACCCGGAAGAGCCGCCGCGGCCTGGGAGAACACGGTGGTGGTGACACCTTGTCAGTAGTCAGATCATCATTTTGACCTATTACGGAGCTATCTTGCAAGAATGCTGCAACCACCTCATATGCAGTGGGACCACTTCACAAACAGTGTTTGTTTGTATTACCAACTCATACTCTGGGAGTAAGTCTGATAGAGATGTGCCTCCTCCAGTGCCACCACAATCACCACCACACATATGTTAGATTGCTGACCCTGAGACATATGAATTACTTTCTGTGATGCTGATGATATGTTTTCTGAAACATCTAGGGTTGTTCTTGCTGATGTTGTTACTGATGATAGTATAAATCATTTGCTTACTTCTTTTTTCTAGTTTTTGACCATACTTTTCTTTCTCATCCTCCACAATGCAACCCTCCACTTTTTATAACCATATATTTATATTTATTCACAGAATCACATTCCTCAGAGAGATGTTACTCCCACCTTGTCAAAAATGTTATGTTTAAAGCAGGGGTCCAGCAATGTAACAAGAATGTATTCCTCATTGCGTTAAATGGACACTATGAGTGTATCCTGCTCAAATGTTAACATGTCATTTACTAGCTGGTTCATGTCAGTGTTTCAACTATTGTAGTAAATATATCAGTGGATGAACCTCGCTAATTTCTACCCCTACATGACTGACCAGTAAGGTGCACTCCTCAAAAGGTTTCAGCAGCTCACATAGGTCACACACTAGTTGCCATTGACCAGATGACAAAGATGCTCCTTCCTAAGCCTTCCAGTTTTGCATTGTGTACTAGCAAATGGCGAATATTCTGCTCGTACAGATAGCTCTAGCATGTGCAACATAGAATTATACCTGGTAGGGACCTCCAGTTTAAGCTGGTTATGGAATAGGTTGTTATGCTCTTGTTGGGAATATAATGCATTGCGAGCACTGGAGGAGTAGTTAAAATGGGCACATATTGTGTGGATGATATTTAGCATGTTACTGAGGGTTTTGCATTCTGTAAGGAATCTGGTCACAACAAAACTTAGGACATGGGCAAAGCAGGGTAGTTGCAATATATCATCTTTTCCCAAGACAACAATTATGTTGGAGACATTATCAGCAGACAAAAAAACAGCTTTCATGGACTGGAGTACAAGCCATTCCTCTATCACTTGCTCTAGTTTACTTAACACATCTATGGCTTTGAAGGACTGCCTCTGTTCATGCGCAAAGTAGTGTACCAATGGTATGGGCTACCTTGCTACTGTCCTTTAACCCCTTAAGGACTAACGATGTGCCAGGACCTTCCCAGAATTCGGTTCTGGCACGTCATGGGTAAAATGACTGCAGGGGGCTTCAGGGCACACTGTGATCATGTGGGGCAAGCTGTAACTGACTGCTTCAGGATTGCAGCAGTCAGTTTCAGCCTTTCCCAGGTGGCCCAGTACATGTGATCACTGCTACAAAGATCACATGTGTCTGAGGAGCCAATGACAAAGTCAATGTATAGAATACATTGTCTTTGTCAGCGTTCTCTTCTTCTCTCTTCCTCACTGTGATCGTAAGGATGAGAGAATCAGAGAACAGAGCTCCCAGTGTCTCAAATGGCTACAAATGAGGCACTTTTGAGGTACTGGCTGCACGATAGGGGATGGAGGGGCAGTTCAAGAAAAAAAAATATATATATGACACTCTGACCCCTCTTAGCGTAACTGAATAAATGATTTAGAGCAAGTACAAATTATTTTATTCAAACAGCCTAATTTTAAGCAAACATTAATGTGAGTTTTATTACTGTGGAACACGTATATACACACCACATAGTCTTATCGCCTATAAGAGGGAAACAGGGAGGGAAACCGGGACATAGGTATTTTCACCTCAGAATGACAGCACCCCCCTAAAAAGAGACATTTGAGAGGTATGTAAAACCAGGCCATATTAAAACTGAACCAACTGAGCACAAGTTATGACAGGAAAACCTATAAAAAGTTGTGTTTTTTATCTCTCTTTTTTTTTAGCAAATGAAATGGTGGGTTATACATATAAATGCAGTATCAAAAGAAAGGCCTATTTATTATTAGACAAAAAAATAATGGTTCAACAAAGGAATACTAAAAAAGCCAAAATTGTTCTGGTCCTCCAGTGTTAAAAGGGCCAGGTCCTTAATAATAATAATAATAATAATAATAATAATAATACTGCCAGGACCATAATCAACATAACTGGCTTTAACCTGATATTGCATGCTGTTGCTGCTGGTGGGATGGAAACCCAGTGAGCACTGACAGTCATATAGGCTATACTCTACCTGCTTGTCCACTTATCTGTAGTCCGGTGAATTTTCTTTCCATATGAGGTTTCCATCCCTTTGCCCACAACATTAAAGGGACATTAATGTCCCAGAAAAAATCTTTATTGTTTTGTAGTGCTTAAAAAGTTCAACCATATGCAACAAATCCTATCTCTCAAACCGCTATGGTTTGAGAGATATTCCTATTCAAAGTTCCCCCCTCCCTCCCCTTTCCCTGATGTCAGCGCTGTGCTGACTGCAGGGGAATCCTGTCCAGGGACCAACTGGCGGCTCTGCAGCAGAGCCGCAATCACGTTATTTAAAAAGAATGACTTCACTGGAAAGGTCTACAAAGTGTGCTGGTTTGCACGCACACTTTGTAGACCATTTCAATTAAGTAATTTGTTTTAAATAACGCAATTGCAACTCTGCTGAACAGCCTCCTCATGTCGGCTGAAACGGCAAACTTTGGTAGCGAATATCTCTCAAACCATAGAAGTTTGGGAGATAGGATTTGTTGCATATAGTTGAACTTTTTAAACACTACAAAATATTTTTCCTGGGACATTACTAACACTTTAACCACGTGTTTGTACAATTCTGGCACAGCCAGGATGCATGTCATGACATCAGTTCTTTAAAACCTGTGTTTTATACAAAGGAATAAGGCAGCATGACAACAGCCAACTTTTTTTGCAACTTTGCCATTACACAGGTGTACTTTTTGACTCCATCACAAGAACTCAGTAAGTGTGGGTTGGCAGTATATAGCAGAAGTAGTGTGTAACTTCATACTTTTACAACATGACTTGTGGTAGTGCAAGTAGTGGCAGTGGCGTAGGCAGCATGTGTGGGCATTCTATTGTAATCTCCTTCAACAAACAGTTATACTTCTATGTGTTTGACATCTGAAGGACAGCAGCAGCAGCCATGTGTGTTACTGCAAATGAATGAAATCTTAGCACATACTCTGATAAATCTAACACATTTCTATTAAGTGACCCAGGGACTTTTAGGAGTGCTTCTGCTGATGCTCGTCATGGCACCTCTGACATGTTGATGGTGTCTCCAAATCAGACCTGTGGTTGTGCTTCAAGTAGGATCTGAATAAGGATGCACCTAGCAACATATTTAGATTTTGGATCAGGAGTGAAATATCCCCATGCTGTAGATTTTATTAACTGAGGGGTTCCTGTGGATTTCTGCTACTACTGTGCTTGGATGCTGCAATTGTACTAGGAAGTGTCAAGGGTTCTGCACTTCCGACAGCAGAATAAGCACTAATCATAGTTATTATTGTGGATGTTGATGATGATCTGCATTGCTGCTTACTTAAAGTTTGTATAGCTGTGTGGGGGCTGGACTTAGAGAAGGTGATAATGCTGATGCTGACTGACAGGACGACTGTATTTTTAGACATCTTTACTTGCCCAGAGTCAGACTCTCCAAATAAGGCCTCAGAGAGTTAATAAACAGTCACAGTGCTCCTTTTCAGTGATGGAAGATTGAGCCTTTTCCTTTATGCTAATTGTATGCATATCACCATCATCTCTCTCGCTGTCAACTTCATCTGCATTGTTAGAAGAGGAAGATACAGGGGTTACATATCTACATACATAAAAACCAAAGTGGTTTCTGGTTCACTGTCAGCCACGTGGTGTTATAACGGCAGAGTTAAGCAAATTTCCCCTTTGTGCATCCAGTGAGATGGGGCTGAGGGCTTAGTGTATTCTCCGACTGGCTGAGGAGGAGTCCTCAGGCAAAAGGAATACACTTTAAAAAAAAAAATCAAAAAAAAATCAGGCCTTGTGGTGTGGCATCAGGACCCCTCCTGACTGCCCCCTGCAGCTACTGATCTCCTAGCCAATTTGGCAGGGATATCAATAGAAGCAACACAGTGGATACAGTTCCCCTGCTTCCATCCTACCCAAACTACCGAATAGGAGTGAGCAGCATCGGGAAAGCCTTTCAAGTCATTGTGTGAGGAAATCTGATTTTAAAAATACACAGAATAAAAAAAAAAATTAGGGTTAATCACATGGGCAAAGCCGTGAAAGCAAAGCAACATCATTATCAATAATTAGCTCATCCTCAGTATTGCCCACCGCTTCTTCCCCACTATTCCCTCTAGGTTTTTTAAAGGGATAGTAATACTTAAAAATTACTTATCCCTATTTTGTAGCCCTTCAATAAAGAAGAAAAATGTCCCCAGTGGCATCTCTCAGACTCTTATGGTTTGAGAGATAACCGCTTACAAAGTTCGCCCTTGCCTGACGTCAGCGTTCTAGCTGACAGCAGGGAAATCCGGTCCCGGGACCGTCGGAGGCTCTGCAGCAGAGCCGAGATCAAGTTAATGAAAAACAAATCCTTCACTTAAAAGGTCTTCCACATGTGCTTGCAAATCAAGCACACGTAGAAGACCTTTTTAGTAAAGGATTTCTTTTTTATTAACGCAATCTTGGCTCTGCTGCAGATTGGCCGGCTGGTCCCAGGAGCGGACTTCCCTGCTGTCAGCTAGAAAGCTGATGTCAGGCAGGGACATTTTTCTTCTTTATTGAAAGGCTACAAAACAGGGATACGTAATTTTTAAGTATTACTATCCCTTTAAAGTCTCAAACAATGTATTTTTACTTTTTCCCTTACAGGGATTTTCAGAACGGTTACAACTACTTTCAGGAGAGTTGTACTTGTTTGTCCCACTGTCAGATGCAGCAGTTGATCAGCTGCTACACTTTCCTAAGTTATGCCATCAACACTAGAATGTGGACAAAAAGGTAACAATCAAGCTCTAATATTAACACCACAACCCACAAAAAACATGTACAAACTATTTATTTAATTAAAAGGACTCTGTAATGTGAATGAGTATATCAGAATATAGTTCATATTTTCTGATATACTCATTCAAATTACAGAATGCTTTTAATTAATTAAATAATGTTTACATATTTTCTGAAACTTGTTCGTATGGGATCAGGCTGCTGCTTTAATGTTCAATTTGCCATATTCCCCTCTATATATAGCTCTATCCATTACTAGTTTGTGATAACAATAGAATAGAATAGAACCAGGATTAAACTGGATCTATGTAACAGACACTGAACTAGCACAGCAAACCAAACAAAAGCCAATGGGACTCAATCTACTAAACAAAACTTGGCAGTAGGTGTAAAAGAAAAGAGACAGGCAACATTGCCTGAAGGACTTTCCAGCCAAAGCTGGCCTCAACTGAGGCCAAGAGAGTGACGTTGTAGTGTTTGATGAAAGTATGCAAGGAGCACCAAGCTGCAGCCTTGCACAGCTGTTCAGGTTTTTGCAGGCCCAGGAAGCACCCACAGATCTGCTGGAGTGCTTCATGACCTTGAAAGGAACAGGTCTCTCGTAGGCTTGACATATGGCAGCCTTTATCCAAGAGACAATGGCGACCTTGGATGCTGCCTAACCTACCTTAGGACCCTCTGGGATGACAATAAAGGGAATCAACCTTGCGGACAGGCTGAATACCAGGAGATGAAGAAAGGATGCTTGCAAGATAGATCTTACAGCTCAGCCACCCTCTAAACAGAGACAATGGCCAAAAGGAAAGCCATTTACGCATCAGAAGCTGCAATAGGATCGAAGTAAGAGGCTCAATGGGAGGCCTCTGGAGGACAATTAGAATCAAGTTGAGGTCCCACAGAGGTATAGGCTCCCGAAATAATGGAAAGGCATGCACCACCCCTTGAATAAAGGTCTTGGCCTCCAGTGGAATGGCAATACTTCTCTGAAAGAAGACAGATAGGGCTAAGATGTATACCTTAATGGAGCTCAGACTAAGGCCTTTGTTCACACCATCATGGGGAAGGACAGGACCGTGGGAAGATTTAAGGTCTGAGCAGATGCATTCTTGTAAGATAGATCAAATCCTATGGTATTCCTTTGAAGAAAAAGGTTTCCTGGCTTAGATCAGAGTAGAAATTACCTCCTTGAAAAAACACTTTCTTCTTAAGAGTGGTGGTCTCCAGAGCCATGTCATCAAAGCAAGTCTCTCAAAGTCCTTGTACCATATGGAAACCTGGAGAAGGAGGTCCAGTTTTGGTGAAAGATGGAGCAGCTCCTGAATAGACAAGTAGAGAAGACCCACAAACCAGAATTGAGCAAGCCAGATGAATAGGGCCTTCCCCATCCTGAGGAATTGGAGGAAACACACACACACACACACACACACACACATAGGAGAGATGGAAATACCACAGAATGGGCATTACATCCTTATCAAAGGCCAGGGGATCCCTCATCCATGAGAAGAACATAGGAACCTTTCTGTTATCATGGGATACCATCAGATCTATTGCCAGCATACTGCTATGATGTTTGTGAATATTTTGTGAGCTGAAGCCAGGCCGAAGGGTAGTGCAGTGAACTGGTAGTGACTGCATGCAAAAGCAAAATGTAGGAAGCGTTGGTGATCCTGGGGAATTGGGATTTGCATGTAGGTGTTCTGAAGGTGCTGGGAAATTAGACACTCCCCCCAGACACGTTGCTGCAATGACAAAGATTCAGTCTTGAAGAGCAAAGCAAACATGTATTGTTGGGACATTTCATGTAAGCAAAAAAAGGTCAGAATAAAAACCTGAAAAGTGCTCTTGGGCTACAACTGGTACCAGAACCTTCTTGTCTAGAAGAAAGGGGTCAGCATCTGTTAAAAGAGGAGCACACTTGGTCGGGACGCATCAACGTCATTAAAATGAACCTTCTTCCTCGCCTCCTGTATCTGTTCCAAACCTTGCCGATCTTGCTGCCACATCGATTTTTTCGTCCCTTAAATCGGCTATCCTGAGATATGTTTGGCGGGCTGGGAGGCCGAGACAGCATTTGACGCAACTGTCCCTTCCCAAGCGTCTGCGAGGCTTGGCCCTCCCCGACTTTAAGCTTTATTATCAGGCGAGTCACCTCCTTAGGATAGTGGAATGGACAGTGCTTGGTGATGGCAAGTAGTGGGTCAATATCGATTCATATCGGACGGGAGGGAAGGTCAAGACTGCTATGTGGTTGCTCTCTGATAAGCAAGACCCGATTCTACGACAGTGCCCCTTTACATCAATGACTTTGACGGTTTGGAACTCTACGGTAACTAAGCACTCTCTGTCCACCTTTCCCTCGCCCATGACACCTCTGGTTAATAACCCTGACTTCTCGGATGGTATTCCGGGGAGCCATGTGTTCTCGCAGACACGTTTTCCTCATAAACATGTGTTCCAGATTCTGGATGCAGGAGGTTTGCTCCCAAAGCAACAGGGGACACACATCCAACTTTTCTGGACTCATTTAGATACCATCAATTGAGACATTATATTTTGTCTCTGATACCACAACATAGACTTCACCGACCATTCACATCATTTGAGACGGAGTGTGCCCGACCGACCCTCCCAAGACATGGACTGTCCCGCATGTATTCCCTTCTGCTGACTAGTGCCCAGTATATGACCTCTTCTTTTGTTGAGAGGTGGTAGGCAGACCTGGGGGTCACCCTCTCCCCACGTCAATGGGACCAGATAATGTACCTTACGTATCATGTGTCAGTCTCCTCTAAATATCAGAAGTCGGCGTATAAACTGCTTTCCAGGTGGTATCTTACCTCTGTGACGTTGCAAAAAATTAATCCCTCACATAAAGGACTCTGTTGGAGGTGTAGGGGAGCGCGGGGAAGTCTATTAAACATCTGGTGGGAGTGCACTGTTATAGTCCCCTACTGGGTAGCCATTTACGATATTATCCGACACTTAGCTGACCACCCCTGGACTTCAAGACAGAGCATCTTCTCCTTCACCACACACCCCTGAGTCTATCCCGATATAAGAAGACATTGGTTCCCCAGTTGTTGGTGGCGGCTAATAGTCTGATTTCTCTGTATTGGAGAAAGCCGTCTCCTCCCGGGCTTTCTGCCTGGGTGAAGAGGGTTGAAGAGCTTTGGATGATGGCGGAGCTAGCCTCTTCCTCATCAGAAGAGATTACTAAATACACAGAGGTGTGGCTGAAATGGTTGTTATTTCTGGAAAGTGCTGACTTTGTGTCATTTGTATCTTAATTTTTCTTCTATTCTTTCTACTACTCTGTTTTCTCTTGTCCTTGATAGGAGTTGGAGTTTAGATCATTGAACACTCTTGGGTCCGGGGCATTGGGGGCGCTGGAGGGGTTCATCGCTCCCTCTGTTGGGTGGGTTGCTGTGTGCGAGGGGATGGCTCTCTCTCATTTTCCCCGCCTTGCCTCGCATACCTTGCTGACCCATACTGCTGACTGACATTAGCTGGTGCTTATGTTTTGCTCCCTGTGCATTTTTCTGATGTTATGTCCGCTTTTAGTGATTTTGTCATTGCCGATGTTAATATTTATGGTTCATGCCGTCTGTACCCCCCCTCCCCACCCTTTCTCCCTTTTCTTCTTTCTGTATCCCCTTTCCTCCTTTCCCCCTTTTTGAACACTTTTTATAAAACCAGTAAAAAACGACTGAAATTAAAAGAGGAGCACTTGCTCTGAGTCCCATGGAATATTTGACAAACCCCTGATGAAGAGGGCAGAGACACCAGCAATACGCGTTGGGTAATAAGATTGTGTGTTTTTTTTGTGGAAAACGTTGTCCTTCCTGGTCAATCCCCTGGAGATTACAGATACGATTCTGCAGACTCCAGCCTTCAGAAACTATATGCCGGTTTGTGGATACAAACATTAAGGCTGTACGTGTGGAGAGTGGCTGGAGCTTGGACGGATATTGATTATGGACGGAGGTCCAACAGTTGAGAGGCAGTAAACTGGGAACACCCAGGGTGACAGGCCAGGAAGGAGATAAGTATAAATCTTCGGTACTGTCTTGTAAGAGTATTTTATATGTTGCGTGTGAGCTATTTGCAAAGAATAAACACTGCTTTTAGATATTGAATTTTGCCCTCCTTTTCTTTTAGAATAAAAAGGAAAGGACTTGAAATCTATGTGGAACCCTTCTGAAACCACCCACAATACCCACTGGTCCATCATGGATGATGCGCGGACATCTCAAAAAAGGATGAGACAACCCTCTACAGACAACGATGGACCATGACTCTGACAGTCAAGTGGAGGTTGGCTTGTCAGACTTTGTGGAAAATTTCTTGAACTGCCATGCCTGTTTGGGCTTTCAGGCGGGGAGTGCATGGATGGATTTAAGTCCTCTGCTCCCGGATTGGAAAGGGAACAAAATCCACTCACATTACTTGTTAGAAAAGAACATTTTGTGGATATTTGAAGCAAAAGCGTCCTTTTTCCATCAGTGTCATCACTAATCATCTGCTTCAGGCCAGGACCAAATAAGGTCTTGCCCTGAAATGGCAAGGAAACCAGTAATTTCTTGGAAGACTGGTCTGCAGTCCAGATCTTAAGCTACAATGTATGGCATGCAGCAACAGAAAAGGCAGCGTATTTGCCTGAAAACCTAGTCTTATCAAAGAGGGTGTCAAGGTTTGGCTGTGCTGCTCTAACTCTGCTGCTTGATTCTGCTGTCTGAGTTAATCTTGTACTCTGCTATCCATTGCTTCTGTCTTCCCTTTCCTGGATCAGGCTGAATCAGCTGACCTCTCTGTGATTCCTCACCTGACTGTTATCAGCCAACCCTCCCAGGGTATTTAAAGCAGCTTGACTCACTTCCTGGTTGCCCTTGTGTCTGATTCTGGCTACAAGCACTTTCTCCTGAGTTGCTGATTATCTGTGAATGGCCTGGCTTCCTCTGACGTCCCTTCTGGCTCCTGACTCCTGGATTGTTCCTGACATCAATGATCTCTTTATTCCTGACCCCGGCTTGGCTGAGTACCTGTCTTGGTTCTTGACCCCGGCTTGTCTTTAGGTTTACGCTTCTGGATCACCATTTTGCTTTGTTTGCTTTTGCTATTTTAATAAAGGTGTTTTAGGCCACTTGCACTCTGCAGGAGCAGTAACGGAGACAAGGACACTGGCACACTGCCGTAGCAGTAACGGAGACCAGGCCACTTGTACTCTGCAGGAGCAGTAACGGAGACAAGGACACTGGCACACTGCTGTAGAAGTATCGGAGACTAGGCCACTTGCACTCTGCAGGAGCAGTAACGGAGACAAGTCCACTAGCACACTGCCGTAGCAGTAACGGAGACACACAACAAAGCACTGCCGTGACAGGAACAGACTGGGCAACTGAGCAACTCGCCCTGAGGTCGCAACCAACCGGAAGCGTCATAGATGCCTAACCGATAGGAATGTCGCCAAGGTGACACAGAGGCAGCCAGAGCAGGAATGTCAACGAAGCCGGGTCGAATCCCGGAGCAGGAACGTCAGCCAAGCCGGGTTGGTACACGGAGCAGGAACGTCAGCCAAGCCATGTCGGTACACGGAGCAGGAACGTCAGCCAAGCCGGATCGGTACACAGGAGCAGGCACAGAAGAAAGGTCAGGCAGTCCGGGTCGGTTTACAGGCAGGAGACAAGATGCAGAGTAGTCAGGCAGGCCGGGTCAGAGCACTGGAAACACTGAGAGCAGGAACAATCACTGGTACAGGAACACCACGAAAGGGCACTGGAGGGGTGCCAGAACCCAGTATATAAAGGCCATACTGGGCGGGACAAGCACAGAATAGCCAATAGTTGTAAAGCACAGTGTAGACTGACAGAAACTCGCAAGGGGAGCACGGACACCGTGATATGATGTAAGGCAGGGCATCTGCTACAAACTTGCCCCACATGTCCGGGAAACGCCTGCACCTAAGGTCCTACAGGGGACAGACCTTCGGTGGTGTCTCAGCGTCCCCGGCTATCAGGAAGGCTAAACATCTAGTCTCCGTTGGGCTCTCTTGGGGCAAGTTTTCCATTATTACAGAGGCACTTATTGACTCCGGTGCAGCGGGCCTCTTTATCAACAGTGCCTTCACCCAGAAGCACTCCATTCCACTGCAACTCCGTACTAGTCCACTTGCCATTGAGGTGAATGATGGCAGACCCCTAGAGCCGCTACAGGTCACCCAAGAAACCGCTCCTTTGTCTATGGCTGTAGGGGCTCTCCGTCACGAAACCTTACAATTCCATGTGATCTACTCTCCTCACTATTCTGTGGTCCTGGGTTATCCATGGTTGTGCAGACACAATCCCACGTTTGATTGGGTAGGGGCGAAGTCATGGCATGGTCACCCAACTGTTTCAAGACATTCCTAGCAAAAGTGGTGAAGGTGCTAACCACATCTCTGGTTTCCTCGTTGCCTGAAGAGTACCGAGTTCCGGGATGTATTTGATAAGGGCCGGGCTGGTGAGCTCCAGCCTTACCGCCCATAAGATTGTACCATTGAATTGCAACCGGGTGCCATACCTCCTCGAGGTCGAGTCTTCCCTCTTTCTGTTGCAGAGAATAAGGCCATGGAGGAGTATGTTGTGGATGCACAGTCCCAGGGGTTCATCCACAAGTCCTCCTCTCCCGCTGGGGCCGTATTCTTCTTCTTTGTGAAGAAAGAGAGTGGAGAACTGAGACACTGTATCGATTACAGGGGGCTCAACTGTATCACTTACTACCAAGCTATTAGATCGATTAAAAAGGTCCAAGGTGTTCACTAGCCTCAAACTGTGAGGGGCATACAATTTAGTACAGATGAAGGAGCGTCATGAATGGAAAACCGTGTTTAACACCAGGAGCGGGCTTTACGAATATTTCGTAATGCCCTTCGGTCTCTGCAATGCGCCCACAGTTTTCAAGGAATTCTTAAATGATGTCCTCCGGGACATGCTCCAACAATGCGTGGTGGTATACTTAGACGACATTCTGATCCATTCCGCCTCCATGGAAAGCCACCACGTAGATGTAGCCCAAGTTCTGCAAAAATTAAGAAAAAATTATTTAATTTGCAAATTAGAAAAATGTGAGTTCCACCGCAAACAGGTCACCTTCTTGGGGTATGTAATTTCAGAGGTCACTATGGACCCTGAGAAACTCTCGGCTGTTCTCAAGTGGCCGCGACCCATAGGTCTCTGCTCTCTTCAACGTTTGCTCGGGTTCGCTAACTACTACAGGAAATTTATCTGCAATTTTTTTACTATTGTAAAAACCCTTACCGACATGACCAAAAAAGAGGATAACTCCACTCACTGGTCTTCAGAAGCCATCAAAGCATTTGAAACATTAAAGGTCGCTTTTGCCTCAGCACCCATTTTGACACACCCAAATCCCAAGCTTCCATTCATACTTAAGGTCGATGTGTCTGAGACAGGATTAAGCTCCCTCCTGTCTCAACGTCCTATTCCTGAGAGCCAGTTGCGTCCATGTAGATATTTCTACAAAAAGCTCAGTCCTGCGGAATGCAGCTATGAAATTGGTGACCGTGAAATGCTGGCTATAATACTTGCTCTCAAAGAATGGAGGCATTTGCTCGAGGGAACTTCCATGCCAATCCTAATCCTCATGGATCATAAAAACCTCTCATACCTGTCCGAGGCTAAGCGCTTGTCTCCAAGGCAGGCACGATGGGCCTTATTTTTGTCTCGTATGTGGTCTAGTACATCCCGGGTACCAAAATGTCTTGGCTGACACCCTATTTAAACAATTCTCGGGCACTAAGGAGGAGATCCCTCCTAGTCCTATTATTCCTCCAGACCGAGTACTCGCCACCATACATGCCAGCATAACATCCCCCCTCGTGAAGAAAATACGGGCCGCCCAAGTAGATACACCTGCTGAGACTCCCCTCTGGGTGCTATTTTGTACCTATTAACCTTCGTACCACTGTACTTTCAACCTACCATAATACTAAGTCAGCAGGGTATCCCAGAAAAAAACATCTTCTCTGGTCATTTCCCCTATTTTCTGGTGTCCAGAACTTAACAAAGATATTGCTGCCTTTGTCGCTGCCTGTCCAGTCTGTGCACAGACCAAATCACCCCATCACCTTCCAGTGGGCCTTCTCTGACCCATACCCAATGGGGAGAAGCCATGGTCACACCGTGCCATGGACTTCATAGTCGCCCTCCATTTGTCTAAAGGTAAGACAGATGATTCACTGCATACCTTTCAAAAAACTCCCATCTAATAAAGAGTTGGCTATGGTCTTTATCAAAGAGGTCTATTGGCTATACAGGGTTCCCAATGTCATAGTTTCCGTCTGGGGTAGCAAGTTTGTCTCGAGATTCTGGAGGGCCTTCTGTGCGCAACTAGGTATCCAACTCGCCTTCTCCTCGGACTATCACCTGCAATCAAATGGGGCGTCAAAGAGCTAATCAGGCTTTGGAGCAATTCCTGCACTGCTATATCTCAGACCATCAGAATAACTGGTCGGACTTGCTACCTTGGGTGGAGTTTGCTCATAACAATGCTGTCTTGGCTTCTACCCGGCTCACCGCTTCATGGTGAATTATGGGTATCAACCATCCTGGAGGATCATCTCCAGCGGGTGGTCCAAGTGTCCTTGCAACGTTCACAACAATCCCAGAAGCTCCAGGCCAATTGTAAATGCCTACATGCACCCTCCTACCAAGTTGGGGAGAGGGTCTGGTTGTGCTCAGAAATCTCCACCTCCTAGTGCCCTCTTAGAAACTGGCTCCCTGTTTTCTGGGGCCTTTCCATATCCTCCGACATGTGAACCCTGTGGCCTATGCCCTAGACCTCCCTCCCAATATGCGGATACACAATGTGTTCCATGTCTCACTGCTGAAACCCCTGGTATGCAATCATTTTACTACGGTCAATCCTCGACCCCGTTCGTTGCCCATTGATGACCATGAGGAGTTTGAGGTCCGCTCCATAGTCAGCTCTCATAGGTTCCAAAGGAGGCTTCAATATTTGGTCCACTGGAAGGGTGTCATGGTTTGTTAAGACTCTCAGACGCAAGGTTAGGTAAAAACACAACTTTATTGAAACGAATAAGATAATCCCATAGGATTTTAAACACATACATACAATACATATAATGACCAATGGAAGGACTATAACAATACAGACTCTACCGGTCTTGCCAATATACCGGGCAAGACAGCCTGAGCAGTAAGGAATAAAAGGCTCTACCGGCCTTGCCAAAATACCGGGCAAAGCAGCCTAACGGACACCCAAGTAGTAGGCTCTACCGGCCTTGCCAATATACCGGGCAAGGCAGCCTAACTCAATGCTTAAGGACATAGGCTCTACTGGCCTTGCCAATACCGGGTAAGGCAACCTCAGGATGGAATAAAGTAAAAGGTTCTACCGGCCTTACCAATATACCGGGCAAGGCAGCCCAAAGGAGTACCAATATAGGCTCTACTGGCCCTGCCAATACCGGGTATGGCAACCTCAGGATGGAAACGTAAGGTTCTACCGGCCTTACCAATATACCGGGCAAGGCAGCCCAAAGAAGCAGTAATCAATCACAGTGATCTAAATAGCTGTCAGATGGCAATGACAGTCTAATAGTAATCGATAGACTGCAAGATCAGTGGTTTATCCTGGTAGTCTGTACACTGTATCACTCATGTACTGTAGGACTACTAGCTGTCTAGGACTGGACAGCGCACAGTGAATCAAAAGACTACCGGTGTAGCGAGACAAGGAAGTAAACCAGCGCACTCATGTTGGGAACCTTCAGCAAGACATAGATTAACCCACAGGTCATGGAGCGAACCAACACCCAAGCTTTGGTATAATACAAGATATAGTGTAGCTTAACGGTGGAGCGAACCAGCATCCGCACGCTGGGTACCAACAGACTGTATAGTATAGCTGCAAGGCTTAAGGAGCAAACCAGCATCCGCACGCTGTGACCAACAAACAGTATAGTATAGCCGCAAGGCTTAAGGAGCAAACCAGCGTCTGCACGCTGGGACCAACAGACAATATAGTATAGCCGCAAGGCTTGAGGAGCGAACCAGCGTCCGTACGCTGGGACCAACAGATAGTATAGTATAGCCGCAAGGCGTGTGGAGCAACCCATCGTCCATACGCTGGGACTGACAGACAGTATATTATAGCCGCAAGGCTCAGGGAGCGAATCAGGTTCCGCACGCTGTAACCAACACCCAGTATAGTATAGCCACAAGGCTTGTGGAGCGAACCAGCGTCCGCACGCTGGAAACCAACAGAGAATGTCGCCAAAGCAACCGAAGCAGAAAGTCGCCACAGACGCAGGAACCGGGCCAGGAGACGAATGGGAACCAGCAAGGATGATCAACCGGATCAGGAGCGGCAACGAAGACGGGCAGCAGGAAACAGCAACCTCTGAAGACCAACCGGAACCGGCACTGGAACCAGCACTGCAGACAGGAAACTCAGGAACAGGATGAAATCAGGAACTCAGGAACACAGCAAGGCCCAATAAGCTTCTGAGCATGGTGGAAGTGGTTGCTATCAGAGACACCACGAAAGGGCAACCAAAGGGTGCCCAGACACAGTTTAAATAGGCAATATGAGGCAGGCTAAAGGCAGACAGCCAATGGGAGCCCCCTACCGGTAATAGACATAGCAATGCAGCAATCACGGGCACCGTGATAAAGGGGTACGGTCCAGAAGATCGCTCATGGGTTCCAGCCGCAGATGTGCATGCCCCCACCCTCCACCATACTTTCCATGCACTCTTTCCCCATAAACATGGTCCTGCCTGCGCGGGAGGGGGCTACTGTCAAGGTTTGGCTGAACTGTTCTAACTCTGATGCTTGATTCTGCTGTCTGAGCTAATCTTGTGCTCTGTATCCATTGCTGCTTCCTTCCCTTTCCTGGATCAGGCTGAATCAGCTGACCTCTCTGTGACTGCTCACCTGACTGTTATCAGCCTAGGCTCCTAGGGTATTTAAAGCAGCTTGGCTCACTTCCTGGTTACCCTTATGTCTGATTCTGGCTGCAAGCGCGTTCTCCTGAGTTGCTGATTATATGTGCATGGCCTGGCTTCCTCTGACGTCCCTTCTGCCTCCTGACTCTTGGATTGTTCCTGACATCATTGATCTCAGTATTCCTGACCATGGCTTGGCTGAGTACTTGTCTTGGTTCCTGACCCCGGTTTGTCTTTTGGTTTAAGCTTCTGGATCACAATTTTGCTTTGTTTGCTTTTGTTATTTTAATAGAGGTGTTTTTGCATTTTACATTTTTGTGTCTGGCCCCTAACAGACGGTGTCCTTAAATATGCATTAACTTCCATAATATTAGCTAGCACGATAAGAAGGTCCTCACTAGAAGCGTTAAATGCATTGCATGGGAAAGCTATTATCCCCACAACACTTTGGCTCTATTGACCCAAGCGGGAAACAAAAATAGGCCTCAGTGCTGCCCCAGTAGCAGCAAAGTTGGCTTTAAGTAGGGAATCAAGACACTTATCCGACTGGTGTTTCACGGCAGAAGTGCCTGCCAGCAGAAGGTCTGTGTTTTTAGCCGGGTGTGAAATAGGGGGGTCAAATGCTAGGGGAGAAGCCCACTGTGCTTGCACCTCAGCAGTGAAAGAGTATAACTTAAAGAAACATTTATTAAGCAAGAGTATCTAATCTGGGGAGTCTTAGAGCCAAACCTAGAAGTTAGTGTTAGTGAAATCTCTGGCCAGCAATTCCAAAGAAATTAAAGCATATTTAAAAGAATGATGGAAATCCTTTTAGAAGGAATGGTAAATGAGCACCTGTAAAAGTTTGGCACTGAGAAAGCCTAAACAGTCAATCATATTTCCCATGTGTGTATTCACCTGTGGCTTAGATGATTGGGACAGCAAAAGCCAGAAGTTAAGGAACTTGAAAAGTGGAATTTATCAGAAGACTGTTGCCATGCCACGTGCTCATGAAATACACAGTATTTCACTTCTAAAAAGCAGAAAAAAAACCAAATCACTCAACACATGGAACATATACACAGTGATGTGTGTGGACCAATGGTGACCCCCACACCTGGCAGCAACAGATATTTGGCAACATTCATTGATAGCTATTCTCAATACCCCATGATGAATAATAATTACAAAAGGCAGATGTTGAACAAACTTCTGGAGAGTGTAGTCATGTCCAAAAACAAAATCCAATGGGAACCAGGTATAATTTGCATAAGTAATACGAGGCATATATGGTTAGGAAGTAGAAACAACTGTACCATATATACTCCTGAAGAAAATGGGGTGGCAGAATGGAAACATATCACAGACCAGATGTATGATGTCAGATGTCAACCTACCCAACAAGGACTGGGAAAAGCAATAAGGACAGTGATCTGTACGCAGGACAAGCTACCATCAAAATCTATCCAAAGCACCCCATAAGAAATGTGGAGTCACCAAAAGCACAGCTCTTGGCACATTAGAGTGTTTAAATGTAAAGCTTATGCCAATATTCTAAGCGAAAAGCACTCCAAGTTGAAGGACAGAGCTATCTAAAGCATACTGGTGAGGTTTAGTGACCATTGGATGTGCTATATTATTCTGAATTCAAACAAAATTACAACAAGCTACAGCATTTAATTTGATGAAATACAGGCGCCAGACACCATGATTCCCAAAACCTTTGAACACCCATGAATTCACTGAAGAATCAGCAGTCCAAAGATCAACTCACATGACAAGAGGGATGCCACCTTGCAAATTGTCAGGCACTGCTAAAACATATGGAATATCTGAACATGCATTCTGGGAAGGCACTGAAAAAATAATCAAAGTAGTAGCCAACAAATGGAGAAATAAAGTAGCAGACAAGGTAAATTCACTTAATGAAAATAAAGCTTGGACACTCAAAGAACAGCCACCTTAACAAAAAGCTATTGGGAGCAAATGGGCTTTCAAAGTCAAATAAAATGCAGAAGGAAATGTCCAGAAATACAAAGCAAGACAAGTTGCCAAGGGATACTCCCAGATATCTGGGAAGACTATGATGAAACATTTGATCCATTTGTAAAGCACTCCACTAGTAGTGCACTTCTCAGCATACTAGAAGGAAAGAGAAGTAAAACATGTACATGTCAAAATTGCTTTCCTACATGGAGACATCAAAGTGGACCACTACATGAAGAAGCCATGAGGTTTTGAGGAAACTAAAAGACAGAACATTGTGTGCAAACTTCAAAACAGAATATATGGGCTTAAACAGGCTGTGAAAGCACGTAATGAAAAAGTGAACAAAATACAGAGGAAGTATTCTCACAAGTCTGAAGGTGGTTACATCTTTCAACATTGAGGAGGAAACATAAGCTGATCTACCTGAAAGCAAGTGACTGAAAAAAACACCTAGTAGGAGCACAAGCATCCCAGGAAGCAAAACTCTCTCACGGAGGTACAAGAGCAAAGTGTCACTGAAATCTAGCACAGCCCATTAGAAAAGATGACTGCAGACGCATTCAAGAAACTATTGCCATTGAGACTTACAGAAGAAGCTGAATGTTGTTCACATGGATGTTGGAGAAAGAAAATCATGCAGTATGTACTGTATATTTAGTGCGAATAGCACTTTGGGCATTAGGGACTGTAGAAAACGTATCTAGTTATATGTTGCAGCATGCTTCTCTTCCAAAAAGGATGTACAGTTTTGTTTTCTTTTCTCTTTTCGATCCTTTCTATGACAAAGTGAATGTGTTGATCTTTGTCCTTTTTGCTGTTGTGTAGCCACTCAAGTTCAACAATTTGCATCCAGTTTCTGTAAAATAACCAATAATGTTCCCCAGAATATTCACATGGTTTAGCAGCCTGAGGCTCTCTAACTATGGTAGACTACTACTACTACCATAATGGCTGGCTGGGGATGATGGGAGTGGTAGTGCGCAGATGGCAGTCTCGGGTTGCCCAACCATCTTTCAGGCAAGCCAACTGCGCCATAGGGATCTGATTAATTCCATCATCTTAACTATTGTTTTCACCCTTGAATGCTAGATTGGTCTCCAATGCATTGTTTCACTCTGCCTTTGCAGATGGCACAACAATTCCTCTAGGAAGATCGGGAGGCAGTGGAGGAGCTGCTTCAGCCACAGCTGGTGTAAGACCTTATAGACCAAACACTGGCCCTGCACCCACCCACCATACCATCTCTCCTTAAAATCCATACCACAGCCAGCTGCTGCACAGCTGCCTGAAGACCAGTGAACACCTGCACCTCTGCCACCTGATGCCCACCAGTCATCCTCTTCCAAGTCTGCTGAAGCTAGTTCAGCTCTCGTCCAACCTCACTAGCATAGCCAGCTTCAAGATGCACTGCCTCCCAAGTCTCATCATCAAGAGCAGAGCAGCTACAGGACTGAGATTCATAGGTTGTCTGGGGTATCAGCCGCTATGCTTCTCCATACCATGCCCAGAGTAATGGTAACATTTTCTGTTTTTTTTTATCATTATTTGTTTTTCTTAAAAAGTGTCACAAGTGCAACATTTTTTTTTAAGTGAGATGCATTGAGGCTCTTTTGGGTCACATCTGATATTCTTAAGAGGAACAGTTCTGCCAACTTCAGCCGAGGGAGTTCAGAAAGGAATTGCCTGGAACTTCCTGGCTGGACTGACATTTTGGCAGGATGAGAATTAAATGCTTTAGGATTTTTCCTTTCTGTGTAAGACACCAGTGAGCTAAAACAGACTGCACCCTGGGTAGGACACCATTCCTGCTAAATTCTATAACATGTTTGTTCCTAGTTT
This sequence comes from Rhinophrynus dorsalis, assembly GCA_037306005.1. NCBI lineage: Eukaryota > Metazoa > Chordata > Amphibia > Anura > Rhinophrynidae > Rhinophrynus > Rhinophrynus dorsalis. The sequence continues at coordinate 149,271,616 of CM074720.1, forward strand.
AGCATCTGTGACTGCTACTTCTGGAATAAGCAAATTATCCTTGGGGTTAGTCACCCTAAGGGTAACAGAGGAATCTAGACGTATACCTCTTGCTCACTGATGAGGTTCAACAAGGCCAAAAGATAAGTCTAGGGCTGGCTGATTCTCTTGTTCAAAGAAGAAATTTCTGGCACTTTGTGGCTGGACTGACATTTTGACAGGACCAGTATAATGTGCTTTACGATATTACCTCTCTGTGTAAAACACTAAAAATCTATGGCAGGCTCATTCTTAGCTGAGCGTCGCTGACTACTACTTCTGCAACTGCAGCCTAGGGGACAAACAGCATATTCCCCCTTTGTTTTTGGAGACCCTAGAATGACATAAAAGTCTCAAAAGTCTTGCACTGCAATGGAATTGAGAACCCAGTTAATAGTAACATTTTAACAGAATGCTATCAGGTGCAGTAGAGACTGCCCGAACGTACCCCCAGCATTCTGTGCTTTCAGGCAGTCTGTACTGTGCATGACAGCATTCTGTGCGTTCGGGCAGTCTCTACTGTGCATGACTGCATCGGACAAACATACATCTGGCCTTTTATAGTATAGGATTTTATACATACATAGCCTACATTATATACCAATTGATACGGGTATCATTAGTTACAGCCCACAGATTTCCACTGAAGTACATGGAGAAATTTATAGATGCAACTCTTCATAAATGGTTCCAAGTGCAGCATAATCCAGAGCACATACATTTTTATTCACCAGGATGCTGCATAACAATGTCTAACTGTATGTATGAACCATTTGATTCAAGGTTGTATTTCATATGAATCAGGCTGTTTTGTGACATACAAAAAAGTTTTGTGGATTTGGGTGGTTTGTGGGTGAATTTGTGCATTGTTTCAACCAACAGAATTTCAGTAAATGTGATCTCATGGGAATCTGTTAACCTTTTAGAGTGCAATGCTTTGGGAGAGATCGATATCTAGCCAATGAGAGAGCTCCAGCTTACAGGCAGAAAGCCTCTGTCATCGGAGGAGGCTAGTTAGAGGGAGGGGAGAAGAGACAGTGTGACAGACTGCGGTTACAGAGCAGGTAACCTCAGTCTGTCTGGAAGTAGGTGCAGGGCAGTGTTTATTTCTTCAATTTTGGCCAAATAGAGATTTAAAAAACTGAAATTAATACAGTATTACACATATTCGCTACATAATCTAACTATTAAGGTTAACTTGTATTTAATGTATTGATTTAGCATCAGACTTTTGTGCCTATGCTCTATGTATCTTATCTTACTGTTCCTGACTACTTATACCTGGGCGTTACTTACTTGTGAACATTGCATACTAATTGACCTTTTTTACCTGATTGTACTTTTGGCATAGAAGTCTAGCCTACTATGGTTACATTTTCAAGAGATGCTTATTATCACAATTGCTGCTGAATATCTTCACTTTTATGTGTTTACATATAAGCATATTCTTACTTTAGATGTATACCCCTCAGATGTAAGTTTTTAAGTGTTTTTATGAGTCACCTTTATATGTCTTGTTTGATGTATTTTTGATACAATTTTTAAATAAAGAATTAATAATTTTGTATATGGGTTGTGTGCCTCATTAGATGAACTAGCTTCTATGTGGAGTGACTTTTACCCCTCTTTGGTAAGCTCCCTTGAACAAAGGCAGAGGCACAAAATTCATTAGGGCCATTCAGATCTTCTGGCCATAATAAGGTTAGTGCTCCTTTAAAGGGATAGTAATACTTAAAATGTAAAAAGAATATGTTGTAGGGTTTATCCCCCCTGAGTAAAACAAGGGTACTCTCACTGCTGAAAGGTGTTTTATTCAAAAGTTATTACAGCTCAAAGTTGAATTTTTTTAGGTGCAGGATCACATTGGCCTAAAATTGTACAGTGGCGCTGTTGCTACACCATCCTATGGACAGCTCTGGTCCTGGGACCATAAATCTCCATAGGATGGTGTAGCAACAGCGCCATTGTACAATTTCAGGCCACTGTGATATTGCACCTAAAAAATTAAACTTTGAGCTGTAGTAACTTTTGAATAAAACACCTTTCAGCAGTGGGAGTACTCTTGTTTTATTCAGAGGGATAAACCCTACAACATATTTTTTGCTACATTTAAAATATTACTATCCCTTTAATGGATGTAAGGTTAGTTCTCCTTTAATGGGCGTATGGAATAAACCTTAAACAAACACATCCACAGATAAACTGGGGTTATGTACATTAAACACCCTGTACTTGATGCTATCATCTGTAAAAATTATCAGTTTCTTTTAAGAGGTCTAAAATTTAGCTTGCCATATGCTCAGAGGGATCAGACACTCCTGCCTTTTTCCAGGGTACCCATTGATTGTCCAGGATTATCTGTGATATAACAGCAGTGGGCAATAGTGCCAAATCAAGTAGCTGCCTTTAGCACTTATTGCGCAATAGAAGCAGCACAAAAATATTAAATAAATGCTCTATGCACAGGCTATTATACATATCCTATATAATAATTCGCCAAGTTGTGTGTAACGCCCGACATGCGCAGTACACACTGCTGCGCGTGCGGCAGTCACACGCAATGGAGACTGCCCGCACCGCGGCTGATACAGAGCTGGGCGCTCCGAAGGAGCGTCCAGCTCTGTATCAGCCGAGGCGCGGGCAGTCTCCACTGCGTGTGACTGCCCCGCGACCGGCTGCCAGAGGCTCTGTATCAGCCGAGGCGCGGGCAGTCTCCACTGCGTGTGACTGCCCCGCCACAGGCTGCCTGAGGCACTGTGGCCCGTGTAACGGGCTGTTCAGCTAGTAGGATTATATTTTAATAATTAATCCTCACAAATGCTAGCTGTAAGCAATTAAGTTATATCAGTCTGTTTAATTTTTTGGTTAGTTTACCCATTAACCATTTAGATGCTTGGGACATGTGCAATGCATTGCTTTGCGATGCTTTGGAGACCTCTGTAGAATCCAAGGAGTTAAGTGTTTTAAAAGAAAAAAAATTCTGTTGAAATAAGCATATTACCTTGAATGTGCACATGCTTGGACTCTGGCATGGTAGGTTTCTCTGTTGATAGCTGTGGTTCTGTAGCATTTGCGGTGCTAGAGGGAGAACCTGTAGCTTTTAGTTTAGAGCTTCCAGAAGCAGCAGTTTTACTTGATGGCAAACCAGTTGTGCCCCGCCCTCTAGTGGACAATAAAAATATTGCATCAAAATAGTAAAACTTTTTCCAAAATGTAATTTGTGGCTACATTTTTGATCGAAATGAAAATTAGCTGTAGTGACTGAATAATTTTAACCCTTTGTTTGCCAGAGGGTTACGCAATGCTTTTCATAGCCATTTGGCACTCAAAGGGTTAATAAGCTAACAAAAATATGTATTAGGGAAAACAAAGAATGCACAGCACTTCATCTATATAGAATTCCTATTTTGGTAACAACAGAAATGTCATTTTTATGTAACACCCTTTTGACTAGGAGTGTTCTGAAGTGGCTCAACCTGATTGAAGGGCCTTTTCTCACTGAAAGCACATCAGCATACCTGGGGTCTGACCCTGAGACTTTGGGTTTTTCCCCCAGATGTCAGGTTGGAAGTCAAATTCTCAGGGTGATAATCTGGTGTCACTATTTGTATGAGCTGCAACAATTCTAGGTTTATTTAGTTTCTAAATAGGCACAATTTGTTTAGGTAGTAACATCTCTAAGTTGTACAATATTAACCCTTGGAGCGCCAGAAAGGTATCCAATGCATTGTGCTGCAATGCATTAGATATCTCTCTGGCACTCAAAGAGTTAAAAGTTCCTTAAGGACTGCATGGAACACCTCTGGGATAGAGAAAGCAATTACATATAGTCTAGAATGTGTGTTTTTGGGAGCTTTAAAGTTTAGCATTTCATAGATCTCAGGGTCAGCTCATTTTGAACATTCCCAGGTATGCATATCAGTTACATTACCTTCTAGCTTCCTCCAAGGCAAGGGCCCTTCTAGATAAGGGTTTTTAAAGCACTTAACCCTTTGAGTGCCAGAGAGGTATCCAGCGCATTGCATTTTTTCATAAAAAAAATTTACTTGCCTTTTAAAGTACCCCATATCCCCTGCAGTTACAAAAGCTTCTTCATTCAGAAAGAGCTGACTCAGATCAACCAGACACTGATCATGAAGCTCCAGTTGCTATGGTAACACTACTTAACATTTAGACTAAGGGGGATATTTATCTTGTCTGAACAATGTCACTGAGCCTTGACTCTAATTACAGCATTTAATGATTCCTCTAGAATAGCTTGCTAAGGTTTAAAGCCAACTTAATTCTAACCACTGCTATCACTTTAAGATGTATTGTGTGTTTGCATGAAATACCCCAGGGTAAGTAAATCTGATCCCACTCAGGGACGGATTTACATCTCAGGAGCCTGTAGGCACAGAAATCTGAAGCGCCCCCCCCCCCCATTGGCCATCTCCACTGGACACCTCCACAATGCTCCAAATCTCCACATTACCCCCCATATCCATATTGCCCTCACATTGCACCCCATCAGCTCCAACTTGCCCCCATCAGCTCCAACTTGCCCTCACATTACCCCCATCATCTCCACATTGCCCCCATCAGCTCCAACTTGCCCTCACATTACCCCCATCAGCTCCAATTTGCCCCATCAGCTCCAACTTGCCCTCACATTACCCCCATCAACTCCAACTTGCCCCATCAGCTCCACATTGCCCCGTTTCCTACCTCTCTGATGGTCCAGTGGCAGGAAAAGTCTGTGCCTGCTTCTGCACAGACCTGTAGCTCCTGCGCGGTCTTCTATTTAGGAATGCAGAGCGATGGGAGATCATGTCATCTCCCAGCGCTCTGCATTACTAAAGAGCCACCGAGGGAGCAACAGCAGGATCTCACTGGGCGGCAGGCAGGCAGCCGGTAGGGTGAATGAAAATATAAAAAAAAATAAAATAAAATAAATAATTGATTCCAATGACAGGCGCCTCTCTGTGGGGTGCGTCTGTAGGCAGATGCCTACTCTGCCTTATGGCAAATCCGGCCCTGGTCCCACTTTGAAGGGGTTAATATTTCAAATAGATGTTTTTTTTAAATCTGCTTATGACTACAAAAAGGGTTCATACCTGACCGGTGAAAGTACAGCAGCAGTCTCTTCAGCTTTTCAATGTTTCATTAAAGAATGACAAAGGTAATTATGTATATGATAGGAAACCTCTCTAACATTCAAGGGGTTAAAACAGGGGTGGAAAAAACCTACGACCATGATACCCCAGGTTCCTAGGTTTGTATCTTTGGCCCCTAAATTGTGGCATTATCTTGAATACATCTATACACATTTACCCCCTATACTGGCTTTTAAATCGCATTGTTGGTGCCAAACAAAATTCTGTCTGGCTACTAACTTTATTATATTTCTATCTGCCCCTGGGTTAAAAGCCCCATTTAAAGGGTTAGTAATGTCTAACAAAACTATTTTTAATTTTGAAGAGGTTAAAATGTTGGCTTGAATGCAAAAAAACTTACCTCTCAAACTGCTTGCAAATCAAGCCATGTTTTAGACTTTCCAATAGTCATTCATCCTATATAATAATTAGCTAAAACGTGTGTAACGCCGCATCATGCTCATTAGACACTGCTGCGCGTGCTGCAGTCATGCGCAGTACAGACTGCCCGCGCCGTGGCTGATACAGAGCTAGACGCTCTGGACGGTCTCTTCAACTAGTTCTCAATAACGTGATTGCGGATCTGCTGCAGAACCTCTGTGTCAGCCGACAAGGACCTCCTGCTGACAGCTTTACAGCTGACAGCAGAAAATCACAAACTTTAAATGCATGTATCTCTCAAACCATATTGGTTTGAGAGATACAGTTTTTGGCATTCAAGCCAACTTTTTAACCTATAGAAAATGAAAAATAGTTTTTTTTAGACATTAGTAACCCATTAAATAATTTGGGGAATTTTTGTCTCTTATGATGTAGTTGGTCTGCGCCAGAATTTCGCCTCTTTAGCTTACTGAAAAAATTAAAAACAATGTTTCAAAATATAACTTATCTGTATATCTATAACAATGTTTTGAGCCTGCTATTGAAGTATAGGGACTTTCTCAGAATACCTGGTTATGCCGCGGGAACCTGCTTTACAGTTCATTTTAAATGGTGCAACAGTAGCTGTTTTCTTTGGAATGGATGAGGGTCTAGATGTAGTGTTTGCGCTACGTGCTGCAGGGATTGCTCCGCGCCCTTTAGATGTTCCTCTCATGCTCATAGAGGTGGAAGCTGGATGTTTTTCTGTGTCACAGGCTTTATTAAGCTGTTTTTGTCTTTTTAATTCTTCAACAGCCTTCCACTCTTGCCACCACTTTTGATCTGTGCATTAGTGGAACAGAGATATAAATGATACTTATTTTAAAGTGTAGCTGGTACTTTTTAATTAATATGCTACTTTGAATGAGTTTTCAACATCACTTATACTGTTTTAGTTCCTTCTTATTTAATCCATTGATTGCCTGATGGGTATACAACTCATTGCTTGGCATTTAACAGCTGGACTGTCATGTTGGCAGGACTAGTATGATATACTTCAAATTAGTTCTTCTATGTGCATTGCACTTGTGACCTAAAAGATATTGCACCCTTGAAGTAGGACACCTGCCCTAGTGAGCTGTTTGCATACCCTTGCAGGTTCACAAGCCTAGTTAATAATTTCTGACCAATATTTTCGTATATTAAAATTGCTTGAGGGGTTGGTCACCCTAAGAGTAATGGGGGAATCCAGATGTGGACCCCTTGCTCACAGGTACCTAGGTGTATCAGCTGCATGTAGCTAACAGGGCCCAATAATGCTGAAGTTTATGTCTGGGGTGGGCTGCTTCTCTAGTTCAGTGAGGAACTGCCTGCTATTTTATAACCAAACTATCCTTTGGCCAGAGCTAGTATGACGTGCTTCAGAATATTAATTCTCTGTGTATGGCACTTGTGAGCTAGAAGAGATTACACCCTAGGTGTAGGATACCAGTCCTATGGCTTGATTCTCTTAGGACCTGCAGTAAAACAAAGTTAACATCTGTAGTCACAGTTTGGCATTCAATTAGTTTTACAACCAAGCAACCTACGATTTGCTACTAATAAAACAGTGGGGTTTAGTGTCATATTTTTGGCCAAAGACATGAAAAGCTTGCCTGCCCCATCAAGGCACCCCAGATTCTGGCTCTACCTGCCTCTAATATAAGAACTTGTTTTTAGCATAATGCAGTTAACACCAGTGATTCCACCTTACCTCTGCTGTGAACAAAACCCTTGAAAGGGAAATGTGGGAGGCATTTATACCTTCCCTAATTCAGCTATCACTCTGTCTGGTGAGCGACCAACCAAGAGAGGAGGTGCAAAACCTCCCAAATACATACAAAAAGTAGAAAACATACAGGTTCCTGGTGAGCTCAAAATAGCTTTTATTAGTAGTGTTCAATTAGTTACATATGTGTATAGTCAGGGGAGCTGCAGGAACAATATTTTGGCTAACTATAGTAAAGGTTGCCTGGGCATCAAACACTGAGTTTTATAAACAAGCAACCTATGACTTGCTACAAATAAAACTGCGGGGTTTAGTGTCATATTTTTGGCCAAAGACATGGAAAGCTTGCCTGCCCCGCCATATACACATATGTAACTAATTGAACACTACTAATAAAATATATTTTGAGCTCACCAGGAACCTGTATGATGTATACTTTTTGTATGTATTTTGGGAGATTTTGGCTCCTCCTCTCTTGGTTGGTAGCTCTTCAGACAGGGTGACAGCTGAATTAGGGAAGGTATAAATGCCTCCCTCATTTCCCTCACAAGGGTTTTGTTCACAGAAGAGGAAAGGTGGAATCTCTGTTTTAACTGCATTATGCTAAATACATGGTGATATATTAGAGGCAGATAGGGACTTGCCTGAATCTCGGGTGCCTTGATGGGGCAGGCAAACTTTCCATGTCTTTGGCCAAAAATATGACTAAACCCCACAGTTTTATACAACCTGGGTAATTAACACATACCAGAAATGAGGGAACACAACTGTCCTTTGTGTGCAAGGCACCACCGGTTCTTAGGATGTTAATATTATGGTTTAACTTTTGTAAAAGTTACAACTGCTGTAAGGACTACATGAACAATAGAAAAGTAGGGTCCTTGCCACAGAATAGCTCCATTTTTGTTTTGAGCAAAGGCCAAAGTTCCAGAAGAAAAGGAAAAGAGGTAAACACATATTAACTCTCTGAGTAGCAAATGGATGTGACATAGCTAACAGAATACAATGTTGGAAAATGAAATAGATTCTTACTTGTTAATTCAGCTGTAGGTGGTCCTTTGGTTGGTTTACTCTCCAGATTAATACTGGCTTCAAAACTGAGTTTAGAATCCTGAATGGCAAGTTGGGCCTCCCTTGCAGATGGCTGATTATCGTACTGTGCAAGCTGGGCCACTCCTAATAAATAAAGGGAGTAGCTATTGCAAGGAGAAGAGATGACACCAAGCTGACAAACCTGAAATGTAAAATAAAGCTACTTAGAAGTAATATAAAACAGTTTAGCTTATAATTTGATAAAGATATTGATTTAAAATAAACAGCATACAGCCAAATGTATTGCGTGGGAATAATGACCAAATCTAAGAAATGTGGAGTAACTAGAAAGGGTGCAGAAGGTACAGTTGTAACTGGCATTGTATCCAAGGGAGCTGAATGGCCCTGAGTATAATAGGTTCCATTTATGCCCCTAAGAGAATACTGGTATGTTATGAGGCACAAAAATGTTTGCACTGGGGCCCTCCAATGTCTATTTATGCTACTGAATGTAGCCATGTGACTTCAGACACCAAGATGAGTGATTTTAAAAAATCAACTATATTTATGCTTCAACTAATAAATTATGAGGTGTATATGTGTTTGTTAGTTTATGCAAATGAGCTAGTACTGGCTGGCAGGGAGTGGCAGCTGGGGTGGAGAGCACTGTGGAATGTCAGTATCTGGCTGGAATGCCTAGCTGACTTGCAATAACTGAAAAATAAATGAATAAATAATAAAATAAAAATAAATAAATAAATACCTCATAAACTGTTGCTTTAACTAAATGTAACTAAAAGCAGTATATGTTATTCTGAATGCTTTCAAAGCATCCTTTTCATTACAAAGTGTCAGTTCCATTGGGTGTAAGTGCCTCCTGCCACTGCCGATCAGTGGGTGGGAGTGTGATGTGCTGTTGAGTGCAGTGGTCCAGGGAAGGGTGGTTCTTGGTGATAATGTTTATGGAGGTAGTTGATAGGCTTCCCTGAGGAGGTGAGTTTTCAGGGAGTGTCTGAAGATCTGAAGGCTGGGGGAGAGCCTGATGTGGTGGGGGAAGGAATTCCAGCGCTCAGGTGCAGCAAAGGAGAAGTCTTGTAGGCGGGAGTGGCAGGATGTAATAAGAGCTGTGGAGAGGAGAAGGTTGTGTGCAGAGTGAAGATGGCGAATGGGAGTGTATTTGGAAATGAGAGATGAAATATAGGGGGGTGAGGTGTTAGTGAGGGCTCTATAAGTTAGCACCAGAATTTTGAATTTAATTCTGTATGCTATTGGGAGCCAGTGTAAGGATTGGCAAAGGGGAGTGGTGTTAGAGAAGCGATCAGTGAGGTAGATTAGTCTTGCAGCAGATTTCATTACGGACTGTAGTGGAGTTAGTCGGGTGAGAGGAAGCCACTTAGTAATGAGTTACAGTAGTCAACATGGGACATGATGATTGTTTGGATTCGAATTTTAGTAGTGTCTTGGGTGAGAAAGAGTCAGATTCTAGAGGTGTTTCGGAGGTGGAGGCGGGATGAGTTGGAGATTGACTGGATGTGAGGAATGAAGGATAGGGCGGAGTCCAATGTGACCCCCCAGGCAGCGTGTTGTAGGGGTTGGTGTGATGGTAGTGTTGTTAACAGTGAGGGTAATGTCTGGGGTAGGTCTGGTTGTAGAGGAAGGGAAAATAATTAGTTTGATTTTGCCAAGGTTGAGTTTGAGTTGAAGACATCCAGGAAGAAACAACAGACATACGGTCAGATACCTGGGACAGGAGGGAAGGGGAGAGGTCTGGGGAAGAAAGATAGATTTGAGTGTCATCAGCATAGAGATGATGGTGAAATCCAGATGAGTTTATTAGTTTTCCAAGGGACGCGGTGTAAATTCAAAAAAGCAAGGAGCCAGGACTGATCCTTGAGGCACTCCAACAGACAGTGGGAGGGGTGGTGAAGTCGAGCCAGAGTAGGAAATACCGAAGGAGCGGTTGCAGAGATATGATGAAAACCAAGAGAGGGCAGTGTCAAAGAGACCTAGGGTGTGGAGGGCTTGGAGGTGGAGTGGGTGATCTGCTGTGTCAAAGGCAGCTCACAGGTTCAGGAGAATAAGTAGGGAGTAGTGGCCTTTTGACTTTACAGAGAGCAAGTCATTGGACACTTCAGTGAGGGCAGTCTCAGTGGAGTGGTGAGGGTGGAATCCAGATTGCAAGGGATCTAGCAGGGAATGGGAGCAGAGAAATGTAGGTTATATGCGAGACTCTCAAGGATCTTGGAGGCAAACGGGATTAGAGAAATGGGCCGGTAGTTTGAGACTGAGTTTGGGTCCAGGGAGGGTTTTTTTAGGACAGGTGTGATTAGTGCATGTTTGAAAGAGGATTGGAAAGTGCTGGTCGACAGAGAGAGGTTGAATAAGTGAGTAAGGGTTGAAGTTAGTAGAGGAGAAAGTACTTGAGTGAGCTGAGAAGGGATTGGGTCAAGAGGGCATGTGGCTAGGTTTGAGCGAGTGAGGAGAAGGAAAACTTCATCCTCGGTCACTGGTGAGAAGGAGCTCAGTGTGTATGTGGTAGAAGTGACAGAGCTAAGCTGGATGGGTGGGAGTGGAGGTGATGAGATTTCATGTCTGATGCAGTCAATCTTGTCCTTGAAGTGGGTGGCGAGATCTTGGGCAGAGAAGTTAGTGGAAGGTGTTTGCATTGGTGGGTGTAGAAGAGATTTGAAGGTGGAGAAAAGGTGTTTCGAGTTAGAGGAAAGATTGGAAATTAGAGAGGAAAAGTATGACTGTTTGGCCAGGGAGAGGGCAGAGGTATAAGAACAGAGAATTAATTTGTAGTGTAAGAAGTCAGCTGTGGAGCGCGATTTCCTCCAGTGCCTTTCAACAGTGTGTTAGTGGGGTTGTGCGAGGATGGTATAGAGTTGCAGGTGCAGCAGTGTGAGAGTGCTGTTGTAGAGAGTAGTAGTTTTTATGGGCAAGTAAGTGTGAGGATGGGGTTAAGAAGAGGTTGCAGGGATGTAGAAAATTGTTGCAGATCAAGAGTATGCAGATTTCTCTGCATGCTCTTGATCAACGTGTGGGGGGGTGGATTTGTGTGGTATGATGAGGTTTCCTAGTGATGAGGTGATAGTCAGAGAGGGGAAAGGGGAAATTAGAGAAGTTGGAGACAGAGCAGAGGTTAGTGAAGACCAAGTCAAGGGAGTGACCATCACTGTGCGTGGGAGAGCTGGTCCACTGTGATAGGCCAAAGGAGGTTGTCAAGGAGAGGAGTTTGAGGGCAGGGAGGGTGTTATGGTTATTTACAAGGCTATTGATGTCACCCAGGATGAGAGTAGGGACATCAGAGTGAGGGAGCCAGGAAGCAAAGTGATCAAGGAATTGTGCAGTAGGACCAGGTGGTCTGTATATGATAGCAACATTCAAGGGGAAGGGTGAGAAGAGACAAAGTGTGTGGGCTTCAAAGGTGGGGAAGGAGAGAGTGGGAACAGTGGGGATTACCTGAAATGTATGGTTAGGGGACAGCAGGATGCCTACTCCACCCCCCTGTCTGTTGCGAGGCCTAGGTGTGTGGGTGACTTGAAGCCCGCCATGTGAGAGTGCAGCAGTGGAGACAGTGTCTGATGATGTGAGACAAGTTTCAGTGATGGCTAGGAGGTTTAGGGAGTGGGAAATGAACAAATCGTGAACAGCTGTTAGTTTGTTATACACAGAGCGGCTGTTCCAGACACCAAAACAAATGGGGGTGGAGGAGGTTAGATGACGTGGAACGGTTATTGGGGTGTAGATGTGTGAGTGGGTGTTGTAGTACAAGAGAGAATGGAAGGGAGGCCTGGGTTAGGTGAGATGTCACCTGCAGTGAGCAGGAGGAGAAGGGACAGGGACATGCGGTGGGAGTGAGCTTTAAAGCAGTGGGGCTTTTTTGCAGGGGCAGAAGGAGATGGTGGACCAGAATGGAAATTGACTCGACGGCAACGAATGAGAGGAAGATCTTTGAGAAAGGAGAGGGGTATAATATCAGCTTTCTAGAATTACAAAGCGAGTACCAAGTCGAAAGTACATTTAGAACAATGGGATTAAAAACGGAAAATGTACATTTAGAGCGATCTTCAGTGAGGATGAAATGGAGCGGATCGAGGGGGGCAATGTCACGTTCTAGGCCCACCCAAAGTTTATCAGTTCCACGATGTCTCCAGTCGAGAACACTAGAGAGTATAGACGCTTTGTAGTATTTATCCAAATTGGGCACTCCAAGACCTCCTTTTGTCTTGTGTCTGGTCATGGTAGACCTTTTAACTCTGGGATTGATACCTCCCCAAATGAAGCATGTCAAAATCCTGGTTGACTTAACAAAGAAGGAGTGAGGGATAGAAATGGGTAGATTTTGGAAAAGGTATAGGAATCTCGGAAGAACCATCATTTTAAAAGAGTGAATTCTGCCCAACCACGAACAATATTATTTTTTATATCATTAAGACATTACTAACCCTTTAACAAAAATAAAGTCACAATGGAGAAACCATGTGTGACAAAAGAAGTACACCCTTACTGCTTCCATAGAAAATAAGATGCTAAGTAGCAGACAGATGCTGCTAAATAAATGCCCTTGATTAACTGATCATCAGCAAGTGTGACCACCTCTATAAAAGCCAAAGTTTTAGCAGTTTGTGGTCTGGAGCATTCAGGTGTGTTAACATAATGCCAAGGAGGAAGGACATCAGCAATGATCTTAGGGAAGCAATTGTTGCTGTCCTTCAATCTGGGAAGGGTTATAAGGCCATTTCCAAACAATTTAAAGTCCATAGTTCTACAGTGAGAAAGATTATTCAAAAGTGGAAAACATTCAAGACAGTTGCCAGTCTTCCCAGGAGTGGACATCCTAGAAAATTCACCCCAAGGTCAGACCGTGCAATGCTTAGAGAAATTGCAAAAAACCCAAGAGTTTCATCTCAGACTCTACAGGCCTCAGTTATCATGTTAAAGTTCATGACTTTACAATTAGAAAAAGACTGAACAAGTATGGTTTGTTTGGAAGGTTTGCTAGGAGAAAGCCTCTTCTCTCTAAAAAGAACATGGCAGCAGAGCTTAGGTTTGCAAAGTTGCATCTGAACAAACCACAAGACTTCTGGAACAATGTCCTTTGGACAGACAAGAGTTATGTTTGGCCATAATGCACTGCTTCACGTTTGGTGAAAACCACACACAGCATATCAGCACAAGCACCTCAAGCACGGTGGTGGAGGGGTGATGATTTGGGCTTGTTTTGCAGCCACTGGACCTGAGAACCTTGCAGTCATTGAGTCGACCATGAACTCTTCTGTATACCAAAGTAATCTAGAGTCAAATGTGAGGCCATCTGTCCGAAAGCTAAAGCTTGGCCAAAACTGGGTCATGCAACAGGACAATGATCCCAAGCACATCAGCAAATCTACAAGAGAATGGCTGAAAAAGAAAAGAATCAAGGTGTTGCAATGGCCCAAAGTTCAGACCTCAACCCGATTGAAATGCTGTGGCGGGACCTTGTGCATAAACAAATGCCTGCAAACCTCAATGAACTGAAGCAATGTTATAAAGTAGAGTGGGCCAGAATTCCTCCACAACAATGTGAGAGACTGACAGACATACAGAAAACGATTACTTCAAGTTATTGCTGCTAAAGGTAGTTCTACAAGCTATTGAATCATAAGGTGTACTTAGTTTTTCACACAATGCTTCTCCATTTTGGCTTTATTTTTGTAAAATAAATCATGACACGGTGTAATATGTCATGTGTTGTTGTTCATCTGGGGTTGTATTTAACTCATTTTTAGACCTGCTGAGGAAAAGATGATTGTTATTACGTCCTTATATGCAAAACCATAGAATTCAAAGCGGGTGTACTTTCTTTTTCATGATGTACAAATGTTGTTCTTCATCGATTTTTCACCATTTTAGATCTTGCCAACTCTTGCACACTGAAATATCCCATTATAAATTAGTAGTGGTAATTGTCCTATTTATAGAGGCATAATACATTATCATAAAATTCTTCAACTTCAACATCACTTTGGCTTTTTGTAGGGGCATAGACTTGAACATAGCAACTGTTTGGTTTGTTAGTACAGGAAGCAATTCTGTCCGTCTTTTGTTAATCAAGAATCGGATTCCTCCACATCATCAATCATTGGATCCTTTATAGTATAGCCAGTGCCCATCTTCTAAACTGACTAAATCTTCATATCACATAAGCTGATAGTGTTCCAATTGATGTTATTCAGTCCTTGTACTAGTTCCAATAAACATGAAGCTGTATTTGTAGATCAAATGTTGAGTTCCAATGTCTAAAGACCAAAGGCAGCATGATAGAACCCAGTGATTCTTAGCAACCTCTGCCACTGAATTGGTGTTCCCGATACCGTAGGTAGTAGCTCACATGCTCCAGGGAATGAGGGACATTTTTTTGTTGTGAAGCCTTTCAGAGGGAATGGACCATAATATACCACATTGTCCAGTTTTGATCTGTCCACCTTGGGTGACCCTACCAGGAGAATATGCTCCCAATGGTATAGTTCTCATCTTCATTGACCCTGGTTCAAGAGATCTGGAAGCAGAGAGAGCCAAAATGGCTCTGCCACTGACAGATTGAGAAGACCTGAAAACTAGGAGATGGGGACAGAATGGAACAATAAGAATGACATGAGCTCGCTCCATCCCAACTTTCTTCAGCAGTCTAGGAATCAAGGGAAATGGAGGAAACATATACACCAGTGGAAAATGCCAACGTATGACCATAGATGAGAGTTGGTACCGTGTTAGCCGTATAAATACAGGAGGCAAATATAGTTTTTGATACTTTTTATTGGCTAACTAAGCAGATTTAAATGCAAGGTTTCAAGACCTTAGGTCTCTTCCTCAGGCATGTTATACAGATAAATATGAAAACATCTCTCTTAAATACAAGTACACATCACATTCTTTAGCATGGAAATCAGATAACAGACTGCAGTCCAGATCCAGATATCTTTGATCAGTCAATGGTAAATTGCACTCTTCCTCTGAGGCTTTAGAGGTATTTACGATGCTCTTGGGTCTGTGGAAAGGTCAGTCAACTACCAGGTGCTGTAGGCTTTTGCTTAGAAATTATATTTTGTCATAAATTCCTTATCCCTGTTCAACCCACTACAAATTGCATTAAATTTTAACATTAATTTTACCTCCCATACCTTTCTGTCCCTCTGAGTGTGAAACAGTCCCATCAATACAGTTAATTTAATATCCTTGACACTGTGCCCATTTTGGCAAAAATGTTCTCCCACTGGTGTCTCTGTCTTTTTGTTATTAACACTGGATCTGTGGGAATTAAATCTCCTATGTAGTGCTTGTCCACTTTCTCCCACATACAGAGCTGTTGGGCATTTTGCACACATGATAAGGTATATTACATTGGATGATTTACAGGTGAAGGTACCATTGATCTTATGGTGTAACTGGGTGTTTGGAATTGGTATGTTGTCCGTGGTGTAAATGTGTGCACACGTTTCACATCTCTTTTGTAGGCAGGGAGATGTGCCATTTTTTGTATTTTTACTCAGGGCACTCCTCACCATCAGTTGTTTCAAATTTGGAGGCTGTCTGAATGAGAATAAGGGAGGCTGTGGGAATATGTTCTTGAGTCTTTCATCTGTATGTAATTTCTTTTGAAGTTCTCTTGAAATTTTGCGTAGCACTTCAACCTGGGGGTGGTAAGTGACCACCAGTGGCACCCGGTTTCACTTATGTTGTTCTTTGTAATGTAACAGATTTTTTCTTGGTATTTGGGTAGCCTTCTGTATCTGACTGTCAATAATAGTTGAGCTGTAACCGTGTTTTATAAAGTCTCCTCTGAGTTCCTGGAGGTGCTTGTCACGGTCCATCCTGTCAGAACAGATGCGGTGGTATCTGATGGCCTGGCTGTATATGATGGAGTTCTTTGTGTGTTTTGGATGGAAGCTATTGCTTTTCAGGTATGTTGGTCTGTCGGGTGCCACTGGTGGTCACTTACCACCCCCAGGTTGAAGTGCTACGCAAAATTTCAAGAGAACTTCAAAAGAAATTACATACAGATGAAAGACTCAAGAACATATTCCCACAGCCTCCCTTATTCTCATTCAGACAGCCTCCAAATTTGAAACAACTGATGGTGAGGAGTGCCCTGAGTAAAAATACAAAAAATGGCACATCTCCCTGCCTACAAAAGAGATGTGAAACGTGTGCACACATTTACACCACGGACAACATACCAATTCCAAACACCCAGTTACACCATAAGATCAATGGTACCTTCACCTGTAAATATACCTTATCATGTGTGCAAAGTGCCCAACAGCTCTGTATGTGGGGGAAACTGGACAAGCACTACATAGGAGATTTAATTCCCACAGATCCAGTGTTAATAACAAAAAGACAGAGACACCAGTGGGAGAACATTTTTGCCAAAATGGGCACAGTGTCAAGGATATTAAATTAACTGTATTGATGGGACTGTTTCACACTCAGAGGGACAGAAAGGTATGGGAGGTAAAATTAATGTTAAAATTTAATGCAATTTGTAGTGGGTTGAACAGGGATAAGGAATTTATGACAAAATATAATTTCTAAGCAAAAGCCTACAGCACCTGGTAGTTGACTGACCTTTCCACAGACCCAAGAGCATCGTAAATACCTCTAAAGCCTCAGAGGAAGAGTGCAATTTACCATTGACTGATCAAAGATATCTGGATCTGGACTGCAGTCTGTTATCTGATTTCCATGCTAAAGAATGTGATGTGTACTTGTATTTAAGAGAGATGTTTTCATATTTATCTGTATAACATGCCTGAGGAAGAGACCTAAGGTCTTGAAAGCTTGCATTTAAATCTGCTTAGTTAGCCAATAAAAGGTATCAAAAACGATATTTGCCTAACGTATGACCATTGCATCCTCTGCCAGAGCTAGACGATCCCAGTATCTGGCTCAGAATGGGGAACCTTGCATTTCAAACAAGGGGTCATTAGGTCCAACATCTGAGGATACCAGAGACAAACTATGGAAACAAAAACTGTCTGGTTGAGCACTGAATTCCCAGGATCCAGATATTGGAGGCTGAGAAAGTCTGCCATGGCATTGGCTACCCCTGATATATGAACAGCTGAGGGAACCAGCATGTGAGCTGCACCCCAGACCACGTAACCTCACTTCAGGTTCCTCCCTGGTAGTTGATATAGTCAGTTGCATTGTTGGAATGGATCTGCACAGGGGATTGCTAGAAGGACTGAGACCAATGTGCAGAGCTAGGCAAATTGGCCAAAGCTCCAGAATGTTGAAGGACAGAAGAATACTCTCTTCCTTCCAAAACATCTTGAGTCCTTTGAGGGGATAAGGTAGCACCCCAGTCTGTGAGACTGTTGTTCATCAAGACTATCCCCCAATGGTCATTCCAGTGACAGATGTGACCTCTGCTGCAACTAATGAAGGAATGCCTTTATCAGGTTGGATAGGGATATGACACTGGAGAGATGACACTGATGCCTGGATCAATTCCTAAGACTTTCCAGCTGTAGTTGCCACTGCCTCTAAGCAGAGACCAGATAACCCAGTGCCTTCATAAACTCCTGCCCCATCAGCGATGGGAAAAGTAGGGCCTGAGCCCCCTGGTGAGATGACAGAATTTTCTGTTCTGGTAGGAAGACCCCCAACAGATGTTTATCAGATCTCATACCAAGAAACAGAAGAACCTGCGACAGAACCAGAGAAGATTTTTTCAAAACCCAACCATGTTGTTCTAGAACAGACACACAAGTCTGAATCTGAAAGAATGGCCTCCTGTGAATGAGCTTTCAGCAAAAGGTTATCCAGATAGGGAGTCAAGGAGATCCCTAGACTGTCATGGTCTTTGTACAGACCCCAGATCAGAGGCCAACCAAAAGGTAAGGGTGGTGAACTGAAATCCTGAGACAGGTCCCTATCAGCACACCAAGATAGAAAGGTAGACCAAACTCGATGGCAGGACTTAGAGGAAACTGGCTTACGGGCATTAAGCATAGTAGCCACCGCACCAGAAGAAAACCCCTTCTTCATAATTGAGGATTCAATCTCCATGCCTTCAAAGCCAGACAATGAACATCCTCCTTCCACAGGTAACCCTGTAGAAGAAGATCCGGAAGGAAGGGAAGCGGAAGAGGTTCCGCCACTGAGAGGTCCAGAAGCTCCAGAAACTAAGCCTGCCGAGGCCAGTATGGAGCAATCAGAATGACTGGGCAGTGCTCCAGTCACAGCTTCCGTATCACCCTGTGCAAAGGGGAATGGGAGGAAAGATGTATGCTAGAGGCAAATTCCACAGGATCGACAAGGCATTCACTGCTAGAGCCAGAGGATCCGCCCAGCGAGAGCAGAACGTTGGAATCTTCCTGTTGTGTCTTGTTGCCATCAGGTCGATGCACGGAAGATCCCGCAACTGGACAATGAGGTAGAACACCTCCTGATGCAGTTACCACTCTCCGCTGTCCAATGTGTGTCGACTGAGGAAGTCTGCCAGAATGTTGTCTAACCAGGGATATGAAATGCGGAAATGGCAGGGACATGCTCCTCTGCCCAGGACAAAAGAGCCCTGACCTCTAGCCAAACTGTGAGAATTCTTGTGCCGCCTTGCTTATTGATGTATGCTACCGCTGTGACATTGTCCAACTGTACCCTGACTGGGCAATCCTCCAGCTGTCTTGTCCAATGTTGCAGGGCATGAAAAATCACCCGAAGCTCCAGGACATTGACGGGAAGGAGTGATTCCTCCTGGGACCACCAGCCCTGAGCATTCAAGTGCCCCAGGACCGCTCCCCATCCGGAGAGGCTGTCGTCTGTCGTCACTGTTGTCCAGAATTGCACCAGGAAGGGCCTGCCTTTCAGTATATTGTTCAGGTTAAGCCACCACGAGAGGTTCAGCTCCACGTAAATAGGGAGAGATAGGGACCTCTCCAGCAGATCCGGTCAACCCCTGCATGCCAGGATTAGAAACCTCTAAAGTTCCCTAGTATAAGCCATGGCAAACGGAACCTCTCTATGGTGGAAATGAACTCCCCCACCAGGGATGACAACTTCTTGGCTGGAACCGGATCCTGAGACAGGCTTGGACCTTCAGTGCTATCTGATGAGCCACTTCGTCCGTGAGAAAAGGAGGCCCAGAAACACCATCCTCTGTGAAGGAACAAGGTCCGACTTAGAGGCCTTCAGAAGGAGGTCGTCCATGTATGGGGTAACTCTGATGCCGTTCCGATGGAGGACGGAAATCAATGCTCCCAGGACTCTGTGAAACGGTTTTATGGACACTCAGACACGTCAGGTTTAGGTTAAAATGCAATTTTATTAAAGAATCACAGTACAGAATAACCCACACGGGTCCAGTAGGTATGAAGACAGAACTCTACTGACACAGGTCAGGTTACAGTTATAAGTACCCACACAGGTCCAGTATATACAATAAAGAATACAATACTGACACAGGTCAGGCACACTTCGTGTGTATCTAAACTTAGAAAGATAATAGTGGTTACTATTAGGCCGGGAGGAGAGTGACACAATGGCGACTAAGGCCACAAAAGCAACGGAGGCCCTGGACAAGTGGTAGACTACCGGAGCTGCCAACGGAGGAGTGCCATGGAGGCACGGAATAACGCCACTCAGGAACTGTAACAACTGTACCCAACGTGCCAGGCACCGACCCTCAAGGGGTTAACAAATGCTCAGACCTGCCAGAGTTGACTGCCAGAATGGATAACGCCTGAGGTGCCCAAGATAACCCAACCTCAGCGAGGGCAGTATAGGTCAAGCGTACTGTGGTGCTACCGAATGGTGCTACGAGCACCGGATGAATAACAAGGCACAATACTGGTCGGGTAACAGTACAAGGCTGCCGGAGCAGTAACGGAGGAAACAACGGATCTGTTCGTAGACAGAGAAATCGGAGACAGGCCCTTAACCAGATACTGGATGGAACAGTAAGCAGACCTGGGTTGGCACCCAGAACAGGAGCGACAGCCAGGCAGGGTCGGTACACAGAGCAGGAACGTCAGCCAGGCTGGGTCGGTACACAGAGCAGGAACGTCAGCCAATACAAGTCGGTACAAAGAGCATGAACGTCAGCCAGACCTGGTCGGTACACAGAGCAGGAACGGCAGCCAGACCGGGTCGGTACACAGAGCAGGAATGTCAGCCAATCCGGTTCGGTACACAGGGTAGGAACAATACAGGCAGAGTAGTCAGGCAGTCCGGGTCATACACAGGAAACACACGAATACTGGAGACAGCGCTTAGTAACGGAAACACCACAAGAGGGCAAAGCTAAAATGACAGGGCTCAGTATTTAAGAGTTATCACTGGGCAGAGCAACACCACGTTAGCCAATAAAACTGGATCAGGAAGAAGCACTGTCAAAATGTTGCCAGTAATAACACGAGCTCCGTGTGTACCGGTTTGTTTGATTCACAGACACAGAGTTAGGATAAAAAACACAGTTTTATTGATTACAATAATACAATAAGAACCCCCACAGGTCCTGTAATATACAACGTATAGTACAGACACACGACAGGTAATATTTAGGCCCACACAGGTCCAGCACAAATATAGGAGACAAACAGTTTATGCTGACACGGGTCAGGCAGAGGATTAGGTTTCCAGGTTTCAGCAATGTAGGAGTTAAAGTTCATCAAGGCAGCAAAACAGTCCCATATGTGAAGGTATTGAACTGATTCTTAAACACACCAGAGCCTGCATCCACTGAGAGTTACCAGTCCACTGAAGTAAAGGGAGCGCACCGGTGCAGACACGGGGGGCAACACTTTCAACCGTTTGACATAGTGGAGGGTAAGCCAATGGCAGTGTACCGGTGCAATCACGGAGGCAACACTTGCAACCAGTTTGACTGAGTGGAGTGTAAGCCAGAGGCAATGTACCGGTGCAATCACGGAGGCAACACTTGCAACCGGTTTGACAGAGTGGAGCGTGAACCAATGGCAAAGTACCGGTGCAATCACAGAGGCAACACTTGCAACCGGTTAGACAGAATGGAGCGTAGCCAATGGCAATGTACCGGTGCAATCACGGAGGCAACACTTGCAACCGGTTAGACTGAATGGATTTTGTGGTCAGTGAGGATTAACACAGGACTTCTGGTACCCTCCAGTAGGTGACGCCATTCCTTCAGCCATTCCTCCAGCAGTTCTCTGTCACCTATCTCATAATGACTCTGGGCACTTGACAACTTCTTAGAGAAAAATCCACATGGTCTGAGAGCGCTCCCTGCCAACGGGCTCTGAGATATTACTGCCCCTACCCCAATCTCTGAGGCATCGACCTCTAGCATAAATGGAAGGGACGGGTTGGGGTGGGATAGTACAGGAGCAGCTGCAAAAGCGGATTTCAGTGTCTCAAAGGCATGTTCGGCTGCCTCAGACCATTGGGAAGGATTAACACCCTTGTGCGTGAGGTAAGACAGTGGTTTCACAATAGTGGAGAAATTCTTGATAAACTTTCTGTAATAATTAGTGAACCCCAAGAAGCGTTGGATCGCTTTTAACCCTTTGGCCCGTGGCCATTGTAATACTGCCGTGAGTTTTTCCTGATCCATAGCGATACCTTCCTTAGTGATCACGAACCCCAAAAGGGCACTCTGGATCTGTGAAACTCGCATTTTTCCATTTTACAAAATAGTTTATTTTTGCGCAAGCGGAGCAACACCTCGGACACATCTTTGATGTGTTGGGACAAATTAGCCGAGTGTATGAGTATATCATCAAGGTAGACGGAGGATATCATTAATAAATACAGAGACCAAATGGCATAACTAGATATTCATAATGCCCGGATCTAGTATTAAATGCCGTTTTCCACTCATCCCCAGCTTTTATCCTGATCAGGTTATAGGCCGCACGTAGGTCCAATTTCGTAAAGATAGAGGAACCTTTTAACCTGTCAAATAGTTCGGTGATGAGTGGTATTGGACAGGAATTCTTGGGCATTAACTTATTTAGGCCACGTAATCAATACACGGCCCTAATTCGCCATTCTTCTTTTTAACAAAAAAGAACCCAGCACCAGCAGACGAGGTAGATTTCCTAATGATCCCTCTCTTGAGGGCACCCTCAATGTATTCTTCCATAGCTCGATTTTCATTGCATGATAGTGGGTACGTATGTGTTCACCTATATACAGGCTGTTCACCAATATAAGCCCCTTTTACTCTATGATTGGGGCTATCAGTCATAGAGTAAAAGGGGCTTATATTGGTGAACAGCCTGTATATAGGTGAACAGTCTGATCACCAATTATTGGTTTTATTGTTTTATTATTGATTTATTATCGTGGTAGAATTATATTGTGAAAGTATCCCCGCCTTGTATTAATATTATATATGTGAAGGGGGTATTGTTTCTCCATATTCTTTGTGGGTATTTGGCGTGTCTGTCTACACAGGGACGGGGTGTTGTGCCGGTATCTGACCGGTGCACCTGGGATTGGAGGATCCTGTCAAACGGGAATCTGGTTTAGTCCGATTCACGTTGCGGGTTCTTACACACGGGTGTTCCGGTATTGCGGACCGTAGACTGGAGTTGATGGACGTGCTTATGCCCATTTGGAAGATTGGGGTAATTTGTATTTTGATGTATGCTTCACGAGAATAAAGTCTTCTCTTTTATGATTCTTTGTCCGATATTTGTCATTGGTGCCTTTAACTGATTGAGCTTGACCGGAAATCAGAATGTCGCAGAGGCGACAAGGACCAAAACGGAGAACAGCCGAGTCGGAGCACAGGAACAGGAACGTCAGCCAGTCTGGGTCGGTACACAGGAGCAGGAATGTCAGCCAGTCCGGGTCAGTACACAGGAGCAGGAACGTCAGCCAGGCAGGGTCAATACACAGGAGCGGACACTGAAGAATAGTCAGGCAATCCGGGTCAGTACACAGGCACAGGCACTGGAGAGTAGTCAGGCAAGCCAATTCGGTACACTGGAAACTTCTTGAGTAAACGCAGCACTGGCACAGGAACACCACGAAAGGGCAATGTGTGGGTGCAGGAGCCCAGTATATAAAGGCCATACTGGATGGGCTTAACACAGGGCAACCAATGAGAGTCAAACAAGGATGACTGACAGAAAAAATATAAACAAGGGATCACGGGCACCGTGATACTCTGTTGAAGACTTGAGAAGCCGTAGTCAGGCCAAAGGGGAGGGCTGAAAACTGGAAATGCCCTCGGTCGCAGGCAAGGCGAAGAAATTGCTGACTCTCTAGATGATTGGCGATGTGCAAATAAGTATCCTGAAGATCCAGCAAGGCCAGAAATTCCCCAGGGGACATGGCAGCTATCACCGTGCGGAGTGAGACCAAACCACAAAGGAGTTTAGATCCTTCAAATCCAAAATGGGACAGCAGCCGCCATCCTTCTTGGAAACCACAAAGAGATTGGAGTAGAACCGCAACCCCCGTTCCTGAGGAGGAACAGGTTTCAAGACCCCCTTGTCCAGAAGGGACTGAATGGCTCCCTTGAAAATGCAGAGCTTTTCTGCTCCCAGAGGTGAAAGAGAAGAGAAGCTCCGAGAAGGAGCAAGGGAGGTGATGGGGATCCTGTACCCCGTAGCCACCACTTGTAAAACTCACAGGTATGCCACAGAGGCCTCCCAAGCCTCGAGGTAGTGGCGTAAGCGGTCACCTACCTGCGGTGGGGACTTGAATTTGGCTAGTCATGCAGAAGAATGTTTGGAAGCCTTAGCCTTAGTGGAGGACTTGGACCTTTATTGCTACTTAAACTTGGATGAGGAGCGCGGAGCCTGAGGCACCACTTGGGTTGCCTGGCGCGAGTCAGACTGAAAGGGACAAAAAAGCTGATTCCTTTTGACAGGCGCATTCTTCCACTGGACCACTGGCACGTGAGTACTCTTCCCTCCAGTGGCTTCACTGATCAGATCCTTGAGATCAGGCCCAAACAGTGAGATGCCCTGAAAGGGCAAGGTGTTACAGTGCCTTACCTCGGGCTGTGGCATCACTACGGCATCACTAGCCGCGTCCCTCTCTGCCTGCGGCCTGGTCGCGTCTGGTTCCTTGTTACTGACATCATGAATCAGGCACTTGCCTGGACACCTGTTATAGGCCCAGCCTGGGGGGCCTAATTGGTTCCGCCTTCTCCTACTCCTTTATAAAACTCTATGGGCCTGTGTATCAGTTTCCCTTAAGTTGTTGTTCTAAACAGTTCTCGTTCCAGTTGTTCCTGTATCCTGTGTATGACCTGGCTTGTCTGACTATCCATTCTGGTGCTGACCTGTGGCTCTGGCTGGCTACCCGCTCCGTGTATGACCCTGGCTTGTCTGACTATCCATTCTGGTGCTGACCTGGGGCTCTGTCCAACTATCGTCCCAGTATAGCTTACTCCTAGTGGACATCCTATCTGGAGCAGACCTGTGGCTCTGGATGACTACCCACTCCATGTATGAACCTGGCTTGTCTGACTATCCTAGCTGGTGCTGACCTGTGGATCTGTCTGTTTATCCGCTTGTGGCACCATTACCTACAGACACCCATCCTGGTGCAGACCTAGGACTCTGGAAGACTCCGGCCTTACTGACTGCAGGCGTGAGTCAGTAGTCTCCACTGTTGCCATCCTTATTGGAGACGAGCTCTTCCATACTGACTGCAGGCATGAGTCAATAGTCTCTTCTATTGCCCCTTACAGGAGATGGTAGGTTCAGTGTTGCGTTCTCTTCGATTCCTGAGACTACCAGCTGGCTTCAACCTAGTCTCCAGCAGTGTGGTTGACCTGTTGGCAGGCTCCTATTGCTGATAGAGTCTCTAGCCTTTCCAGTCACTCTCTGCTTGTACTGTCATACTTAGTTGCATTTGCTTATTATTATTAATAAAGGTGTTCTTAACTATACCATCTGACTCCTTGTTTTGTTTTGCTAACCGTAAAGCAAGGACTAGACAACCCTCTTGGATGCCGTGTCAGCAGACCAGATCTTGAGCCAAAGAGCCCGTCTGGTTACTACAGAAATAGTTGATGCCCTGGCCGCCATGCGCACAGTGTCAAACAGGGCATCAGAAACATAATGCTGAGCCTCAGAGATGCTGGCTAGAAGCCGCAACATGTCAGTAGTAGGAACTCCCTGACGGACAGCTGAAGTGAGCTGCTCAGTCCAAACAGCCACGGCTCTATTCACCCATGCCGCAGCAAATGCAGGGCACAGGGCAGAACCAGCCATCGCAAAAATGGCCTTGAGAGAGGTCTCAAGCGTTTTGTCAGTCCAGTCTTTCAGAGCAGATGCATCAGCCACAAGCAAGGCAGTGGACTTAGAAAGCCTGGAGACAGAGGCATCCATTTTGAGGGGATGAACCCGTTGAGCTAGGGCCGCTTCAGAGAACGGATAAAGCTTAGCAAATCTCCTAGAGACAGATGGTTTCCTGCCTGGGAACTTCCACTCCTCAGACACCAAGCGGTCTAGGGTGGGGTTAGGTGTAAAACAAGTATGGGGTCTAAAAGACTCCTTGAACACATCGGAGGGATCAGAAGAAACCTCCTGTACCAAGGGAATGTTCAAGGTGTTTAACAAAGCCCTGATCAGGTCCTCAGCTGAGGGGACAGGATCAGCCTCAAAGGGATACCCAAAAAACTGAGAGGAAGGAACAGCAGAACAGTCTTCATCATCAGAATCCACCAATAATTCCTCATCAGAGGAATCAGACACATCAGGTACACCCAGCGGATTAGGCAGGGAAGATCTGATAGGAGTGGGGGCCTACCATGAGTGGAAGACCCCCTGCAAGGTGGATGGAAGGAGTTGTAAGGTGGACCGGAGGTCCCTGGTAATAGCCTTAAACTGGGTCTAGTGCATGGCTGGAGGCCCCTGCAGGGGATTCAGGGGTAGCAGCACATTCTGGGCAAACATGACCTGAGTATTCTGTAGGTAACCCTGAGTGATATGAGGAGCAATGAGCAATTGGGGACACAGACGCCCCAGTATCCTTAGTCTTAGGCCTAGCCCCAAGGTCTAACGGAGTAGACATTCTCACAGAGTCAAACGGTCAAAGTATCAGAAACACCCACAAAATAGTGTGTATGATAAATAAAATCACCCCAGAAATGCTAAATTAGACTTATCTGGTAGGCGAAGGGTTAAACTGCTGTGGAGAGAAGGAGTGTCCAAACCCTGTGTAGGATACTCGATCAGCGAAGGCACAAAATATAAAGTACCCCAACAGTGCCTGAAGCCCCCTGATCCCCCCCCAACATGCCCAGAACGTTGACCGGATAACAGAGCAAGGGCAGACCAACCAAATGAGCCATCTCTGACCTCACTACGTGGAGCAGTTGCAGAGATATGTCCCAAACTGTAAAGTCCCATAGAAGTGAATGGAGCAATGGCGTCTATGCGGTAAATGCGCGCCTTAAACACGCGTAACACAAAGTTAGCAAGGTGATGAATACCAAACTATAAAACCACCCAAAAGCCCACTAGAACAAGTCAGCAGACCCAATAAACACTGGTCTCAGTAGGGAAAGTTCCCACAATGCCCCCAAAAGATGATAACCAGCAGCAAAAGGGTTAAGTTACCACAGAAACCTACTCCAAACACCCCACAGACATACAGATAAACCCAATGAGTTCATGAGTATGTAATAAGAACTCAAAATGAGACCCCTGTGCAGAGGGGAAGCATGGGACATGTGGACCTCAGCACTCAAAGGGTGCTCACCTTTTTCAGCAGATCTTCTGTCTTCAGATTACCATATATCAAGAAGAAGCCTCAGTGGGCAACTCCTGGGGAAATAATTTGCAGCTAAGATCCCCCCCCCAGGGCTTAGGGCCACAAAAGCACCTGGTAAACTGAGCTGTCCACATTTGGGTGATGGGAATTGTCAGTGATGGGAATCCGCCTAATGGTGGTATCCCATATCTTGTGTCTTGACCAAGGAACAAATCTTACTGGATGGTGATTGGCTAGCTGCAAGCTAAAGAGAGGAGGTAGGTTCCACCCGGCAGTCACTTCTCAGAATTGTTCCTGCCTACTGTGAACAGTGAACATGTAGGTTCAGGTCACACAAACCGACATAAGAAAACCGGCTGCCGTCGATATGAGGATGCCCGCACATTGCACAGCAACAATAGATATTGGAAATCGAGCATCAAAGAAGACACTAACTGGTAAATGGAATAACCCATATTAACATATGTAACTTACATTTTGAATACATGAATAGGAGAAAAATGCATCTCTACACCCTGTTCCAAATTGTTATGCAAATGATATTTTTCTCATTTACCTAAATAATTGATGTAAATAACAGTCAGCATAATTCTCATGTTTTCAACGATTAAGAGTACAATTCAAATTTTATTGAACAAACCTCCTAATGAGAACAGTATTTTTTTTAAACATAAAAAACTTAAAATGCACTGTTCCAAATTATTACACACAGTAAGTTTCAAAACACTTTATAGGTTGTAAAGAACTGAAAATTGTCATTTGTTGTGTTTGCAGCATATTTACTGAAATCAAAAGCTATTTCAATGAAACTTTTAACAACATTTTAACTTTTTAAACATGTTAACAGGTCACGTTACATTTCAACATAGGACCCCTTATTTGATAGCAGCTTCACAAGTCTTGCATCCATTGAACTTGTGAGTTTTTGGACAGTTTCTGCTTGAATTTGTTTGCAAGATGTCAGAATATCCTCCCAGAGCTGCTGTTTGGATGTAAACTACCTCCCACCCTCATAGATCTTTTGCTTGAGGATGCTCCAAAGGTTCTCAATAGGATTGAGGTCAGGGGAGGATGGAGGCCACACCATGACTTTCTCTCCTTTTATCCCCATAGCAGCCTTTGATGCAGAGGTATTCTTTGCAGCATGAGATGGTGCATTGTCATGCATGAAGATGATTTTATTATGGAAAGCATAGTTCTTCCTTCTGTACCAGGGAAGAAAGTGGTCAGTCAGAAACTCCACATACTTTGCAGAGGTCATTTTTATACCTTGGGGGACCCTAAATGGGCCGACCAGCTCTCTTCCCATGATTCCGGCCCAAAACATGACTCCACCACCGCCTTGCTGACGTCGCAGCCTTGTTGGAACAGGGTGGCCGTCCACCAACCATCCACTACTCCATCCATCTGGACCATCCAGGGTTGCATGGCACTCATCAGTGAACAGGACTGTTTGAAAATTAGTCTTCATGTATTTTTCTGCCCAATGCTTGTGAGCATTGGTTAGTGGTGGCCGAATAGAAGGTTTATGCACAGTTGCAAGACTCTGGAGGACTCTACACCTTGATGTCCGTGGGACTCCAGAGGCACCAGCAGCTTCAAATATCTGTTTGCTGCTATGTAATGGTATTTTAGCAGCTGCTCTCTTTATCCGATGCATGGATCTGGCAGAAATCTTCCTCAATGTGCCTTTATCTGCACAAACCCGTCTGTGCTCTGAATCAGCCACAAATCTCTTAATAGTGCGATGAACACGCTTAAGTTTTCATGAAATATCTAATGTTTTCATACCTCGTCCAAGGCATTGAACTATTTCACTCTTTTCGGCAGCAGAGAGATCCTTTTTCTTCCCCATATTGCTTGAAAATGGTGCTCTGCTTAATAATGTGGAACACCCACCTTTAGCAGTTTTTCCTTAAATTGGGCTCACCTGGTAATCTAATTATCACAGGTGTCCGAGATTGTTTTCAGTGATCAAAAGAGCCCTGAGAGACAATGCCATCCATGAGTTAAACTGAAAAACAAAATATTTAATCTTTGTGACACTTAAATATTTAAGTAAATATTGCATAATAATTTGGAACAGGGTGTATAGTGTGCAAATTATAGTCCATGTTAAAATGATGTACAGTAATCTTTTGTGTGATTTACCGCGATAGATGTGATGTTAGAACATTATCAGACCTTCTGACTATGCAATCTCTAGAAGCCATGATCATGGGTCAAGTTATTGATTTATTATTATACTAGTTGAAAAACCCGTTTACACGGGCCACAGTGCCACCGCTGCAGTCATGTGCAGTAGAGACTGTCTACGCCACTGCTGATACAGAGTGGGGAGCTCCAAATTCAGACCAGAGTCCTCTCTGAGCACCTTCCTGGGACTGCTTGGTCTCAGGAAGGTACACAGAGAGGACTCCGGTCTGAATTCAAAGCGCCCTGCTCCGTATCAGCCACAGTGCGGGCAGTCTCTACTGCACATGACTATAGCGCACGCAGCCGTCTCTACTGAGCACGACAGCTTCTGACAAACATCCTTAGAGAATTATAATATAGGATTCACTGTTGTTATATCTTACACTTCTTGGGGTAGTGTTGTGTGTTTAGAATTTTGGTTAGATATAGCCCCTTTATTTCTAAGTATGGCAGCAAATTGCCACATCTTGGGGCTCTATAAAGTGGATATAAAAAGTCTACACACCCCTGTTAAAATGCCAGGTTCTTGTAATGTTAAAGAATGAGACAAAGATAAATCATGTCAGAACTTTTTCCACCTTTAATGTGACCTATAACGTGAACAATTAAATTGCAAAACAAAGGATTTTTGTAGAATATAGGTCACAAAACTTGGTCTGGCAAGTTAGTGCCAGTTTGAGTTTATGTACAAGTCTATTGCGGTTAATCACACAAAATATTACTGTAAATCATTGTAACAGGGACTGTAATTTGCACTCTATAGATGCATTTTTCTCCTCTTCACTAATTCAGTTACAGTGCCAGTTACAGTGTCTTCTTTGATCAATTTCCAGTATCTGTTGTTGCATTGCAATGTACAGGGGGTCCTCATATTGTCAGCTGGGTACCATCTAGCTGGTTTTCGTATGTCGGTTTGCATGACTTGTCAACCATACCTGAACCTACATGTTCACTGTACTTGGCACGCTTCAGATCGTTATATTGTGGAAAAGAGAAGCCCTTATTATATAATAGTACTTATTATAAAAATTTAGTTACAGGGGGAGCTTACTGTTCCAGAATATTTGCTGCACATGAATATGAAGGGAAGCGTGAACATGTTCCCAGGGAGAGCTGGGAGGAGAATTGAGGACAGGGGACATCCAGCAGAGCTGTGCAGCAGAGATCTTGGGCCGCAGAAAGTGAAACTGCTTAGATCACAGGGAAATGTAAAATCTAATATCTAATAAGGTATGTACAATTTTTTTTTTTTTTTACAAAAAAATTGCCAATCTGCACACTATTTTAGTAGAGGAATCAAATACGATATAATGTCTTGGGGTGAAGGTTCCCCTTTAAGCCTGTGCCCTGGTTCAAACCGGCAATGGAGGCCAGACACAGAGTCCTAATGGGGGGATTACACAGCCCCATCTGAGCAAAATAAATAAATAAAAAAATAAAGCTAACTAAGAGAGAATATTTGTTCTGATCCATTTCCTTAGGGGTCACTTTTAAAACTGATCTAGACTGGTGGGGGTAAACTGAAGCAGGGAGCAAATTTCTACCTCTGAGAGTCCAAGTGCCCCGCCCTCCCTCAGCAGAATGCTTTAACCCATGGTTCCTGTGTTCCACGTTGGCGGTAAGAGAAAAATATGATGGCAGTGATTGGAATATATACTTTCTATGGCAGTGGTTCTCAAAATGAGTTCCATGGCACTCCAGTTTTCCCTGAAAAGGAGCAAGGGGGTTCCATAGAAGAAATTTAAATAATGGTGGAAACAGACAGTAGTTTAGAAGACATTTTATTGCTAGTATCAATTATATTTATAAATGTACTGCTTGGATGACAGAGAGGTCTCTAACGCATTGCAAAGCAATGTGTTTAAGACCTCTCCAGTCCAAAGGGTTACAGGTTTGATTGTTATGGTTCTACAGATATAACCTCTAAAAACCCAATTAGTTGCAAGCCATATGTTCTGAATCTCATTTAGAATTCTTATGCTGTAAGTTAACTTTCACACCACCAGCTGTTGCTCCCAATGTTCTGGTTATTCAACCCTCAAGTTAATCAAACTGAGTGTAAAATACATGTAACATACCTTTTCTTGCATATCTAAAAGCTCCTTACACTGAGGAATGGAACTAAGACGTATTAGTGCAGACATTCCCTGGCATCTCTTTCTTATCCATTCTTCTTTGTCCGGAGCCTCTTGAACAAGGAATTCAAGAAGGCCAATGCATGAATCCAACTGAACCCGCTGTAACTCCTGAGTAACCTCCCCTCTCTGTGGACATTGACAAATGCCCTTTGCACACCAATCTGCAATGCTAAAAAAATGATGACATATATACTCATATAGTTAATATAAGTTATGATGAGCAAACAGTGCCAAGAATTCCTCCACTGCACAGGGTACAGTGCCTATATAATACATTTGTATATACACTTACATGCCTGAAACAGATGAGAGAGACGACATTTTCTTACCTACCAGTTTCTTTTCCTTCAGGTCTGCACAGGCAGCACACCAGGGGAGAACCCACCTTCCAATAAGGTCAGGTGCAACAAAGGACCTCCCATATCCAATACTCATAGTGATGATTAAAGCAGACCAGACAAAAAATGAATGTCACAAAACTTGAATACAAAAACAAATTTAGGGAGATGAGTACATTTGTATACAATAGTTTGGGCACCTATGACCAAATAATGTTTCAATTACAAATAAATTCTGTTAAATTCAGCAATTTGCAGAAATATCTCAAGTTTAAGCTTGATCACTAGAGAAAATCAACAAAATGTTTGCCCATACTTTTGCTCATATATATGTATACAACTGTATGTGTGCTGCCTGCAGAGACCTAAAGGAATGGAGAGGTAAGAAAATTCCATCTTTCCTTCAGGGGTCTACTTGGCATAATACCGGGAAAGAGAAATGTAGGGAGAGACACCAACTGCTTCCAGGACTTTATCTCCAAACCCAGTCTTTTGCAGATCCATTAATAGCAAGTCATAAAAGTATTAAGATTCTGCCAGGTAGTGGCTCTACAGATCTGTTCCACCCATGTGTAAGCCTTCTCTGCCCAAGATTTCGAAATAGCCCTGGTAGAATGCTATCTGATTACTGCAGGAAGTTTCTTCAATAGCTGATGTAATTTACCTGGCATTGGTGCCCTTTGAAGCTTTCCTTCACTTGTGAACAAAAAAAAAAAAAAAAAAAAAAAATTCACAGACAAATGTTAAATGACCTAAAAAGCTTAGTTCTATGTCTGAAGACACCATTTAACATCCAGTTAATGAAAGAGCCCTTCTTCTGATGCATAAGATGGAAAAAAGATAGGCAAATATTCCTCTTGTACTATATGAAAATCAGAATGGATCTTAGAAATAAATTCCGGAGGAATCCTACGGATTGATGCATATGGTTTGAAGATCAAAAAAAGCTCCTAAATGGAGGAGGCTTGAAGTTCTCATGTCCTCTTTGTTGAAGAGAGAGCCACTAAAAGGACTGTTCTGATGGACAATATTCTCAAAGATGATGATTCCAATGGTTTAAAAGGACTCTGAAGCAAAGCGTTCAAGATCAAATTGAGATCCAAAAGTGGAAAATGTAGAGTTTTTGTTCTCAGAATCAATGTAGATCTTAAAAAAACATCCTGACCTGAACACTGTCTGTGAATGAACATCTGAGGAAGCTTCCCAGGGCAGCAACCCGAACCTTAAAGGGATAGTAGTGTTTCACAATAACCCCCAGCTCCGATTAATCTTCATAATATTTGGGCCACTGAGAGCGTTATTTCAATACTGTCAGAGTTGAAGTTCAAGAGTATTTGAATTTAAAGTATCCCACTCCAGCCCCTTTTACTTACTGTAAGCCACCTCCCCTCTGATGTGGAATCTGGTCTCTTGACTGGACAGGTTGCAGCAAGGAGCTATCTTCTTACTGTGAGCATAAAGAAAACCCTGCCCCTCTTGACAAGTTTTTCCTTATGGTCACTGAAGATTGTCCCTTGCTGCGATCCATCTGGACAGAGTTGCTGCTCTAAGGTGAGCAGTGTTACATAAGTAAAAGGGACGGGAGGGGGGATATTCAATTACTCGTGAATTACAACTCGGACAGTATTGAAATAACACTCTCCACTGCCTAAATACTATGGAGATTAATCGGAGCTGCTTTTTTTGTGAAATAGTAATATCTCTTTAAGCATACTTGGACTAAAGCCCTTCTGGAAACCCTCTGCCAGACAATCCAGAAGCACCAGAATAGAAGGGTCTAGGGGGTCATAATCCTGCTCATAACACCAAGCAAAGAATCTGTTCCAAGTCTTGTTATAACCCGGAGAAGTACTCCTCTTCCTGGATTTCAAAGCAATGTCAGTCACATCCCTAAAACATCCCTGAGTCCTTAAGATCTGGGATTTAGGTACCAAGTAGTGAGGTTCAAGTTGCAAGGTGGATTGTGAAGAACTGGGCCCTGTCAAATTATATTCTCTCTGAAGTTCCCCTTGGACAGTTCTTTAAACAGAACAAACTATGTCTTCCTTGGCCAATAAGGAGCTACAAAGTATCACAGTCTACCTCTGAGGCCTAGATAGCCTGTGTTTCCTTCCTCTGTGGTGTGTCGGACGGCATCCTTGCAACCACCTCCGCATTACTGATGTCTGTTACAAGCACTGGCTCAGACGCCTTTTTATGGGCCTATTCTGGGTGGCCTTATTGGGTCCCGCCTCCTTCTGCTCCTTTATAATCCTCCTTGGGGCTAGGAGTCATTGCCCTTACGTGGTGTTCCTGCTTGTTACTCTTTGCTCTCTGTTGTGACCCGTGTTTGCCTGAGAATATTGCTCTGTGTATGACCCCGGCTTATCTGACTACCCACATTAGTTCTGACCTGTGGCTCTGGCTGACTACTCGCTCTGTGTATGACCCCGGCTTGCCCGAACAGTGGCCCTGGCTACTACCTGCTCAGTTTAGCCTCCGGTTGCATTCCCTGTGGGACTGGTTACTTGGCTCCGTGTACTCCTCGGTTTCCCTGACCAATGGCCCTGGTTCCTACTTGCTCTCCGGTTGCCTGACCAGTGGCCTGGTTACTCTCGCTCCGTGTAGTCCCCGGCTTGTCTGACCAGTGATTCTGGCTGCCTACTCACTCCCTACACTACCTGCTTACCTGACCTGTTATCACGGTGCCCGTGATTGCCTCCAGTGGGTAATTGCTGTAACAGCGACATTGTTACTTCCTGGCTGTCGCACTATGCAAGTCACTGTTCTAATAGGTCACTGTGGTTATGATGTCATCTCTCCGCCCACCTGCCAGGCCTTTTAAACCTCAGCATGTCCTATTACCTGTGCCCTTTCGTGGTGTACCTGAGCCTAATGCTGTGTTGGTCCATTGCTGTTCCTGTGTATTACTCTGGCTCCGTCTGAATACTCAATCCGGCTCTGACTCCTGGCTATGTCTGACTACCCGATCCGGCTCTGACTCCTGGCTACGTTCGACTACCCGATCCGGCTCTGACTCCTGGCTACGTCCGATTACCCGATCCGGCTCTGTATCCTGGCTACGTCTGACCACTCTCCCTCTGTTGCGTTCCCTTACTATTGCTAGCCTCGGTTACCCAGGTGGTTACTGTATCTTTGTTGCTTGGGCCTTCCCTTACCGCGCTCGCTACCCGTTAGCAGTGCTTACTTCGGTCAGTCCGTGTCACTGATCTCCTGTGTTCTGTCCGGTCCCTGTGTTGCCTCACCTAACCTACTAGGTGTCGTTTTCGTTGCATAGGTATACCCTAGCGGTAGGGTACAGTTGTGCTATGAGTCTCCTGCTTAGTGTGACTAGGGAAGTGCCGTGCACTGTCCCTCTATCCTGCTGCGAAGGTTACCTAAGGCCATCCGGTTACTGCTACACCTGCCTAGTGAAGGGTTGAGGAAGTGTCTTGCACTGTCCTCACAACTGGCCTGGAGAAGGTGGTATAGTTGCAGTACGAGTCACCTGCTTGGTGTGACTGAGGAAGTGCCGTGCACTGTCCCTCTATCCTGTTGCGAAGGTTACCTAGGGCCATTCGATTACTGCTACACCTGCCTAGTGAACGGTTGAGGAAGTGTCTTGCACTGTCGTCACACCAGGCCTCGAGAAGGTGGTGGAGTTAGTCGCTACTGTGTTGCTCCAGAGTTCTGAGAGTCTCGCTCAAGTTGCCTGGGTACTCTAGTGTTAGGGTACAGACATGGATTACTACACTTGCCTAGTGAAGGGTGAAAAATTGTGTACTGTTCTTCCCTGGACTCGTGGGAGTATACTATTCCTTACTGCCACTGTTGTATTTAAAATAAAGTTTATTTTAAATTTTATCTGTATTTGTCAAGTGTCGTTATTTCCTAGTCACACCGTGACACCTGTAGTCTTGATGCCGACTGGCTCTGGTCTGCTCTCGCACTCTGTTGCCTCCGTTCGCAGACCAAGTGGTGACTTACACATATTCTACCATTCTTCTGTTGTCCCACTTGAGCCGCTTCCCTAGTCTTGAGATCTTGTGTAGTGCAGTGCACAGCACAGTGTGCAGCTCTGGAGGGACCTGGGGTCCTATTTGCATATGCCTGGGCCTCTGGGGGGTTCTACCATTATTGCTGTTATAATAAATAAAGGTGGTTATATTTTATCTTTGTGTCTGTCCTTCTTTGCCTGATTACCGTGACAGCACGTAAGGACCATGCCTAATGAAGGTACAGGCAGTCCACCTAATTAGAGCATCCTGTCCAGGATGGATTCTCAAGACCAGAGAATTGACCAATTGTCTTTTGCTGTGCAGACACTGTTAAATCTCATGGCTCACCTAGACCGCTTTGCTCCGCAACCGGTGGCTTCCTCAGCACCTGAACCGGTTGTGGCTACTCCCTCTGAAGCTGGCAAAAGTAGAGGGTTGTCTGGCTCCGCTACTCTAACCCAAAGATACAATGGGGAATCTACGATGTGTAGGGGGTTCCTCAAGCAGCTGGGAATTTTTTTGGAAACAGTAGCACAAGCATTCCCTACTGAGCAAAGTAAGGTGGGATTCCTGATCTCCCTCCTATCTGGCAAGGCATTGTCCTGGGTCAATCCAGTATGGGAGATGGAAAAACCCATAGTCCACAATTTCACAGAATTTGTGGCCTCCTTACGGAGAGTCTTTGACGTTCCTGTGCGTGCAACCTCTGCTGCCAAACAACTGATGACAATAAGGCAGAGCACATGTACTGTAGTGGACTACGCTACTGAGTTCCTCACTCTGGCAGCGGAGGTAGGCTGGAACAATGAGGTCCTAGTTGCCACGTTTTCCCTGGGCTTGTGTGACACGATTAAGGACGAGAAGGAAGCCCGAGAACTGCCTGGTGATCTGGAGGAGTTAATATCAGTCACCACCCTGCTGGATACGAAAATCCGTGAGAGGCCTTCATTTAAGGAACAAGGCTGTAAAACCTTGCCTCGGTTGACACCTAGTTTCTTACTCCCACCCTGTCTTCCTTCACCTCCCACGTCTCCTAATTCTGACCCTGCCGGGGTGGAACCTATGCAGCTAGGCTTCATGCGCCTTTCAGAGGAGGAGAGGGCACAGCGCAGGAGGAGGGGCCTTTGCTTATACTGTGGAGATCCGGGTCATGTGTTGCGTGCTTGCCCTGTACGTGTCACCTCTCTCCAGCGGCTCCATCTCCGCTCCGTTGCTGGCATCCTCTATTCCTCTCTGCTCACTTCCAGTTGGGTTCGCGCATGCACAGTTCGCATTTAGAGGCTGTCCTGCCTATAAGTGGATGCCCTTTTCCAGTAACGGGCGCGCTATCAAAGCGTTCCATGCCCAGCTTCTTCTTTACGTATCTTGTTCCTGCTTGACCCTCTGCTACTGACCGGCTTGTCTGACCATTCTTTGCCTGCTCCAGTGTTCTTGTTCCAGTTTCTGACCGGCTTGTCTGACCATTCTCTGCCTGCTCCAGTGTTCCTGTTCTGGTTGCTGACCGGCTTGTCTGACCATTCTCTGCCTGCTCCAGTGTTCCTGCTCCAGTTGCTGACCGGCTTGTCTAACCATTCTCTGGCTGCTCCAGTGTTCCTGCTCCGGTTGTAACATAGTAAATTAGGTTGAAAAAAGACACAAGTCCATCAAGTTCAACCTTCATCTCATACCTCAGAATCTGAGAATTTTATAGCTTTCCTGCTACCAATTAAATTAGTCTTTATCAGACCTTCCTGATCAGCCTACTGATAAACATTATAACTCTGCATGTTCCCTTTTGAAAGAAATGTATCTAATCTTCTCTTAAATGTATCCATTGTATCTGCCATAACTAGCTCCCTGGGCAATGAATTCCACAATTTGACAGACCTTACCATAAAAAAACCCTTCCTCTGCTGAAGTTTAAACCTCCTTTCCTCTAATCTCAAGGGGTGTCCCCTGGTCACCTGATCAGGCCTTGGAATAAATAGCTCACCGCAGAGATCCTTGTATTGACCTCTCATATACTTGTACAATGTCATAAGGTCGCCTCTTAGTCATCTTTTCTCTAGAGTAAATAAACCAAGTTTGTTTAATCGTTCCTCATATGTCAAGTCCTCCAATCCCTTAATTAATGTTGTTGCTCTCCGCTGTACCCTCTCTAGTTCTAGTATATCCTTTTTCAGAACCGGTGCCCAAAATTGCACTGCATACTCAAGGTGAGGTCTTACCAATGATTTGTATAATGGCAAAATAATGTTATCCACTCTTGCTTCGATACCTCTTTTTATGCAAGACAGGACTTTGTTTGCCTTTGCTACTGCTGTTTGACACTGGTCACTGTTTCCAAGTTTGTAGTTGACAAGGATACCCAGGTCTTTTTCTGGCAATGAGTCACCTAAAATTATTCCATTAAGTTTATAAGTAGCCTTGGGATTGTTTCCTCCCAAATGCATGACTTTACACTTCCCCACATTAAACTTCATATTACACATGTTTGCCCAATCTGACATTGTATGTAAGTCCCTCTGTAGAGAGAAAATAAACTGTTCTGAATTAATGTCTTTGCGTAATTTAGTATCATCTGCAAATATTGATATTTTGCTTTCTATATCTATTTCCAGGTCATTTATAAACATGTTAAAAAGCAGCAGACCCAATACTGAACCCTGAGGTACTCCACTCTCCACTTTAACTGTACTGGAGAATTTTCCATTTACAACCACACACTGTTCCCTATCCTTCAGCCAGTTTTGTATCCAATTGCAAAGGTTATCTCCTAGCCCCAATTTCCTTATTTTATACACCAGCCTTCTGTGTGGCACTGTATCAAACGCCTTTGCAAAGTCTAGATATACTACATCTACTGCCTTGCTATTGTCAAGGTTGCTGCTTACCTCCTCATAGAAGCTGAAAAGATTAGTTTGGCATGATCTATTCTTCATAAAACCATGTTGATTTGTGCTAATGATTTTATTTTTTGTGTTGTAATCCTGAATATAGTCCCTTATTATCCCTTCTAACAGTTTTCCCACTACAGAGGTCAAACTCACTGGTCTATAATTCCCAGGTTCTGTTCTAGTTCCCTTCTTAAATAGAGGCACTATGTTAGCTCTTCGCCAATCCTGTGGCACTGAGCCTGTGGTAATAGAATCTTTAAAGAGTAGATATAGGGGTTTTGCTAACACTGCACTAAGTTCCTGAAGAACCCTTGGATGTATACCATCAGGACCCGGTGCTTTGTCGGTCTTAATTTTGTTCAGTCTTCCCATGACATCTCCTTGAGTTAACCCAATATCTATTAATTGTATTGTTTTATTTGTTACTTGCGGAGGCTCTTCTACCATTCCTTGCTCCCTTGTATATACTGATGCAAAGAAAGTGTTTAAAACATTGGCCTTTTCCTTATCCTCACTAACCAACTCACCCATCTCATTTTTGAATGGCCCAATGCACTCCCTCTTAAGTTTTTTGCTATTTATATATTTGAAAAACTTTTTTGGATTAGTCTTGCTTTCCCTTTTTATACGGTCATTTAGGCCTTGGGCAAATGCTGCTACCAGCACCTCATCGTTCCATCCTAACTCGGCTGCCAAGGTACGAAACTCAATGGAGTAATCCGCAACTGTACCGTTGCCCTGTCGGATATTCATAATTTGCTTGGCAGCCGAGATATTGCGCCCAGGGATCTCAAAAACACTTCGAAAGGCCCTCACAAATTCGCCAAAGTTGGTAGTAATGGGCTTATCTGTTTCCCAAATTGGATTCGCCCAGGCTAGAGCCCTGCCAGTCAACAGTGATGTCATGAACCCAATCTTGCTTCTCTCCGTAGGAAAGGCTTGGGGAGTCAGTTCCAAAAACATTTCCAGCTGGTTGAGGAAACCTCAACAGAGGGTAGGTTCCCCATCATATCTTAATGATAATGGTGCCGTAGCAGATAGCCCTTTATACTGCATATTGACATTCGAATTTTGAACTGTCGGTGCCTGAACTGGGGTGGCCACCGAGGATGGAACTGGTCTGTCCAAGTGTGCGGTCCGCTCCAGCATAGTTTGCACCCCTACGGACAGTTGATCGAGACGTTGCTCATACATATCCATTCTCCAATGGATATTGACTGAACTTCCTTCACAAGACTTGTCTGAGGTCATCGGCCCTTTCGTACTGTCACATTTTTTTAGATGAACACTCGGACAGAACGGTAAGGTTAAAATAACTTTGTTAGAATAAAATGCATACACGAATGTAGGCCCAAATACTCACAATAAAGAACAGGAAAATATATACAAAGTGTACAGTGAACAGGACTGGACAAGACAATCAGGATACTGGTAACAATACATATATATATATATATGTCAGGATTTGGCAACCCAGTGAGGTTCAATGTACAGTCTCAGAACTGATGGGTAGGTGCCAACACAGGAGGTCCACGAATAGGACAAGACAACCCAGATGCCTGGGTACTGGAACCTGTAAGGGCAAATGGAATGGAATGGGGACCAACTGACAGTTAAGGACTCTGGCAGAACCGGCAAGGAAAAGAGTACACAGTCCAGGAAAGGAAACAGGACTACAGTGGCTTGACCAACCCTGAAAGGGTTAAAGGAGACCTAGGCAGCTGCTACTGGAAACCCCTAGAATGCTAGGGGAGGATCGATATATGGTAGTAATCGGAATGCAACCAGTGTCCCTCAACCTGCAAGGTGGAAATTGCAACTCTGGCTCTTGAGCCCACGGCTCTGCAGTAAGGAACAGTAGTGCTATTACCTGGAAGCTCCAGGTACATACAGGGTTAATGGACAACACCCAGAGAGTAACTGCAACTCCCAGAGGGAGTGAGCCCAGCGCTACTAGGGAGACAGAGTAACTCAGTCAGTGTGTATAACACTGCACCGGTACTTCGATTGTACACACAGCCTAGATGGCAGTACAGCAACTTGAGCACAAGGCTCAGCCTTTGGTTGACAGGAAACAGCGCCTCTCGGCACACACCGAGAATGAACTGCAAGGTCCTGGTAACCGGTGACCTCACTGGGTCACCTAGTGGCACAGACAACACACGGTAATAGCGTGGATAGAAATCCACAGTCGGTAACTGCCTTAGCGCGGAAGACAGCCAACTATGGTCTGCAATGGAGCAGGTTCTCAGCCAGGATACACCAAGCAAGCGAGCGGGTTCTCAGCCAGGACACTGTCAGCAACGGAGCGGGTTCTTCAGCCAGATACGGTCAGCAACGGAGCGGGTTCTTCAGACAGATACGGTCAGCAACGGAACGAGTTCTCAGCCAGGATACAGTCAGCAACGGAGCTGGTTCTCAGCCAGGATACTGTCAGCAACGGAGCGGGTTCTTCAGCCAGATACGGTCAGCAATGGAGCGGGTTCTCAGCCAGGGTACTGTCAGCAATGGAGCGGGTTCTTTAGCCAGATACGGTCAGCAACGGAGCGGGTTCTCAGCCAGGATACTGTCAGCAAGGGAGCGGGTTCTTCAGCCAGATACGGTCAGCAATGGAGCGGGTTCTCAGCCAGGGTACTGACGAAAGGGCGCCTAAGGGAGGACATCCCAGGGTATATAAAGGCAAGCCCTAGTGGTAGCAATAAAGACCAGTCAATCAGAGAACAGCAGTGATAATAACGTCGCGCTCAGCACAGGAAGCACGGGCACCGTGATAATCATGGACTCTCGCATGGCCAGAGGCCGGGTACAATATTTGGTGCACTGGAAAGGCTATGGATCTGAGGAACGTTCCTAGGTCACTAACAGAGATCTGCATGCACCTGCCCTTCTCTGAGAGTTTCACTCCCGCACTGCTTATAGTACTGGTCCTCTTCTGCAGGGAAGAGGTCGTTAAGGGGGAGGTACTATCACAGTCTACCTTTGAGGCCTAGTTAGCCTGTGCTTCCTTCCTCTGTGGTGTGTCGGCCGGCATCCTTGCAGCCACCACCGCATTACTGATGTCTGTTACAGGCACTGGCTCAGACGCCTGTTTATGGGCATATTCTGGGTGGCCTAATTGGGTCTCACCTCTTAATGCTCCTTTATTATCCTCCCTGGGGCTAGGAGTCATTGGCCTTATGTGGTGTTCCTGCTTGTTACTCTTTGCTCTCCGTTGTGACCCGTATTTGCCTGAGAATATTGTTCTGTGTATGACCACGGCTTGTCTGACTACCCACATTGGTTCTGACCTGTGGCTCTGGCTGACTACTCGCTCTGTGTATGACCCCGGCTTGCCTGACCAGTGGCCCTGGCTACTACCTGCTCAGTGTAGCCTCCGGTTGCCTTCCCTGTGAGCCTGGTTACTTTGCTCCGTGTAGGCCTCAGTTTGCCTGACCAGTGGCCCTGGCTCCTACTCGCTCAGCATAGTCTCCGGTTGCCTGACCAGTGGCCTGGTTACTCTAGCTCTGTGTAGTCCCTGGCTTGTCTGACCTGTGAGTCTGGCTGCCTACTCACTCCCTACACTACCTGCTTACCTGTCCTGTAGTCTCGATGCCTCCTGGCTCTGGTCAGCTCTCACTCTATGTTGCCTCCTTTCGCAGACCAAGTGGTGATTTACACATATTCTACCATTCTTCTGTTGTCCCACTTGAGCCGCTTCCCTAGTCTCGAGATATTGTGTAGTGCAGTGCACAGCACAGTATGCAGCTCCGACGGGACCTTGGGTCCTATTTGCATATGTCTGAGGTTCTGTGGGGGCTCTAACATTATTGCTGTTATAATAAATAAAGGTAGTTATATTTTATCTTTGTGTCTGTTCTTCTTTGCCGGATTACTGTGACACAAAGATCATGTTCATTCTGTCACTCAAGTTTTTCATCAGGAAGAAAGATAGGCTAAGAGAAAATCCCACATCTCCGTCATAACATCTACCAGCAGAGGAAGTACAGCATAACTGCATGGACCACAATCAATCAGGTGTCTTGCTTTTTAACCTGCGCTTACATTTTTATAAAAGCTACAGACAAGAAGAAAAGGTAGGTAAAGCATACCAATTTTGCAAAGAAGACAACCCACTTCCTCAAATGAAGGTCACTCTTTGTAGCCCACAAAGGTTTCCAAAAGATGGAAAAAAGGAAAAAAATGCACTTTTTTAATTTCTAACTTTCAAAATGTAATGAAATCTTTGAAAATTATGGAATTTCCTACTATATTTATTATCATTCTTACGTTCTTTTACAATTTTGTAAAAAAAAAAAAAAAAAGACACTCCAAGTCATGAAATGAGAAGCAATTTGCCTTTCAACCCTTAGGTTGATGTGCATAAATGTTTCCAAAAAAGTAGCAATATTGGGAAAAATAAGGTTTTTTTACCTCCCCCTTACACATGTTTAAGTACTGACTGAATATGTTATAATTGAACCAAGAAGCAAGGGAAAAATCATAGAGGCCATTAGGATTTTCTATCTATAGTAAGGTAAGTATATGGGTCATTATTAGAAGGTGTTAGCTTCAAACCGGTGATTTGCTACAGTAAATATTTGACTTTGATATCCCCAAGCGTCCTTCAGATTGTTTCTGTCTGACTATGTTTTGCAAGTGCCTAGTAGTACTAACAAGTGTAAGCTAATGTGCTTAGTGCAGATTGATCAACTAAATTAACTAAATTAACACTTTACATTCTCTACAGTATATACAAGCTTGATTTGGTTATAGATAATTCTTGTAAACCATTGCTTGTTGATGGATCTGCACCATCTCAAAACACATAGGTGTGCTTGCAGTGCATTATTCCTGTTTTTCATGTTTGTGGAGAAGTATAGTTTTCAGTATAAAGAAATATGAAATGAATAAGGTTAATTTCCAA
This sequence comes from Rhinophrynus dorsalis, assembly GCA_037306005.1. NCBI lineage: Eukaryota > Metazoa > Chordata > Amphibia > Anura > Rhinophrynidae > Rhinophrynus > Rhinophrynus dorsalis. Next base: position 149,315,062 of record CM074720.1, read on the forward strand.
GCTTACATGTTGTGCTTGCTTAAAGGGATAGTAATATTTCACAAAAAGCAGATCCAATTAACCTTCATAGTATTTGGGCAATGGAGAGCATTATTTCAATAATGTCCGAGTTGCAATTCAAGAGTAATCGAATGATAAAGTATCCCCTCCTGCTACTTTTACTGATGTAACAACACTGCTCACCTCAGAGCAGTAAGACTGTTCGATGGATCGCAGAGAGGGACAATCTTCAGTGAGCTAAGAAAAAAAACTAAAAAAAAAAAACTGTCAATGGGGAAGGGTTTTCTTTATGCTCACAGTAAAAAGATTGTCCCTTGCTGCGACCTATCTGGTCAAGAGACCAGATTCCACATCTGAGGAGAGTCTGCTTATATTAGGTAAAAGGGGCAGAAAAGGGATACTTTATCACTCAATTACTCTTGAACTGAAATTCTGACAGTATTGAAATAACACTCTCCATGGCCCAAATACTATGAAGATTAATCTGAGCTGATTTTTTTTGTGAAACATTACTATCACTTGAATACATTTACATATTAGTGGGTTTTTTTTTGTTCTCAAAATGTAAAACAGGGTATTTTAGGGGAATATGGAGGGAAATAGTGGCAGGTGGATGCTTAGCTGCATTGTCCTTATATAAGCCCCATTACTTGCTGAAATGCCACATCCTCCAGGGCCCAGTTAGGTACAGAGGATATTATGGTACTGGGAAGTAACAGTAATATACAGATCACTTGAAGAGAAAGAAGACCCAATAGGATAAAGATGAACACACACAAAACAAAATATAGTGTACGTAAGCCAGGTCTGGAACACAGGACACTTAATTCATTAAATGTATATATTAAACCAATTTACCAGAAAACTTATTTCTGCTACTTACATGTGCAGAACCTGTTGAGAGGTCATGATGCAACTAGACTGCTGTGCTGAAATGTTCTTGAGTAACTTTCCCAATTTCGAAAATCCTCTGAGAATTTGAGCATTGAGCAGAGAAAGTGGATTATCCGCGTGAAGAAGACTTGAACTAAAATAAACCATAAATGTCATGACCTAATAAATGGTGAATAAAGAACTCCTTGTTAAGTCCATTCTCTGCTAAGACACACAGAACATAAATCAGTAATGTTCCACTGACAGGCATGTTAAATGAATAATTTAAACTAAATCAGGATGGAAACTGATTTATTAACAACTAGTAGAAAAGCTCGTGTAGACTGGCCACAGTGCCAGGCGATCGTGGTGCAGTCATGCCCAGTAGAGACTGCCAGCGCCGCAGCTGATACAGAGCTGGACGCTCTGAAGTTAGACCGGAGTGCCCTGCTCTGTATCAGCCTCGTCACGGGCAGTCTCTACTCCGCATGACTGCAGCATGCGCAGCAGTCTATACTGCGAATGACTGCGTCGTTACAAACGTTTTAGCGATTTATTATATAGGATGTGCAATGTTTGCTTCTTTTTGACTCCCGCATTTTTTTTTTTCTTATGAGTTCTCCAAATAAGTTATCAATAAAAGGAGAGCATATATGCCCTGCATTTATGCTAATTTCTTAGTCATCCAAACAGAGTTGTTCCACTGGCCCACTGTTAGCTACAGACTCATATATACACTGCCTGAATATGCATTGGTAGTCGCAGAACCAAACATACACTGTACGAGATCCCAGCCTTGCTCCACTGTCACCTGGTAGTCACAAAGCCACAAATACACTGTCTACTTCCCCAGCCTATTTCCACTGTCCACCATCTCCCACCCTAGCCTTGTTCCATTGTCCCACTGATAGTCAGACCCACACATACACTGCCATACACCTCAACTTGTAATTACTATTCCACGCATACACTTTCTGACATTCAAGGCTTGTTTCATCACCCCCAGCCTTGTTCCACTGTCTGCTGGTAATGCAAGAGCCACACATACCCTGTCTGATACCCCCCGAGCCATGGTACAATAATTACTAGTAGTCACTGAAACCAGCACACACTGACCTACACCCCTGTCTTGATCCACTGTTCACTTGTACTTGCAGAGCCACAAATACACTGTCTGCTTACCCAGCCTTGTTCCACTATCCATCGTCTGCCACACCAGCCTTGTTCCACCATTTCAATGTTGGTCTCATTCCCATACATACACTGTATGACACCACAGCCTTGTCCCACTATCCCACTTGTAGTCACAGACCCACACATACACTGTATAACAGAACAGTCTTGTTCCACATTTCACTGTCTGCTTCTTCAGTCTTTTGCACTGCCCACAGTCTGCATCCTCATTTCACTGTCCACTGCTAGTCTCAGAGCCATATATACACTGTCTGCTTCCCCAGCCTTTTTCCACTGTCCACTGTTTGACACTCCAGCCTTGTTCGCTGTTGCACCCGCAGTCATAGGCCCACACATACACTCTCTGTGAGCCCAGGTTTTTTTCCCTAGCCCACTGTTAGACACAAAATCTGTCCTGATGGCTCCGCCATTTACCTTTGTGACAAGGCTGGCTTCACCTATATGCTCTTGCCCTCCCTGTGATGCAATCAACTCCACTGCATCACTGGGAGGGCAGGATAGAGAGTGAAGAGTGCACATGCAAAAAAAAAAGGTATGTAGAGGTGAATGGGAGCCAGTACACAGTTCGTTTGGATAGAAGAAAGCAGGAAGCCTGGAGGTAGATGGAAGCAAATTGTGGAGGTGAGCAGGACAATAAGATGGGGGTGCTGTTCTATTGGAAGTGTGAATGGAGACAGTGGTGGTGAGTAGACATGTTATGGAGGCTGGCAGGTCTGATCTGAGTGCAAGCAATTAAAGTGGTGCTCAAGGGACATATGATTGGGGATGGTGGATCTGATGAAAGTGAGAGTGGAGAGATGCAGAAGAATGATGCAGGAAATAATGTGGTGTGGATGAAGGAGGAGGACAGGAGAGGCCAAGGGATGGGTAGGTGTAGCAATGCAAATACACTCAGGTGATGCTCCAACTATGTGTCACGGTATTTGAAGACTCTCAGACTTAAGGTTTGGTAAAAACGTAACTTTATTGAAAAGTATCATACATATAACAATACAACAATAAATGACAGAGAATAGGTTCTACCGGCCTTGCCAATAATACCGGGCAAGGCAACCGAGTGACAGTTGAAATGGAAATAGGCTGTACCGGCCTTGCTTATACCGGGTAAGGCAACAGTGAGATGACATGTACCGGTTCTACCGGCCTTACCAATACCGGGCAAGGCAGCTCAAGGAGTACTGATTAGAGGCTCTATCGGCCCTGCCAATACCGGGTAAGGCAACCTTAGGGTGGCAGCAAGAATAGGTTCTACCGGCCTTACCAATACCGGGCAGGGCAGCCTGAGGAAACGCAGTTAACGGTCTCTACCGGCCCTGCCTATACAGGGTAAGGCAACCTGAAAGATGGTAACGTACTTAGGTTCTACCGGCCTTATCAATACCGGGCAGGGCAGCCCTAGAGAGGAGACCTTGCTGTCAGGTGACAATGACAGTAGTGTGGAAAGGTACAAGGATCTCCCTCAGCAGAAGTCTTTTAGCCTGAGAATACCAGACAACTGTGTAAGGAGTTGGACAGCAAACTGTCCTCAGGATCAGAGTAATCAAGGAGCAAACCAGCGTCCGCACGCTGGGACCAACAGTAACAACGCCACCAGGTGAAATGGAGCAACCAGCGTCCGCACGCTGGGACCAACAGAGTGAGAGCAACTAGATCAATGAAGTAAACCAGCGTCCGCACGCTGGTACCAACAGTGTGAGCGCAACCAGGATAATGGAGTAAACCAACGTCCGCACGCTGGGACCAACAGTGGAGAGCAACCAGATAAATGGAGTAAACCAGCGTCCGCACGCTAGGACCAACGGAGTGAGCGCAACTAGATTAATGGAGTAAACCAGCGTCCGCACGCTGGGACCAACAGAGAGAGAGAGCAACTAGATTGATGGAGTAAACCAGCATCCGCACGCTGGGACCAACAGTGAGCGCAACCAGAAAAATGGAGTAAACCAGCGTCCGCACGCTGGGACCAACAGTGCGAGCGCAACCAGGTAAATGGAGTTAACCAGCGTCCGCACGCTGGGACCAACAGAGTGAGAGCAACCAGATAAATGGAGTTAACCAGCGTCCGCACGCTGGGACCAACAGTGTGAGAGCAACCAGATTAATGGAGTAAACCAGCGTCCACACGCTGGGACCAACTGTGGGAGAGCAACCAGATTAATGGAGTAAACCAGCGTCCGCACGCTGGGACCAACAGAGTGAGCGCACCTAGATTGATGGAGTAAACCAGCGTCCGCACGCTGGGACCAACAGTGGGAGAGCAACCAGATTAATGGAGGAAACCAGCGTCCGCACGCTGGGACCAACAGTGTGGCTCGCCTGAGCGAAAGAGAACAATGTCACCACAGTGACAGCAGGGAGAGTCAACTGCCAGAATCCAAGAGGGTACACCGGAGTGAGCAACGCCGTCCTGACAGATGACCGGAACCGGCTGGAAACTAGCAGACAGGCACCGCTGACACTCAGGAACGATAATCTGGAACACAGGAACACAGGATCACCGGAGTACTGGAAAACTGGAACACAGGAGCACCGGAACAACGGAGAACTGCAACACTGGAACACAGGAGCACCGGAACAACGGAGTACTGGAACACTGGAACACCGGAACAACGGAGTACTGGAACACTGGAACAAAGGAGCACCGGAACAAAGGAGTACTGCAACACTGGAACACAGGAACAACGGAGTACTGGAACACAGGAACACTGGAACACAGGTAACTCAGGCCCAACAGCCTGACAAGGCAGATCAGGTAAAGTGATGTCAGAAACACCACGAAAGGGTAATCTGGGAGTGCCCAACTTGGGTTTAAATAGGCTGTGAGAGATGAGACAGCCAATGAGGAACTACAGCAAGTGATAGACAGAGTCTAGCACGAATCACGGGCACCGTGATAGTACCCCCCTTTCAAAGACCCCCTCTCCTAGAGTAGGGTCTAGGCTTCTGAGGGTATTTGGTATGGAAAATTCATAGTAACTTTGGTGCATGAAGGTCCTTACTATCTACCCAGGACCGATCCTCAGGACCATAACCTTTCAAATTCTTAGAGGACAACCATACTCTATCCCCAACTTGGAAGGAAACCGCTGGAAGCCTTCTGCGATTAGCATGACGCTGATGTCGCTGAAAGGACTGGCCCAATGCCCGCTGAACTTGTGCCCATGTGGAACAGAGTTGCTCTATTTGCTCATCCAGAGCTGGAATCTGCTGTGTCTGAAAAGAATCCGGGAGCAGGCGGGGTTGGAACCCATAATTGATCAGAAACAGAGAGCTCCCGGAGGAGGAATTAACTGCACAGTTCCTGGCGAACTCCGCCCAGGGCAACAAGTCGGCCCAATTATCATGATGGTCAGTCACAAAACAACGCAGAAACTGTTCCAAGCCTTGACTGGCCCTCTCAGCGGCCCCATTAGTCTGGGGATGATAAGCAGAGGAGAATGATAGCTGTATGCCCATCTGTTCACAGAATGCCCTCCAGAATCTGGACACACACTGGCTCCCCCTGTCGGACACCAGTACCCTGGGTACACCATGCAACCGAAACACCTCTAGAGCGAATACCACTGCCAGTTCCTTATCCGAAGGAAGGCCACGGAGAGGTACGAAGTGAGCCATTTTAGAAAACCTGTCTACCACCATCAATATAAATGAATACCCTCTAGACCTGGGCAATTCTCCTATAAAGTCGATAGAGACATGAGACCAAGGGCGTTCGCCATTAGGTACCGGCTGAAGCAAGCCCACTGGGAGATGTCTAGGGGTTTTGGCACGGGCGCAGGTAGCACAAGCATTCGTAAAATTAGCACAATCTGCTCTCATGGACGGCCACCAGAATAACTGAGCAAGGGACCAAAACAATTGATCTCTACCAATATGTCCCGCAGCCTCAGAGGAGTGGTAGGTTTCAAGTAATCGAGTACGGAGAGGTTCAGCGACAAAACATTTGCCTGCTGGAGTTTCATGGGGAGCAGAGGCCTGGGAAGCCAAAATCTCCTCCCCTAGAGGAGAAGTGATACTCGTACGTATGGTGGCCAATATTCGATCAGGTTGAATGATAGGTGCTGGTGCTTCTTCTCTGTCAACCTCCGCCTCAAATTGTCTAGACAGAGCATCAGCCCTAACATTTTTTGATCCCGGCAAATATGATACAATGAAATTGAATTGGGATAGAAACAATGCCCATCTGGCCTGGCGAGAAGACAATCTCTTGGCCTCAGAGAGATAAGTCAGATTCTTGTGATCAGTCAGAATCAAAACGGGATTTTTTGTGCCTTCAAGTAAGTGACGCCATTCTTTGAGAGCAAGGATAATTGCCAGTAATTCTCTATCACCAATTTCATAATGGCTTTGTGCTCCGGTCAATTTCTTAGAAAAGAACCCACAGGGTCTGAGTGTACCGCCCTTGACCTGTCATTGAGACAGAACTGCCCCAACCCCAATATCTGAGGCATCAACCTCTAATGTAAAGGGAAGTAGCGGATTGGGGTGTGATAACACAGGAGCTTCAGCAAAGGCTACCTTCAATTTTTCAAAGGCATTATCAGCAGCCACCGGCCAAAGAGCTGGGTTAGCGCCCTTATGTGTAAGGTCAGACAGAGGTTTCACAATAGAAGAGAAGTTCTTAATAAACTTCCTATAATAATTGGCGAAGCCCAGAAATCGTTGGATGGCTTTAAGACTCTTAGGTTTAGGCCACTGTAAGACTGCCGTCAATTTCTCTTTATCCATGGCAATGCCGTCTTTGCCAATTATGAACCCCAGAAATGGTACACTGGTTTTGTGGAACTCGCATTTCTCCAGTTTACAGAATAATCTATTTTTGCGTAAGCGCAGCAACACTTCCGACACATCCTTGATGTGTTGTGACAAATCATTGGAGTGGATAAGTATATCATCAAGGTAAACTACGACACATGATTGTAACATATCTCTGAGAACATCACTGATCAGTTCCTGAAAGACTGCAGGTGCATTACATAGACCAAATGGCATGACTAGGTATTCATAATGCCCAGATCTCGTATAGAAGGCAGTTTTCCACTCATCACCGGCTCTGATACGTATCAAATTGTAAGCTGCCTGTAAGTCCAATTTGGTGAAAATTGAGGACCCCTTAAATCTATCAAAAAGCTCGGTGATGAGTGGTACCGTGTAAGCATTCTTCGCCATCAGCTTATTCAGCCCACGGTAGTCTATGCATGGTCGTAGTTCTCCACTTTTTTTCTTAACAAAAAAGAACCCGGCCCCAGCCGGAAAAGTAGATTTCCTTATGATCCCTCTACTGAGGGCATCAGCTATGTATTCCTCCATAGCTTGGTTTTCCTCACAGGACAATGGATACGTGTGTCCCCTTGGGGGTACTGCTCCAGGACTCAGTTTTATACGACAATCGTATGGTCTGTGCTGAGGTAAGGCGCCAGCCTCTCCCTTACTGAAAACATCGCTAAACTGCTGGTAGACCTCAGGTAGTGAAGGGGAGGTGCACAAGACCTTAACAGGATAGGTAACGCACTTATCCATAAAGAACTGAGACCAGGCAGAAATCTCACATTTCTGCCAATCAAATTGTGGGTTGTGCAACTGTAACTAAGGAAAGCCCAAAATCATGGCATGATGAGGAGAATTAATTAACTGAAACTGCTGCTCCTCCTTGTGGAGAGCCCCAATAGTCATGGACAATGGCATTGTTTCAAAGGTAACCCGGGCGGGTTCCAAAGGTCTGCCATCAATTGCCTCAATAGCAAGAGGGGTTTCTCTCTGGATGCGTGGTACCCCGTGCAACTCAGCAAAGGTATTGTCCATAAAATACCCAGCTGCACCAGAATCAACCAGGGCCAAAACCTCCACTGAGCATTGTGCCCATGACAATACCACCTGTATGGTGGGTTTAAGTGTGCCCAACACTGGGGACGATTGGACACCACCTAGAGCCTGTCCCCCAAGGTACCCTAGATGTGTTTGTTTCCCGGACGTACCGGACAAGATCTCAATGAGTGACCATTTTTACCGCAGTATAAACATAATCCCTGTATCTTGCGATACCTCCTCTGCTCCTTGGTTCACCTAGTGAAACCCACCTGCATGGGTTTACCTGGTTCCTGTATTGGTTTACTAGGTTTGGATGCCAAGGGAGGGTTGGGTGGGCAAAATATGCTACTGGACCCATTATTTTTAAGCCGAGTTCGTCGCTTTCTCGCGGTTATTCTCTCACGTATTCTGGAGTCAATTAGAATCACGTATTCGATATAATTATCTAGGTCAGTAGGTAAATCTTTTGCTGCAATCTCGTCTTTAATCTGGTCACTCAAGCCTTGAGCGAAGGCTGCCAACAGGGCCTCGTTATTCCATCCCACCTCTGCTGCCAAGGTGCGGAATTCAATGGCATAATCGCCTACCGTGCGCCTGCCTTGTTGTATCTCCATGAGACGTTTAGCAGCAGAGGTAGTTCTACCAGGGGGTTCAAATACTCTCCGAAAGGATTGCACAAAATCACAGAAATTCTTTGCGCAAGGTTTAGCGTTTTCCCAAAGTGGGTTGGCCCAAGCCAATGCTCTACCAGTCAGCAGGGATATCATGAACCCAACCTTGCTGCGGTCACTAGGAAATGCGTGTGCCGTCAATTCCATAAATATTTCAAGTTGATTGATAAACCCTCTGCATAGTTGAGGGTCACCGTCATATCTCAGCGGCAAGGGTGCCGAAGCCGTTAACCCTTTGACTGCGACCCCTGAGGGCCTAGATTCATTCTCCGGTGTCAGAATTGGCAAGACCACCGGGTTAGCACCGGACTTATCCGCAAGTACCGTGCGTTCAAGAATAGTTTGGATAGCAACCGCTAGCTGATCCAAACGTTGCTCGTGCATATCCATCCTCCAATGGATATTCTGTCAGTTACCATCACTCTTAGTGTCTGAGGTCATGGCCCTTTCGTACTGTCATGGTATTTGAAGACTCTCAGACTTAAGGTTTGGTAAAAACTTAACTTTATTGAAAAGTTAAGGCAGTCCCCGTAGGGTATCATACATATAACAATACAACAATAAATGACAGAGAATAGGTTCTACTGGCCTTGCCAATAATACCGGACAAGGCAACCGAGTGACAGTTGAAATGGAAATAGGCTCTACCGGCCTTGCTTATACCGGGTAAGGCAACAGTGAGATGACATGTACCGGTTCTACTGGCCTTACCAATACCGGGCAAGGCACCCAAGGAGTACTGACAGGTGACAATGACAGTAGTGTGGAAAGGTACAAGGATCTCCCTCAGCAGAAGTCTTTTAGCCTGAGAATACCAGACAACTGTGTAAGGAGTCGGACAGCAACCTGTCCTCAGGATCAGAGTAATCAAGGAGCAAACCAGCGTCCGCACGCTGGGACCAACAGAGTGAGAGCAACTAGATCAATGAAGTAAACCAGCGTCCGCACGCTGGTACCAACAGTGTGAGCGCAACCAGGATAATGGAGTAAACCAGCGTCCGCAGATAAATGGAGTAAACCAGTGTCCGCACGCTGGGACCAATGGAGTGAGCGCAACTAGATTAATGGAGTAAACCAGCGTCCGACGCTGGGACCAACAGAGAGAGCGCAACTAGATTGATGGAGTAAACCAGCATCCGCACGCTGGGACCAACAGTGTGAGAGCAACCAGATAAATGGAGTAAACCGGCGTCCGCATGCTGGGACCAACAGTGTGAGCGCAACCAGATAAATGGAGTTAACCAGCGTCCGCACGCTGGGACCAACAGAGTGAGAGCAACCAGATAAATGGAGTTAAACAGTGTCCGCACGCTGGGACCAACAGTGTGAGAGCAACCAGATTAATGGAGTAAACCAGCGTCCGCATGCTGGGACCAACAGTGTGGCTCGCCGGAGCAAAAGAGAACAATGTCGCCACAGCGACAGCAGGGAGAGTCAGCTGCCAGAATCCAGGAGGGTACACCGGAGTGAGCACCGCCGTCCTGACAGATGACCGGAACTGGCTGGAAACCAGCAGACAGGCACCGCTGACACTCAGGAACGATAATCTGGAACTCAGGAACACAGGAGTACCGGAACAACGGAGTACTGGAACATTGGAACACAGGAACACCGGAGTACTGGAACACTGGAACACAGGAGCACCGGAACAACGGAGTACTGCAACACTGGAACACAGGAGCACCAGAACAACGGAGTACTGGAACACAGGAACACTGGAACACAGGTAACTCAGGCCCAACAGCCTGACAAGGCAGATCAGGTAAAGTGATGTCAGAAACACCATGAAAGGGCAATCTGGGAGTGCCCAACCTGGGTTTAAATAGGCTGTGACAAATGAGACAGCCAATGAGGAACTACAGCAAGTGATAGACAGAGTCTAGCACGAATCACGGGCACCGTGATACTATGATTCCTTTACCCACTGCCCACATGTGTCCAAACTACTGCTCATAGTTCATAATGAGCAGATAGGTGACACATTTTACTTAGGTTTCTGCAGTGATATGGATAGGAGAGGTTATAGTAGCCTTGTTGTCCAAATCACCATCCGGAACAATGTTATCACTCAAAAATGGCAGGAGGCAGCAGCGGGGAGGATATAATTCAACTTACCTTTCCAGTGTTGTAAAAGAGTCAGTAAGCATCTTCTCTAGCCCTTGATGAAGAAAATGGATTGATTCTTGTGTTCTTTTGCCTGGTCCATCATCCTGCTCTATAAGAGCTAAACCAGTATAGCATCTATCACAGCAAACACACTCATTAGTTAAACAATAACTGGTTATTATTTATTAATATACATTGCAATGCATAATATTTCTCATCTTTTAAGTTTTGGGCAACAATAAATTGAACTGCATATTTTATGCATTCTTATCTAAAGTTAAACATAATATAGGTCTAATGCTTCCTACAAATAGTATTTAACCTTCATTTAACTGACTATGGCATGTAATTTAATGGTAATGCAGATAATATTTTTCTAGTAGTAGAGATGCAACACTTCTACTGATTTTGCAGTTATATATTTTTTTGCATTCTCCTATTTTTTTAAGTTGGTTTGAATCATAGACTATTGCGGTAGAACATGGAGACTTATGTTGCAACTGCAGAGCTTGTGAATTCGCTATGCTCTACATAGTCTAAGCCATTATATATTTCTTAAAAATAAATGTATAGAAAAAAGTCAGTAATCTGGAAAACATGGATCAAAGATGTATTTTTTGTCACTGTAAAAGAAGACTTGGGGCTTTGGATTTTTTTTTTTTTGTGGTGGGCCCCCCTTAATATTTTTATCTGGGAGAAGGATGATGTAATTCGCAGTAGGATCATGTAATGATGCAATATTGTCACCCTAAGAAACATTTAACTAAAAAAACACTATCTGTGTGTTGTGCTAGCCATTTATTTGTAATATAAATAGTATGTGAGAAATTAACCTTTATTTGTTGATGGCAGTGTAATAACATATGATGTTTAGCTCTGTGCTATGAATGACTCTAGACAGAGCCCTCTTACTTGGGGTGAGTGAAGAGTTTGACCTTAAACAGAACTAATTATCATAACGTGCAGGGAATATAGAAAATGTATGAATATGCTTTTACAAAATTTTTGGTGCATGTTATGTGGCAAGGATAAGAGGCTTGCTTGCATCAAAGCTGCAGTTCATACTCTAAAACGCAGCCACTGGTATGTAGACTAACGCAGTGGAGCTTCCGTGGATTATTTGTCCATTTACCCCAATGTGCTGCTAAAACCTACAAATTATTTTTTCAAAAACAATTTATTTACAGAATTATGGCTAGTACAACAAATATAGGCTGATTTTAATTATAACTAAAACAAACTACTATACTACTATAAATCTTAGAAAAATGTCTTAATGACATTTTAGTATTTTCTATGCAACAGCTTAAGCTTTTCCATACTGTGCATTGCTTACAACTATACTAAAAACTGGATAAGCTGTATGGCGTTTTGTATGCTGGGTGAAATTCAGAAGTAGTCGTGTTTAAAGACCTACAGATCTCAGCTCAAACTTTACCAACAACAGTCATGTGTAAAAGAAATTTCACAATCATGGAAGATGTGCTTTTCCTTCTTGCCCTTTGTCAACCAAGAGGTTGATTACAGACACTGTACTATTTTTTTTATTCATTTCTGGAGAAGGAGGCCATGTAAAGGAATGAACCAGTTGGAATGGAGTTTACTCAGGATGGTCAGAATTTCATTTAATCACAAGAAAAAAAGAAGATAGAAAAGATCTGGGTAGTAACCCTCTGGAAAAAGACCAGTTCAATACTGTATCAAAATAGTGTCACCAATTTAAAGAACTCACTAACAACGCCATAAAAACATTTCTTTAATGATAACTGAAAAATAAAAATTATTTTTAAATCATACGAGAAAATGGCCTAATATGTATGACCAGATCTCTAAAAGAACACTTACTATGTGTTCTATGAGACCGTCCTTTTGATATGTTGCCTAATTTTTAAGTAATAAGCGTAACTGTTATTACTTAGTTTGTATTAACAGTAAATGCTACCCAGAGCATCCAGTAAATAACTTTTCCTTTAACTGCCACGTAATAGAGCAGCTAATTGCTAGTGTGTCCAAGACATAGATTTACTATCTATCTAGAGGCATTACCGAGCTTCACTATGGTCTCCAAAACTAGGGGTTAAATAAGAATAAAACCCCTAAATAGGCATAGTTAGAGTTAGTAGCGATCTTATTCCAACTATCCCCTTGCTGAAGCAATACTCCTAATTAAATATCATATGGGCGAACAGCAATCTCATATCAGCTGTCCCCCTATGTTTGATTGAAATTGATAATCCAGTTAGTACTATGAATTTGTCTACCTCCAGTCTTTCAAATACCTGCCCGTTATTTTGCAAACTATTTGCCTGTAAATCACTGATCTCAAATAACTTGTTGTCAAAGCGAGCATATACTGTAAATCTATCTATCTATCTGGAGGTATTAACACGCCTCACAATAGTCCCTCCACTCGGGGACACAAGTGAAGCACTACCCCCGAATGGACTCAGTTTGGGCAAACAGCGGTCTCGTGCCAGCTGTCTCCCTCCGTCCAAAAACTGATCTTATCTATCAGACAATAAACTAGTATAACTAAATAAACAAATACATCTATCTATCTGTCTAGGTAACGGCTCTATTCGACTGGATTGAGTCTAATATAACTCACATCAAGGCGGAGCCGTTTTTTAATATCATCCAACTAATGGCAACAATTTAATCAAAAGGACTATAAGTCTCAAAATTGCGGGTGAATAGCCCAACGCGTTTCGTCAGACAAAGCCGACTTCATCAGGGCCAAATTCTTGAATGACGAGTTTGTAGTGCATTGTTATATACTCTGAGAACATTAGGGATAGGTCTATTTTAAATTTCCTATGTAGCCTCCAATTGGACAATATCGTCAATCACGCTAGAATTGATACTTAATGGCTTAAAGAGAAATGAGTCTTAAAGGATTCTCTATGTAAGGGCATCTATTAACCCCTACCATGCCAATTTTGTGATTGCAGCCAGAAGAGTCAATTTTAAATTCATCATACCATAGCATTTAGTTCCAAAACCCCTCTGGCTTTGTTTTGCATACTTCAGACCTTTACTTTTGTCATGAGACTGCAGGTATGTGACCCGTCCAGGTAGATTCTGTTTGCACAAGCAATGCTACACAATGGACTGGTGCACCACTACTCCTCTGCCAGCTAAACTTTCTTCCAGGTCCTTTATAGTTATGTGGGGTTTTGCTTTGCATTCCTTATCAGAGAGCAAGCTGGTTTATCAGAGAGTTTTCTTGGTCTTCCAGATCTTGCCTTGATTCCAACAGTTCCCCTTAACTTCCATTTCTTAATTACTTTTCAGACAGTGGAAATTGAAAGCAGGAAGCATTTAGATATATATTTTTATAACCTACCCCCTGCTTTGTAAGAGTCAATTATCTTTTTTCTGATCCTCCAGCAGGTGCCCATGCTTGAGTGTCAGCACAACTCCTTGACAGGTTCAGAGTCAGAATATATTAAGATAAGTAATTGTCATCACTTAACTTAGATTAAGGCCTTATGAGCCAATTAAGTTCAGAGATGTTACATAAATAAATCACACTGGTGAATCAAATGGAAGGGTGCCCATACCATTGCACATGCCATATTTTCTGTTTTGTTTTTCTGCAATCTGTTAAATTCAGAGAATACATAGTAACCGTGCATTACAATTTCCAGAAATATGTAAAGTTTGTTTGTTCGCTGCAGAGGTTACCTTAACTTCTTTTTCATTTAGAAAGTCAACAAAGTTTGGCATACAACTGTAAATGCTACATATTAAAGTCATTAGAGAGCACAAGAAGGTATTTTCTGATAAATCTGTCTTGTACATATTTTCCCAATAATCGTGTAAAGAAATCTTCATTTGTCTCAAGTAGTAATTGTATTGAGATCCTTTAATACAGGATAGAATGAACAAAAGAAACATCTGAGAGTTTCTACATAGTCTTCACACTATAAATGCATCTGCCACATTGACTCTGATAGTGAATGGAAAGTTCAACTTAACCTTGTGACTGCAGATGATGGTTGAAGTGCCAAAGAGTGCTGCAGAAACATAAGAGCTTCTCTGTATTTTCCCTTTAGTAGCATATGTCTACCCACGTGGAAGTTGTATTGCCAGTGATCAGGGTTCAATGAGAGAGCATCTTGGTATTTTAAGAATGCCTGCGTTAATGGATTTTCGTCATCTACTGAAAATGCTGCAGTCTTGAGGCATGTAACAAAATACAACGTAAAGAATCACAAATATGTATTAAAGACATCTAGACGATGGAATGTATAGGATAAACTTTGTTTAACGGAAATACATAACAAAAAGCAGTAGTAAATGTAATCCACTTTTACAGTACAGTATACAAAAGATAACCTGAACAAGCAAAATTGACAATAAAAAATGAGATTACAGAATAACGTTTAAGGATAATACAAAAGAAGGTATTCTAACTATTATTCTTTATTTAAATAGCAGCAACTTATTCAGCAGCGCTGATCTTTCTAATCTTTCTTTAGCAGGCATTGGATGAACAGATATTTCTGGATTATACTCCCTTAATCCTTAGCCATCTATTGGACATCTGATGATGATGGGAATTATTGTCTAGCATCAGCTGGTCCTGACGAGCTACCTCAGACTGTATTTCCCATTGCTTGGTATCTTTTAAAATGGAACAATATGTATAAGATTAAGTGGCTTCATTTGATTCACAGAATGACCTACCTAGGAATGTGTTCTTCATAAAACAATCTGGTATATCTATATACTTTTTGTCACTAGAATGTCATAGAAGTCTGTAGCTGGACACTTGCATTTTACTATATGAAAATCCTTACAGGATTCTAGGATTTCTCAGTCAAAATGGATTGGAATCAAAATATAAATACCTCAATGTATATCTCATATCATGTAGCATTTAATATAGACAATAATGCATTTCTAATCATTTAAATTAACCAAATCTTGATAAATGCATTACAGTAAAGAAAATAGAACAATTCACTTGAAGTTCTCAAAAACAATCCTGCTCTACAATCCCTTTAATTTTTAGTGTTCCAGTGCTTTATATCTACTGACCGCTTGATAAATCTTGGGCTGGTGAACTGAAACATGCAAGCCATTCATATACTTTAGGAAGTCTAGCCACATACACCAAAATATAGAGTTAACTTTTTCTATGTGATAGAATGTTGCACTGATATTGAGTTGTAATTTAACATCTTTTATTTGGTCTTTCTTTTTTTTTTATAATTGTATAAATTAGTTTTTTATAATTGTATAATGTATCAGCTAAAATCCAACAGACTTATAAAAGCAGACTTATAAAGGCAGTCTCATCGCAGTAATAGGAGAGGCGTGAAGAGAAAAGGAGAGGGAGGGGGAGAAGGGAGAGAAAAAAAAAAAAAAAAGGTAACATAGATACAGATACTCTCTGTCAGCAGACCAACAGTAACATAGTAACATAGTACATAGTAAATTAGGTTGAAAAAGACACAAGTCCATCAAGTTCAACCTTCGCTTCATACCTCAGTAACTAAGAATTTTATAGCTTTCCTGCTACCAATTAAATTAGTCTTTATCAGACCTTCCTGATCTGCCTACTGATAAACAGTATAACTCTGTATGTTCCCTTTTGAAAGAAATGTATCTAATCTTCTCTTAAATGTGTCCATTGTATCTGCCATAACTACCTCCCTGGGCAATGAATTCCACAATTTGACAGACCTTACCGTAAAAAAACCCTTCCTCTGCTGAAGTTTAAACCTCCTTTCCTCTAATCTCAAGAGGTGTCCCCTGGTCACCTGAGCAGGCCTTGGAATAAATAGCTCACCGCAGAGATCCTTGTATTGACCTCTCATATACTTGTACAATGTGATAAGGTCTCCTCTTAGTCGTCTTTTCTCTAGAGTAAATAAACCAAGTTTGTTTAGTCGTTCCTCATATGTCAAGTCCTCCATTCCCTTAATTAATTTTGTTGCTCTCCGCTGTACCCTCTCTAGTTCTAGTATATCCTTTTTCAGAACCGGTGCCCAAAATTGCACTGCATACTCAAGGTGAGGTCTTACCAATGATTTGTATAATGGCAAAATAATGTTATCCACTCTTGCTTCAATACCTCTTTTTATGCAAGACAGGACTTTGTTTGCCTTTGCTACTGCTGTTTGACACTGGTCACTGTTTCCAAGTTTGTAGTTGACAAGGATACCCAGGTCTTTTTCTAGCAACGAGTCACCTAAAATTATTCCATTAAGTTTATAAGTAGCCTTGGGATTGTTTCCTCCCAAATGCATGACTTTACACTTCCCCACATTAAACTTCATATTCCACATGTTTGCCCAATCTGACATTGTATGTAAGTCCCTCTGTAGAGAGAAAATATCCTGTTCTGAATTAATGACTTTGCATAATTTAGTATCATCTGCAAATATTGATATTTTGCTTTCTATATCTATTTCCAGGTCATTTATAAACATGTTAAAAAGCAGCGGACCCAATACTGAACCCTGAGGTACTCCACTCTCCACTTTAACTATACTGGAGAATTTTCCATTTACAACCACACACTGTTCCCTATCCTTCAACCAGTTTTGTATCCAATTGCAAAGGTTATCTCCTAGCCCCAATTTCCTTATTTTATACACCAGCCTTCTGTGTGGTACTGTATCAAATGCCTTTGCAAAGTCTAGATATACTACATCTACTGCCTTGCCATTGTCAAGGTTGCTGCTTACCTCCTCATAGAAGCTGAAAAGATTAGTTTGGCATGACCTATTCTTCATAAAACCATGTTGATTCGTGCTAATGATCTTATTTTTTGTGTTGTAATCCTGAATATAGTCCCTTATTATGCCTTCTAATAGTTTTCCCACTACAGAGGTCAAACTCACTGGTCTATAATTCCCAGGTTCTGTTTTAGTTCCCTTCTTAAATAGAGGCACTATGTTAGCTCTTCGCCAATCCTGTGGCACTGAGCCTGTGGTAATAGAATCTTTAAAGAGTAAATATAGGGGTTTTGCTAACACTGCACTGAGTTCCTGAAGAACCCTTGGATGTATACCATCAGGACCCGGTGCTTTGTCGGTCTTAATTTTGTTCAGTCTTCCCATGACATCTCCTTGAGTTAACCCAATATCTATTAATTGTATTGTTTTATTTGATACTTGCGGAGGCTCTTCTACCATTCCTTGCTCCCTTGTATATACTGATGCAAAGAAAGTGTTTAAAACATCAGCCTTTTCCTTATCCTCACTAACCAACTCACCCATCTCATTTTTGAATGGTCCAATGCACTCCCTCTTAAGTTTTTTGCTATTTATATATTTAAAAAACTTTTTTGGATTAGTCTTGCTTTCCCTTGCAATTCGAGTTTCATTATCTATTTTTGCTACCCTAATTGCCTTTTTGCAATCTTTGTTGCTCTCCCTGTATTTTAAGAAGGATTGTTCAGTTCCTTCTGACTTAAATAATTTGAATGCTTTTTTTTTCCTTGCCATTTCCTTCTTTACATGTGCAGTTAACCACATTGGCTGTGACTTACTTCTTTTGCACTTGTTCCCCATTGGTATATACAGTTGGGTACATTTCTGCAACCTAAATTTGAATTCTGACCATTTTTCCTCAGTATTTTTGCCTTTAAATAACATATCCCAGTCTATGTGTTGCATTGAGGCCCTTAACAATTTGAAGTTTGCTTTTTTAAAATTAAGAGTTTTGGTTGAACCTATACATTTTTGCTTTGCCAGACAGATCTCAAATGTAACCATGTTGTGATCACTGTTTCCCAAATGTTCTCTTACCTTAATATTGGATACCATTTCTGTGTTATTAGTGATCACTAGGTCCAATACATTGTTATTTCTTGTCGGCGCTCCCACCATTTGTGACATGTAGCTTTCATGAAGCGTGTTCAAAAACCTGCTACCCTTAGCACTCTGAGTTCCCGATGAAACTCGGGTGGAGCAACAGCGTTAAGCCAGGGAGACCAGATCTGGAGATAACCAGATGAAGAATTGCGAATGTAAGCTGTAAGTTTCTCCATCCGAAGCAGACTCCAGATGCGCCATCCAATGCGGCACAGGAGGGAGGCAAAGACTTCCAATGTTGGGCAATATGGCAGCGAGTCATAGCGCATATTCTATATATATGTTTATTAGCCAGTCGGGTGGGGGGGTGCGAGACGGTCTATTTAGTAAATCCATCCATGGGTCTGGGCGTAGCTCCACTCCCAGAGCCAAACCCAGAAGCCAGTAGACATATGTCCAGATATCGACCACCGAGGGACAGGACCACCACATATGGAGATACGTACCCACCATCCCGCATCCACGAAAGACAAGCAGAAGGAACACCAACGAAAATCAATGTTTAAGGCCAATAATTTCTGCAAGGGTGCTGATAAAGAAATATTCAAAGCTTCACATTTAGAATGGTTTATTTTAAACCCCAAGAAAGAGGTGAATGATTGCAAGAGTAAAGATTTGGCAAAGATGTCATAGGGGAGGTCAGGGTAAGAAAGACATCATTGGCAAATAGGCTCAATTTAAACTCCTCTGACCCAACTTGAAGGCCTTTGACATCTGGGCATTGGCGAATAGCACACGCCAGGGGTTCAATGCACATAGCAAATAGCAAGGGTGAAAGACGACACCCCTGACGGGTACCATTACGGATTGGAAAGGACTCCAAACAAATTCCTGCCACCCCAACCACTGCTGCTGGAGCACTATAAAGTGCATGGATTCCGTCCAGTATAGGACCTGAAAAGCCAAAAGCCTCCAACGTGGCCCACATATAATCCCAAACCACTTGGTCGAAGGCCTTTTTGGCATCCAAAGACAAAAGCATCATGGGAATGGATCGGGCCTGGGCCACGTGAGAAAGATTCAAGATACGTCGAACATTATCAGAAGCCTCCCTCCCAGGGACAAAACCCACCTGGTCTGGGTGGATCAAGGAGGGAAGCAACCGGGAGAGACTAAGAGCCAAGATCTTAGCGTACAGTTTAATGTCAAAATTGATAAGCGAGAGATTGGGATCTTTACCATCCTTTGAAATAACCACAATCTTGGCCTGTAACATCTCCGACGGCGGAACCTCTCCATGTAAAAAAATAATTAAAGAGCGTAGTTAAATAAGGACAAAGCGTGGTCTGAAAGGATTTGAATTATGCAGCTGTGAAGCCATCCGGTCCAGGAGCTTTAGAGGACTTAAGCAGTTTCAAAGCAGAGGTAACTTCTTCTACCGATATATCTGCATCGAGTGAATGTAAAGCATCTGGCGACAGCAAAGGTAAGTGGCAAGCATTCAAAAACTCCGCGCATCTGGATTGCAAAGTTAGGGACCCCAACAACTTATGCTCATCATACAAAGATCTATAAAAGGCTGCAAAAGCAGCCGCCATCTCCGAGGATTTGCATGTCAAAGAACCTGACTGAGTACAAATGGACTTAATAGTCCTGTACTTTACTTGCTGGCACAATTTCACTGCCAGCATAGAATCGGGTTTATTACATTTCTCAAAATACAGTTGTCGCGTCCACTGCAAAACTCGAAGAACCTCAGAGGACAGCAAAAGATTAAGTTCACCGCGCAGAGCGGTAAGACTAAGCAAATTATCAGACGAAAGGTCCTGTTTATGTGTCTGTTCTGCCACGTGTAACAACTCTAGCAACCGTGTTCGCTCCTCAGCACAAACCTTCTTCAGACGCAATGAAGTGGCAATAAGCTTACCTCTCATGACCGCTTTATGGGCTTTCCAAAGGGTACCAATAGAAATATCAGGCGAGGTACTGAGAGCAAAGTACTCATCCAGAGCCAAAGGTATATCTGAGCACACCGCCTGGTCAAGCAACAAAGAATCATTAAGCCTCCAGGAGGAAGATCCCTGAACCCCGGATAGACCTGAGAAGGAGCACTCTACTATGGCGTGGTCAGACCAGGTCAGGTCATGGATCCTGGCTGAACACAGACCCTCAATTAATCCCTGGTTCACAAAGATATAATCTATCCTAGAGTAGTGTCCATGAGGGTGGGAGAAAAAAGTATAATCCCTAGTATTGGGATGCAGCAAACGCAAGCAGTCATGCAATTTGTGGGAACACACCAAGTCAGTCATAACCTTCAATTTCTGGGGCAAGCCCTGGCCCGGGGGGGGGGGGCGCCAAACGATCAAGGATCGGGTCCAACAGGGCATTAAAGTCACCACCCACCAAGAGAGAGGAGACCGGTGTACGGTCTAGAAGGGAAGAAATGTCAGAGAAAAATGCACATCTGGCGCCGTAGGAGCATAAACATTAAGAAGGGATAAGGGAGAACCTCGGACTACGCCCTGCACAAAAAGATAACGCCCCTCAGGGTCGCGTAAGACATTCCGTACCTGAAACCCAACCGAGTTACGGTTTAAAATGGAAACCCCATTCTTTTTTTGGGATCCCGATGAATGGAAATGCAACTGGTAACGCCGATCCCAAAATCGAGGGATTGCATTTGTGCGTAAATGAGTCTCCTGAAGGAAGATAATGTCAGCTTGCAAAGAGACATAGTTTCTCATCGCCATTCTCCTCTTCTGTGGAGCATTAAGACCTTTAACATTTTAGGATAGAACCCCCCCCCCCGGCTGGGTCGCCCCAGGAGAATGGTCCGACATATTTACAGATTATATATAAAAAGGGAGAAAGAGAGAAGAAAAGTAAAAAGAAGAAAATAGAAAGAAAGGGCAGGCAGAGAATCAGGGAAAGAGATCGAAAGCGATTGGGGCACCCTTGAGGGTGCTCAAGAGATTTCAATGGCACACCGTACCGGGAAGAGTCACTCAACCCAGAGGAAACAGACCACCCCCAGCACCCAAGAACGAAAAGGAGAACCCAGAAACCCAGGAGAGATGAGTACAATATTTATTTAAACGAGGTACTTGCATAAAGTGACAGGTAAGGCAGAGAATGAACAAACCCTTACAGCAGAATTACTAATTAACCTAATGAGACTCCCCAATCCGCCTCTGCTACGAAAGTGCCACACAGGTCCAGCAGGCACAGTACATAACACAAGAAAGCCTGGATAAGAGGTAATGGCAGTCCCAGGAGGTGACCTGTGGACCCACCCACTCTGGACTGCTAGAGCAGAAAGCCACAGAGGGTCAGGTAGTCCAGGACCACACCGCTAATCCCCCATTTGTAACTCCCAGAGCAGAGAATATGATCATCACCCCCCTAGTAGGACTGTCCCTAAAGCCACAAATGACCCCACAAGACATGAGAGAGGTATGTTGAGCATGAGATATGAGGGGCATTGCGGCCGGAGGAACATCCCAGGAGGGGCATTCTGACTCAAATCGGCATGGGAGGGAGAAAAACCACCAGGGGTGCATAGCCCTACGGGAGGCACCATCTCCCACAAAATGAAGCACTATGAAGTCCCAGCAGCTCTCACCCCCTCCAGAAACCCGATCCGAGACGTAACATATTAGCTACAAAGGGATAATACTAGCCCATAAAGTCAAACATACAGCTACAATCACTACTCCCTCCCAGTGCTAGACCACTAAATGTAGAGGGGGGGACTGGAGGTGTAAGAAGGCAATGTACAAGAGTAATGTGAGACCCCCATAAAGCCCACGGGGAGCCACACGGGGAAAGGGAACCAAAGTCCTCCAGGGGAGCACAGGAAACAACCCCGGTCCACAATCCCAAGAACAGCCTCAGGAAATCCCACACCCGGTCGCCATCCACAGGGCGTCCAACATGGGGAGCCCCCATCAGTATATCAAAAGCCGGTAACACTGCATAGAGCCCCGAGGAGGTGACCAGGGACGCGCGATCCCCAAGCAACCCAACCAATGACAAAACAGAACATCCACATCCACCACGCAAACCAACCACCCAACACATACACAGCAACCATCATCCCATTCACACGCACATACAACACACACCACCCACCATTTAAAATCTGAACAGCAAACGAACACTGTGCATGTCTACTCTCAAAAGCTCGTGTTCTCAATCCATAACATCCACAAATCCCAAGCGAAGGGGCTGCACACTAGCTCCTCTCTGTATCACAACAAGTGCAATGCCTTCAAAGCGTCGCTCCATTCGCTCGGGAGATGCAAAATCGATCCCACAGCGTCATGAGTGCACCAATAAGGCAGTCCCCACAGGGTCCCCCACCCAAACACATAATATCCGTGGAGCGAAACACAAATAAACTTAAGTTGCAACAGGGCATCCTGAGATACAATACAATTAAACCTCACAATAAAGGATGGAATAGAAATGTACTGGAATTCCTTTATATTCATCACAAGAGTGCAATGCATATTGAGGGAGAAGGTGGCAATACAAAACCAAAGGGCCTAGGCCCAAGCCTCCAGGTTGTAGCAGAGTCCAGGGTCCTCAAGCTGGGCCCCCTTCGCCATCAGGAGAAAAGTCCTCATACAAAGCTCTCACATCAGAGGGCATCTCCAGTCCCAACTTACGGAAAAAGGTCTTACAGTCCGAGGGGTCTCTCAGTTGCGCCGTTATAACGTTGCAAGTGGCTATCAGCTGGAACGGGAATCCCCAGCAATAAGGGACGTCCCACGAATGCAGGTAAGTCGTAACAGGGCGCAAGGTACGCCGCTTCTGGAGCGTTGTTGGAGCAAGATCCGCAAAGAATCGAGGAGTCACACCATCTATCTCTGGGGCCCCATTTCTCACTGCCTTCATGACCGCCTCCTTGGTAGTGTAGCTTTTATTTGGTCTTTCTAGAATTATATTTAAGCTAGAATGTTTATATTTTTTCTGTTAAAATATCAGAAATTGTGCATGTAATTATTTTTTGCACATAAAGTAGTTTAACCACTGACCTGGCAGTCTACATTCTCTAGGGATGTAAGGAAGCAAATAGGTGAAATGAAATGCACTGTTATGTAAACTTCTAAAGGAAACAATGCAATGCACATTTAAAGGGATAGTAACCCCTAACAGGTAACAATATATATTGTAGGGTTTATTCTCCTGAGCAAAACAAGGGTACTCCCACTGCGGAGAGGTGTTATATTCAATATTTAATGGAGCTCAAACTTTTTTTTTTATGTGCAATGTCTCAATGGCCTGAAATTTTACAATGGCGCTGTTGCTACACCATCCTTTGGACAGCACTGTTCAGTTGACCATAAATCTTCACAGTATTGTATAGCAACAGCACCACTTTAAAATTTCAAGCCATTAACCCCTTAACGACCCTTGACGGGCATAGTACGTCAAGGGTCGTTTTGACTTAACGACCGATGATGTACTATGACCGTCATCGAGTTCCGGGCTCCCCCCGCGGCTGCACACCGTTCGGGGAGTCCGGAACGCAACGGAGCAATAAAAAAAAAAATTGCTCCGTGGTCGTTAAGTCACTTCCGCTTACGGATTCCCCGGTCATTAAGGGGTTAAGATATAACACCTAAAAAAAGTTCAAGTTTGAGCTGCAATAACTGTTGAATAAAACACCTCTTAAAAGTAGGTGTACCATTGTTTTACTAGGGAGAATAAACCCTACAATAGGTATAAAATATATATTAGGTGTTGCTATCCCTTTAATTATTTCTGCAGTGGACTTATTTATAAAAGAAATACAATAGTTGCATAAAAGGGAAGTTGTAGTAGAAACATCTTGGACGATTAGGTCAGCATAGATGGATCATTTGTTGAGGCTTATAAACAATAATATTTTAATAACTTTGTATTAAATGTTGACTTACAAATGCAGAAAATCTATTTCCTATTATAGATTATGTCCACCAGCATTATATAAATGGAGAGTGTATTCACAGTGAAAATTTGCAATATATAGTGCAGGTTGAGAGAGTATAATGTGGAAGTAGACTAAAGAGAATAAGACAAAGATGAAGGTGTGGAAAGAAGGTGGGGATTGAAGAGTAACTTTAGGGTAGAGCTGAGAAGCAGAAGATGAGGTGGTGGTGGCTGGAAGCAAGGAAGCTATGTGTGGTGAGAGGAGGAGGTGAGGCAAGGTAATGAGTGAGGAGGAAAGGGTAATTTGAAGGCTGGAAGGAGGAAATATTGTCACGATTATCCAGGTTTTTCCTATCCTTTCCGGGTTTATGCCTCTCCTTCTTGGATTCTTCTTGTCTCCGCCTTTTTGCTACACCCCTTGTTTTTGGGCCTGTATCTAATGCCAACACCCTTGTGTCAGCGTGTGATCAAAGCATTTTGAGTTTTGAAGTTTTGTGATAGAGTTCCAGCGTCTCCTGTTTTGGATCCGGCTTTCCTCGACCTTGATTCGTCTCCTGATTTGGCTTTGTCTCCTGCTCTGGTCTGATCCGACCTCGGCCCATTTACGACTCTTCTCTTGTCTCCTGATTTGGTACTGTACTGCTCAACTGGTTTTGACCTTGGCTTGTTTGACTATCCATCTTGTCTTATCCTTAGGTATGACCTCGCCCACATGTTGCCGACCCGGATTTGTCGACCCTCCGTCTTCCGTGCCAGTGTGTCGATTCTATCGTAGTGTTCTACCGTCGGGTTCAATGATCCCGTTTCATCGACTCCCAGACATACATCAGTTTCCTATGACCCTCAGTCATACGAAGGTTTCTTACGACCCTCAGTCGTACGGTATCCTGCAACCCTTGCAGCTGCTCAAGTACTCGACAGAAGCTATCCATACTTCTGGTGAGTAGCTGTCTGTCTCCTAGGTGGTTATCCAGCCATCAGGCTTTGCAGCCTGCTACCCCACTCGGCTCCAGCCGCAGCAAGATCACCAGGGAATAGCCACCGACCTCCAGCAATGCTCCCTACTCCTCGCACTCTAGCTCCTGATTCACTGGGGCCTACACAGTGAGTATTACATATCGCTTACTGCCTGCCATATCTCTGTAGTCAACAAAGTAGCAGCTTGCCACTCCTACTGGGGTTATCTCCCCTCTAGGCATTCTCTGGCCACTTACATTTGGGCACATAGGTCAGAGTGTGACAAATAAGAGGATTTTAGTCTTACCTGTTAAATCCTTTTCCCCTTTAAGTAGGCAGGAACAATTCTAGAAATTACTGCAGAGGGGTGGAGCCTACATTCCCTCCTTGGCTGCAGCTAGCCAACCAGCTCCAGAAAGATTTGAGACACTATGACTAGATAGTGGAAGGAAAGAAGACTCCTGTGGTCGACACCACGAAAGACCCCCACGGTCTGCCACAGGCCAGCGAAGCATGGTCTCTTGAAAGGGTGGGAGACCAGTAACCTTTATGGACTAAAAGAAAAGGATTTAACAGGTAAGACTAAAATCCTCTTTTCTCTGTCACCCAATACAGGTTATTGGCAACTTTGGGATGTCCAACCATTGAGTTTCCTAGAGGTGGGAAGTAAGGCAAGGACCAGACGCAAGGCCTCCAAAGTCACCAACTCATATATGAACCATCAGATCAGAGATAGCCCAACATCAATAAAGTGTCAACGGACACTGAACAGGGGTAACAACACCCCAAACTGTTACACAGCACACAGAACTAGAGCCAACAGGCAGAACTGCCTCCAGGATTTTCCTCCCAAAGCTGGCTTCAGCCAATGCCAACACATCAACACAGTAATGCTTCGAAAAGGTGTGCACAGATGACCAGGTGGAAGCCTTACACAACTGATCAGCAGAGGCTTGATTCTTGTAAGCCCAAGAGGTCCCAATAGATCGAGTAGAATGAGCCGTGACCCTGAAAGGGACAGGCTTCATCCTCAGCTCATAAGCCTTACGAATAGTGGACTTGATCCAAGAAGCAGTAGTCACTTTGGATGCAGGTCTTCCTGCCGTGGGACCCTCAGGAATGATGAACAGCGCATCTGATTGTAATGTACATAAAACCTGAGATAACGCAACACGTCTAACAAGTGGAGATCCCTCTCCTTGTCCTTGTGAAACACCAAAAATGGTTATACTGTGTACTAATAGGTACAACAGGATGTTTAGATAAATAGTCTAATACTCATATTGGTTGCAGGAAGGCTTATATAATTCTTACTATTAATGAAAGAGACACTATGACGTGAATGGCAGAGTAAAATATACATGTAGCTGTAATTGGGTACCCCCTTTAGGCAAGAGTATGAACAATGTGATGTAAAAAAAGTGTACAAGAACAATTAATATGCTGCATCAAAAATTCTTTTTATGTAGAGAACACCCCCATTTTCCTATTTGTAAAAGGGATATATGTCACAGTTAATCATATACACCTTAGTAAAATGTACCTAATTGATTGGATGTAGTAATGTACAACAGTCTTCATTTGCATTGCTGCATCAAAGAATTCTCTCAGGAACTATTTTCTCAGCAAGTAGTTGTCCATTACAACTGGGGGCAGGGATTTTTTACAGTAAGGGCTGTAAGGATATGGAATTATTTGCTTCTTGAATCTGTGTTGACAGATACTGTACCTACTTGAAAACGTTATTGGATACAATAAACAATTTAGAGAATTCTGAAAGCTGTTTACAATGCAGATAGGATGCTGATCCAGGGAGAAATCTGATTTCCTTTATGAGTCAGGAAGGATTTGTTTTTTGGAAATGCCTCAACAAGCTTTTATTTTGTCTTCCTTTTGATCAACAGAGGAGATGCAAGAAGGATTGAACTTAATAGACTTGTCATTTTTCAATCTGCACTATGTTATTATGTTATTTAAGCAACTGATATTGTAAACCAGGTGAAGGCAACAACAGTTCTCAAATGCAGCTAACAGTACATGCATTCAGGACAGACCTGCTTGATTACATAACATTGTTGATGAGGCTGAAAAATTCAGCCCATGTCATTTCACCCTGTTGATCCACCTTCCTGACTCAAAATGGCAGTCAGATATTTCCCTGATCAACATCAGATCTACTTTGAAGCCAACTGTCATAATTTTAAGTATTGTTTTCTGCTATATAGGTATGCATTATTTTTTAAAGCAGTTACAGTATATGCAAACACAGCATCCTATGGCAAATAATTCCATTAATATACTGCCCTTACTGTAAAACAATCTCTGCCTTTGCTTTAGTCAAAAGCTTCTTTCCTCTAGTCTTAATGGATGGTGTCTTGTTCTTTGCTTAGCTCTTTGAGTAAATAGTTCCTCTGAGAGTTCTTTGTATTGACCTTGAATATGTTTGTAAATGGTAAACATATCATGCCCTTGACATCTCTTCTCTAATGTAAACAAACCCAGCTTGGCCAGTCTATCTTTATAACTCATATCCTCCAATCCCCTTATACTTTTGCTGCACATCTCTGCACTTTTTCCAGTTCAACAATGTCTCATTTTAAGAACTAGTGCCCAAAAGTGTACTCCATATTCTAGGTAAGGACTTACCAAGGATTTATATAGAGGTAGAATTATATTCCCACCCCATGCATCTATACCCCTATTTATGTAAGATAGTACTCTATTTGCTCTTGCAGCAGCTGAGTGACACTGCACACTGCTGTGAAGTCTGTCATCGCTCAGTACTCCTAAATCCATTGAGGATTACCCAAGTAGTTTTCCATTTACTGTATATGTAGTTGTTTGTTTCTACAGCCCAAATGCATAACTTTACATTTATCTATATTAAACCTCATCTGACTTTTTTAACCTTCAATCAATTTATGATATTCTGAAAATGGTCCTTTTTAACTAGGGTTACCCATGCCTGTTAAATCCAGCTACAAAAGCAGATCAGACCTGTAGATACACTCAATTTCTATTTAGAAAAATATGTTAGTGGGTCATACCCAATCACTGATATAGATCATATAATGGGTTGTAACGGTACATTCATTTTTATAGGAACTTTAGCCCTTAAATACAACTTTCGTGAATTTGAAAGAGCTATCTAAATCACATATGTTGTTTTAGCCATTTCTTATTTAGAAAACTAGACATTTTTTTTTCTTTTATGAAAGTATTTTCTCAGGTAGGATACAAAGAGATTGTCTCTCATTTTAAAGCATGCCTTGGTTACTCATATTATAAAACACAGAATGCTGAGTTGACCTTGTCAGGACTAAATCTTGTGACCCTGGGGTTTGAACATATTCTACAGCTGGTGCGTTAACCAACTGAGCTATCTCCCCACCTTATGTTAGGGCATGCCATGTAGGTGCATCTTGCCTTAACTCTACAATACTTACACTGCTCATTGACACCTAGCCCTTTCAGTGTTAGGAGAGAAAGAAAATGCATTGCTGAGCAGCGTCAGTGAGTGAAGGTAACAATGTAAGGCTAAGACAAGAAGGAATTAACTGCACAGCATACGTTAATTAACATAATCTCTAAATCTGAATTATTCAAAAACCAGTTTCTAAATAGTTAAAAAGTGATTTTGAAAGCTCTTTTAAAATCATCAAATCTGTGATTAGATGACAGGGTTCCTTTAACCCTAAATCGGATTATAGTTATATTTCTATTCATGCACTTCATAAGACACCAAACAGCTCATTAAAATATTTATCTTATTATGAAGATGACAATATCAGGACAGGGTCATTAAAAATAAAGAAATACATAAAAGAATAGTATCTTCACCTTGCCAGCCTGTTGGGACTTCCAAGAGTAGAGATTCAGAATATAATCGGCTCTAATTGGCTGACCCTGTTCTTTAAGCTGATGATATTCTAAATCTAATGCT
This sequence comes from Rhinophrynus dorsalis, assembly GCA_037306005.1. NCBI lineage: Eukaryota > Metazoa > Chordata > Amphibia > Anura > Rhinophrynidae > Rhinophrynus > Rhinophrynus dorsalis. The sequence goes on from CM074720.1 coordinate 149,344,305, forward strand.
TTCAACTGCTGCTCTAAACTTGGTCGTCCAGAAAAACCATGAAGTTTGCTGATGGCTAGGATTTCTTCATCTTTCCCCGTAGCCTTTGCGCTGCTAAAATCGGGGCTATCGTCTTCAGTCTGGAAAATAATGTGTACAAGCCTTAACAAAAATGTTTAAAAATGAAGCAAACAAAAACAATTATTTCATGTATAGTAAATTAACACCAGTTTATATTTGTGAATTAAATATTTAATACCCAGGTTCATATAACTTGCAATTTACTTATTTGATGCCCTAATCAAACACTGGGCTTAGATATAAAAGCAATTCTGAAGCAAACCAACTAAATCACAAGGGAGAACTACACATCCCCCCAGTTCCCACTTAATTAAAAGAGGCTTTAACCACTTGAATGCTAGAGAGGTCTACAACCGCTCTGTCAATCATGGGTTTAAAATCCCTCTTTTGATCAATGAAACTCTTTCTTTGTCCCTCGTGGTGCAGATGATTGATCAAGAATTCCTCCACCATGCTTTTATACATAAGGTCTACTGTTTCTTACTTGTTATAAATAGTACAATCTGTCACTTAAAGGACCAGTAAACTTTTTTTTATGAAAAAATATATATAGTAGGGATTATTGTACTGAGTAAAATAAGGGTACTCCCACTGCTGAGAGATTTATATTTCCAGAGTTATTACAGTTTAAACCCATGTTTTTTTCGCATTACCAGTACCCTCTAATGGTCAAATTCTAATTAGATTTCCTGTTAAATTCTAATGGAGAAGAAAGTCAGAGACATACAGTTCTCCACAGAATGTGATAGAAACTGCCTGTCTCTTCCTGTCAGTTAGAACTATCAGGAAGTAAACGCACAGTAAATTCACTTCCTGATTATTTAAACTGCTATAAATTTTAAATAAAACATCTGATAGCAGTGGGAGTGACCTTGTTATATTCAGCAGGAAATGCTCTATAAAATATGTGTTTTCATAAAAAAAGTTTACTGTTCCTTTAAGGCTGGATCTTCCATTAGGCAGAGAAGATGCTAGAGATTTCCAACCTCTCTATTACTCATTAAGTTAAAAAAAACTTTTAGTACTTAGATATATAGGGCTTTGTGCTAAGTGTATGATCTGTTATAGGCAACAATGAATATGACTGGTAGGTGGGGGTCAGGTGAATAGTGGGGGTGTGCTATGGGCATGGTTAAAGATATCTAGATTCTTTTCTAGTAGTGTCTGTGGACTAAATCTAATCCTGCATAAAGTGCTTGAATACAGGGCAAGATAACTCATATTACATTTATCAGCTGTGAGTGCTGCCTTGTTGGATATTAAATGCCCCCCAATGCATTAATGAGACTTAAAACAAACATATACTGTTTTATGCACTACATCACTGATTCACGAAAGTAATTTCCACAAAATCCTATATATCAAATCCTAATGAACAACATTACATTTTATATATATTATTTATATAAACATGTGGCCCCTCTAACTCACCTGACCAGTACTAAGAGCTGCTTTACATGGCCTGAATCTGCTCAGATTACATTTGACAAATAAAGTCAAAATGATAAAGTGTTTTTCTGAGGTGTGACTGGACAGGTACGTAGGAGGTGTCCTTCCTTGCCGCAATACAGGCAGAGATGCAGAGAATGTCTACAGGCCTTCTCCACAGAGGTTACAGCGCTAAGAAACACATTGATTTGCATAGGTTCTGGAGTTGATTGAGCAGGATAAGATGACGCCATTGAACAAGGACTCTGCCAAACTGGAGCCAGAGAGTGGGTCCTTTTCTGCCATCGCTTATGGAGAAATCTGTCGATCTGAATGGAGTGTATAATAAGTTCCAATGAATGTGGAAGGCCAACTCCATCTTTCAAGGACTCAGAAAGTCCTACACGATACTGGTCCTTCAGAGCCGGTCCTTTCCACTGGGAGTCAGCAGCCCAGTGGTGAAATTCACCAACGTAATCCTGTGTTGGCCTTTTGCCATGTTTCAGGAAACAAATAGCAGTCTCAGTCAATACAGTCCTATGGGGGTCACCATAAATAGTGACCATTGTATTAAAATATGACAAGAGACTGTTCATTATAGGGATGCTGTTCTGGAGAAGACGATGAGCCCATGACGCTGGTTCTCCAGATAACAGAAAGATGATTGTTAGCACTTTCTCCTCATCGGAGTAGCAGGTGAGAGCAATTGCAAAATCCTCGGTAACTGGGTTCTTTCCCCAGCGAATTTCTCAGGAAGAGGAACTTAAGTTAAGGAGAGGATAAAGCTTGGCCCTGAACCAGTAGTTTCAGAAGAAGGAGGCACTGAAATACCTGCACACTGAATATCTTGCACTTGAGTATGCAGCTGTGTCAACACTGAAGATCCAACACTGCAAGAGACAAGGACTCCAGTTTTTGAGTCATACAATGTTAGGCCTGAGAGAACCCATTGGGATCCATTCCTGGCTTAGGAATTGTCAGACTTCCAAGCGTTAGAGAGAGGGAGAAGAGTAGAGAGCGTGGCTAGGGTAAGGTGGCAGCCACTGGTATGACCTTGCTGTGGCCTGTAGTTAGAGGTGCTGTCCTCAAAGCCATATAGCAGGATGGAAACACAAGTGAGCAGAGAAGTGGTAGCACTGACACAACCCCAGAGAGGAGAACAAGGCAGGTACCCAAAATAGTTGGATAAGAAGGGCGGGATAGATGAGAAGAATCAGGAGACAGGCTGAGGTCAGGGCAGGTCAGGTAGAGTTTGTGTAGAATCAGGAGACAAGCTGAGGTCATGGCAGGCAGAGTTCAAACCAAAGAATCAGAGTAGAATCAAGGAACTAGGTTTTAACCAAACTGATAATGACTGAGCACTGAAGACCTGTTGGGATGCGCAGATATAGGTGCAAAGACATATGCTACATGGCGCTGGACGTACTGCCTGAAGTGCGTGTATTGGTGTGCCCGCGTACAAATGTGCAAACGTGAACACCAATCATCGATCCTCACAGAGGATGGCCAGCAGGAGAAGATAAGGCTTGACATTCCTTTGGGTCCGATGGGCACTCTTTTACGACTTGACCAAAGGAGAAAAGGTGACCCAGGAAATTTCCATGACGTCTCCAAAGATGAAAAAGCAAAAAGAACATCGCACAACTGTCACGGTTTGTTTTGACTCTCACACAGAGTAAGATAAACTTTATTGAAAAGTTTAATGGGAACCCTCATGGGTCCTGAACATACACATAAATCACATGTACACAATGGGTTCAAACAGTAGTTATTGCAAGACACACATGGTAGGCTCTACCGGCCTTGCCAATATACCTGGCAAGGCAGCCTGGAGGTTTACACGACAAAATGATTGTGGCTCTACCGGCCTTGCCAATATACCGGACAAGGCAGCCTGAAAGATGGCACAAATGAATGGAGACAGGCTCTACCGGCCTTGCCAATATACCGGGCAAGGCAGCCAGGAGGTCAGAAGGACAGCTCCACTAATGCTGAATAGATGGAGCAGCAGCATAAGATGGAAGAGTGGAGCGAACCAGTCTCCCAACCAGGGAGACCAAACCGGTGCAATAACGGAGGCAGCAGCAACCGGTGAATGAAGGGTTAACCAGTACCGTGTACTGGACAAACGTGCAACAAACCGGTTCTATACTGGCTGGATCAGCAACCGGTGAATGTGGAGTAAACCAGTCCCATGACAGGACAACAGTATAGCCCAACCGGTTCTGCACTAGCAGGATTAGCAACCGGTGGATGTGGAGTAAACCAGTACCACGTACTGGATAACAATTGCGCTCAACCAGCTCTATACTAGCAAAAACAGCAGCCGGTGAAGGTGGAGAAAACCAATACCGCGTACTGGACAACAATAGTGTTCAACCGGCTCTATACTAGCGGAATCAGCAGCCAGTGTATATGGAGTAAACCAGTACCGCGTACTGGACAACAATAGCGCTCAACCGGCTCTATACTAGCGGAATCAGCAGCCGGTAAAGGTGGAGTAAACCAGTACCGCGTACTGGACAACAATAGCGCTCAACCGGCTCTATACTAGCGGAATCAGCAGCCGGTGTAGGTGGCGTAAACCAGTACCGCGTACTGGACAACAATAGTGCTCAACCGGCTCTATACTAGCGGAATCAGCAGCCAGTGTATATGGAGTAAACCAGTACCGCGTACTGGACAACAATAGCGCCCAACCGGCTCTATACCAGCGGAATCAGCAGCCGGTGTATGTGGAGTAAACCAGTACCGCGTACTGGACAACAATAGTGCTCAACTGGTTCTATACAAGTGGAGTCAGCAACCGGTGAAGGCGGAATAAACCAGTACCGCGTACTGGACAAAATGTATCACCCAACCGGTTCTATACTAACGGGATCAGCAAACCGGTGAACATGGAGTAAATGGTGATCAGAATGTCGCCCAGGCAGCCCAGCAGCCAGACAGATGACAAACAGGATACAGCAGCAGAAACAGCAGACAAGCCAGGACCACCACAGGAACGACAGAACAGCCAACCAGGTCAGGAACGGAGCAGGAACAACGGCAGCCTGGGATCAGGAACGGAAGCAGGAACCACAGCTCATCCGGATCTGGAACGGAGGAAGGAACCACGCAGGAGAGGCACTGACTACTGGAGCAACGCTGACAATGGTAGCAGAGTGAAACAGGCCCAAGGAATAGGTACAAGGCAAGTGACTGCTAGACATAGAGACACCACAAAAGGGCAACAAAAGGGTGCCTTAGCCCAGTCTATAAAGGCAATACAATCCAAATAGCTTAAAGGTACCATGGGGAGACAACAGCTCCTCCCAGTAGGCTGGAACAATTCTTCAAGAAGTGCAGGGTAGAACCTCCCCCTCCTCCATACAGGCTACCTAGCCACTCCCCTCTGCCAGATAGATGAGACAATAAACCTACTGCGCTAGACAGCGAGAAGAAGATGAAAACTCCTGTGAACATGAACCCAAACGGACTCCCACATCCAGCCACAGGAAACCAAGCATTGCCTCTTTACTGGGTGGGAGACCTGTAAGCTATATGGACTAAGAGAAAAGGATTTAACAGGTAAGACTAAAATCCTCTTTTCTCTGTTGTCCAATACAGCTTACATGTACCATGGGTATGTACCAACATTGAGCTCCTATGGGTGGAAAGAGAAGGAAAGGACCAAGCTCCGGTCCCCATGATACCAGATTTTCCATGGGCTATCCAGAGCACTGAACAGCCCATGGACACAGAATAACGTACACAGTACACAAGAACAAGAGCCAACGGGGCTCAAAATTTAAAGAGCTATAAGACATAGGAATGTAAAGTAAGATACAGGCAAAACTGCCTCCAGGACTTTCTTGCCAAAGCTGGCTTCAGCCGAAGCCAGAACATCCAAACAGTAGTGGTTGGCAAAGGTGTGCACAGAAGAGAAACTGGCTGCCTTCCACAGCTGTTCAGCAGAGGCTGAAGGCCCAGGAGGCCGCAACAGACCTGGTAGAGTGAGCTGTAATATGGAAGGGAACAGGTTTCCCTCTGAGCTCATGAGCCTTGCAGGTGGTAGACTTAATCCAGGATGCAATAGTCACCTTGGAAGCAGCCACACCAGCCCTGGGACCCTCAGGAATGACAAAGAGGGCATTAGTCTTACGGAAAGACTTACAGTGCACATAGAACTTAAAGCAGCATATCACATCTAACAAGTGGAGATCCCTCTCCTTGTCAGATTTAGGATGAGGAAAAAGGGAAGGCACAAAAATCTCCTGTTTGATGTGGAACTCAGAGACCACCTTAGGAAGAATTCCTGGGAGGTACGGAGAACAGCCTTATCCCTGTGAAACTACAGGAAAGGCGGTTTGCAGGACAAAGTCTGCAACTCTCCGTACAGAGACCACAGCCAAAAGAAAAGCCATCTTCGATGTCAGAAGATGTAGCGGGATGGAAGCCAAGGACTCAAAGGGAGGCCGCTGCAAGACCCCCAAGACAAGATTAAGATTTCATTAAGGAGTGGGAGCCTTGTAAGCAGGGAAAGCATGAGCAATACCCTGAAAGAAGACCTTGACATCTGGCAACATGGCAATGCTCCTCTGGTAAAAAACCCCCCGAGAGAGCTGATGTCTGGACCTTCAAGACCTAAAGCTAAGGCCCTTGTTCACAAAATCCTGCAAAAAGGATAAGATGAATGGAAGGTCAGACTCCTGTGAGGACAGATCCCTGACCATACACTAAGAATGAAAGGTAGACCAAACCCTGTGGTATTCCTTAGAAGACACTAGCTTCCTGTCGACATACTCTCTCCAGTGGTAACCCTGGAGGAGGAGATCCGGTCTGAGTGGAAGAGGAAATGGATCCTGTGCAGCCAGTGCCAGTAATTCTGGAAACCAAGGCTGTCTGTTCCAATATGATACAATCAGAATGACTGTTGCATAGTCCAACTGACTCTTCCTCAGCACCCTGGAGAGGAGAGGAAGTGGAGGAAAAATGTAGGCCAGATGAAATCGCCAGAGGATTGACAGAGCATCAGCCGCAAATGCCAGAGGATCCCACCAGTGAGAGCAAAGGAACTGAACCATCCAGTTGTTCCTGGTGGCCATCAGGTCTTTTGAAGGAAGACCCCACTTCTGCACCAACAGGTCAAAAACAACTACATGGAGTTCCACTCCCCGGGATCCACTGTTTGGTGACTGAGAAAATCTGCCAAGATGTTTTCTATGCCTGGAAAGTGCACGGCGGAGATGGCAGGAACGTGCACCTCTGCCCCAGCTAAAATAGCCTTTACCTCCACCTAAGCCACTGCGCTTCTGGTGCCTCCTTGCTTGTTGATGTAGGTGACAGCTGTCACTTTGTCTGACTGAACGAGGACCGGGCAGTCCCTCAGATGAGCGGTCCAATGCCTCAGATCATGAAGAATCGCCCTGAGCTTCAAGATGTTAATGGGAAGCAGGGTATCCTCTGTTGACCAACAACCCTGAATACCCAGATGACCCAGAACAGCTCCCCAGTCAAACTGGCTGGCATCTGTTGTGAGAATGGTCCAATACAGAATCACAAATGGTCTCCCTTTCCTCAGGCTAGAGCTATCCAGCCACCAGCAGAGATCCAGTCTCATGTCGTAAGGAAGAGAGACAGGGTGATCCAGAAGGACCAGATCCTCCCTGCACACACGGATCACAAATCTCTGAAGCTCTCTGGTGTAAGCCATTGAGATGGTACCACATCCATAGTAGGTATCATCCAGCCCCCCAGAGACGAGGACTTTTTCGCCAGAGCAGAAGCCCACTCCAGAGAGTGAGACACTTTGGACGTGATCTTCTGTCAGGAATACCAAGCCCTGACGAGTGTCAAAGCAGAGACCAAGGAAGACCAGGTCCTGAGAAGGAACCAGAGCACATTCCTGTACCTGTAGGTCTAGGAGATGCCTGGAAAGAGCCTTCAGCAGACTGGACTCACCTGAATTCCTTTAGTGGGCATGAAGACCCCTAAGACCTGCGAAATCACCTGAGGAGCCCAAAGGGCAGGGCGGTGAACTGGAAGTGCCCTAGACTGCAAGAGAACCTGAGGTACTTCTGACTGTACGGATGAAATAAAACGTGCAGATAGGCATCCTGCAGATACAAAGAAGCCAGATATTCCCCTGGACACATCAATGCAAGGACAGAACGCAAGGACTCCATCTTGTAGCGAGTACAGACCACAAAAGAATTGAGATCTTTGATATCCAGGATAGGACAGCAGCCTGCATCCTTCTTGGGAACCACAAAGAGGTTGGAATAAGAACCAAAACCTCTCTCTGGCTGAGGAACCGTAGCTAAGACTCCCTGGTCTAAGAGATCCTGAACTGCTCCATTGAAAGGCTGGAGCTTTTGGTGTCCCTGAGGGGAGCGAGAAGGGAAGAGTCTGAAGGGAAGTAGGGATGTGAAGGGAATCCAGTAACCTCCTGAAACCACCTGTAATACCCACTGATCTGTCAAAGTACTCAAAAAAATTATGTAAGCGACCACCCACAGGTGTATGCGCACCAGGGTTCGGAGAGTCATGCAGAAGTAGGTTTGGTGGATTTTGGGTTTGGTGGAGGTGAGTTTGGACCTCCACTGCTGCCTAGACTTGGGGGTGGAGCGCAGGGTGCTGGCCTGAAGCAGCACCTGGTTAGGTCTTTACGTTTAGCTTTGGCGAGAATTAAAGGAACACTGTTTCCTCGCCTGAGGATTGCGCTTAGGCAACAAGGTGCTCTTACACCCAGTGGCTTCACCGATAATGGTCTTCAGTTCAGGGCCAAAGAGGGATGTACCCTGAAAGGGAAGAGAAACCAGTGATTTTTTTAGAAATAAGGTCAGACCAAATTTTAAGCTACAGCATATGTCTGGAGGAGGTCTTAGTCTCAAGCCTAATGGCATCAAACAGGGCATCAGCAATATAGTGCTGAGCCTCGGAAATGTTAGCCAAAATGGGCAAATGGCCCTCCTTTGGGGCACCTTTGCAGTATCAGTCAGCTGTTCAAACAGCAATGGCTCTATTAACCAATGCGGAAGCCAAAGTAGGTCTCAAGGATGCACCTATGGCAGTAAAGATAGCCTTAAAGATAGCCTCCAGCTTCCTATCTGTCAGATCTTTGAGTGCTGAAGCATCTGCAACAGGCAAGGCAGTAGATTTTGAGAGCCTAGAGATAGGGGAATCCTGAGGAGGTGTAGTCCACTGAGCCAAAGCTGCATTAGCAAAGGGGTACAACTTAGAGAATCTCTTAGAGTGAGACGCTCGTCAGGGGTTTTACATTCATCCAGGATAATTTGATCCAGTGTGGGATTAGGAGGAAAAACAGTACAGGACTTTTTGCACCACGAAAAGACATCAGAAGTAGACTGAAACTCTACAGGGTTAACAGGAATGTTAAGGGTAGATAAAACCACCATAATGAGACCCTCAGCAGAGGGTTCAGTGTCAGCCTCAAAGGGGTAGCCATGGAACTGGGAAGAAGCACCTTCTGAACACACACCATCCTCAGACTCCTCAAGTGATTCCTCCTTAGGAGAATCAGATAAATCAGGTATGTCAGGGGCCTTAGGAGCCACAAACCTGAAGGAAGTGGGGGGTTTCCAGGATTGGAGGACACCCTGAAGAGAAAACTGTGCCATAGAGGGCACATGAGGGGCATAAATGTCCTGAATAATCTCTTTGGAATGAAGAACAATAATCAACTGGGGTCAAAGACGCCCCAGAATCATTAGCCCCAGGTCTAACCCCATGACCCTTTTTATCCGCCATCCTAACAGGAGAAAAATGTCTTAAAGAAATAGGGAACCCAAATACTGTCACCCAGATTAATAAAATCACCCCAAAAGGCTAAAAGGTACTTATCTGGCAGGAGAACGGTTTACCTGAGGAGGAGAGTAAGACCAAGCCCTGCAAATGATACTCATGTAAAGAGAGAGAAAAATGGCGACTGAATTCAGAGCCAATCAGCAAACAGCCCACTAAAACGGGCGTCTATTGGGAATGTAGTTTTCCCCATAAGAGTATCAAAAGCAGAACTCGGACCCCCAAGACACAGAGGATGGTAACCGGAGTGTAGGGCAAGGGAAGACAAGAAGAATGAGCAGTCTCTCAACTTGGTACATGGAGCAGTTGTAGAGATATGTCCCCAAGCAGCCAGTCCCATAGAGATCAATGGTGAATTGTAACCTTGTGGTAAAGCAAGCCTTAAAGAGATAGCAATACTTCATTTTATCTTTATTTTATTTTGTAGGCATTAAAAAAACATGAAGAATGATATAAGTCTTATCCCTCAAACCTTTATGGTTTATGAGATATAACAAAATAAAGTTAAAACGAAGTATTACTATCCCTTTAAAGTGTTGCTCACATTTAGAAGATCTTCTTTTCTTCAGATTACCATTATAATGGAAGAGGACTCAGAGAGACTCCTTCTGGAGAGAGAGACATGGGCTGCATGACTCTCTCAGGGCTGCAAGGGTCCCCAGTCAGCACATGTTAACTGAGCAATCCTCCAGGGGAAGTCAGTAATGGTAACCCGCTTAATGGGGGAATTTTGACATCCCATATCTATAAGAAAATAATAAAATAACTAAAAAACTAAGCAGAACTGTTCTCAGCCTCTTACTGATGAAAGATGAGAGTTGGTACCGTGTTAGCCGTAGAAATACAGGATGCAAAGTTTTTTTGTAAAGTTGATACCTTTATTGGCTAACTAAACAGATTTAAAATGCAAGCTTTCAAGACTTCTTAGGTCTCTTCCTCAGGCATGTTATACAGATAAATATGAAAACTTCTCTCTTAAATACAAGTACACATTACATTGTTTATAATGGAAATCAGATAAGAACGTTAGTCCAGATACCAATTCCTTGATCAGTCAATGGTAGAGGATGTGATTTAAATAGCATTCTTCCTCTGGGTCCAGGTATTTATGATTCCAGAGGGACTGTCGTAAAAGTTAATTCACCATTAAGTACTGTGACAGAAATTCCCTGTCCCTGTTCATGCCATAGGTCAAAGAGTCAAATTGTAACATTAATTTTAACAAATCTTATCTGGGAGAGGATAGTGGCTAGGTAGCCTGTATAGAGGAGGGGGAGGCTCCACGCTGCACATTTGAAGAATTGTTCCAACCTACTGGGAGGAGCTGTCACTTCCCCATGGTACCTGTAAGTTATACTGGACGACAGAAAAAAAGCATTCAATGACAATAACTAATAGTCAAGATGGGTAAATGGGCAATATCCACATAATGAAAAAAATACAATGAATGTATAGGCCCGCAAAGAAATATAATAAACAATTAAGAATACATTTGATGAAACTAATTATAGAAACTAGGAAAGAGGATAGACTAAAAATGGGAAAAGAGGTGAATAGATTATTGTCTAGTATTGAGGAATTTAAAGATACAGAACAATATTTCACATTGGACTACAGGACATATAAAATTATAGGGAAATCGAAGAGTAATTCAATAATGAGGAAACAGAATAAACTGAAGTGGAGTACTACTTAACAAAAGGACAAAATAGAAGAGAAAGAGGTAGACTGGAACCAAGTGGAAAAGATCAAAGAAAAGGAAACCAATACAATCAGAGAGTGAAGAAGAAACTCATATCTTGGAATCTCAGAATACTGCTCCTAATAATTTGGGATTAAAGGGAAAGTAATACCTGAATCAAAATCCAAGTCCATTTCTTCGTATCGCTGAGCTACGCAGTTTGTGTACCTTTGGCGTCCATTGGGTACAGGTATGTGTAATGGTCAAAGGTATTAGTAATGGGATGCTCAGGTATCTTTACATTTATGTATATCTTCTGCCATCAAAAGACTATGGGGCCCTTTAAAAAGGAACATGTGTTTTAACCCTCTGGGTGCTGGGGAAAGGTTCACTTTTAAAAAGTCGAATGGAAAATGATAAGCCGAGTTATATATGCAGTACGAAAGGTGCACTGGGTGGGTTAACATATGTGGAGTTGATATGGGGTTTATATTGATAGAGAAATACATACATATTTGAACCATATTGTATTTCTTATGAGCTACATATATGGAGTCCTTTTTTTACACATGTATCGTATGTGGTATAGGTAGGGATTTATTGCGATATATATTTCGATATACTTGTGTATGTTTATTGCGATATACATATATTTATTTTATGTTTGTTGCGATATACATATTTTATTATATTGTTTTATATATATTTTTTTTTATTGTATATTTCCATTATATATTTTTCATTTTATATGTTTAAGATGGAATGATTTGGAATGATGGGTGGATTTTATCTTATACATCTTTTGATGTCAAGATGAGGTTAAAGGGATAGTAATACTTAAAATGTAAAAAAAAATATGTTGTAGGGTTTATCTCCCTGAGTAAAACAAGGGTACTCCCACTGCTGAAAGGTGTTTCATTCAAAAGTTATTAATTTTCAAAGTTGAATTTTTTAGGTGCAATATCACAGTGGCCTGAAATTGTACAGTGGCGCTGTTGCTACACGATCCTATGGACAGCTCTGGTCAGTTGACCATAAATCTCCATAGGATGGTGTAGCAACAGCGCCACTGTACAATTTCAGGCCACTGTGATATTGCACCTAAAAAATTCAACTTTGAAAATTAATAACTTTTGAATGAAACACCTTTCAGCAGTGGGAGTGCCCTTGTTTTACTCAGGGGGATAAACTCTACAACATATATTTTTTTACATTTTAAGTATTACTATCCTTTTAATATTATTTTGCTTCATTGTTTCCGGTCTTTAAAATGGAAGGAATAACTGGGTATATAAGACTGCATTTATGGAGTGATTTTCATCCCTGAGGAAGAAGCAGGTGTGCTTCAAAATGCGTTGGATAGAAAGGAACCCATAGAGTTGAGTTGCAGTGCTGTAAGAATGTAGAGATCCATACGATACGATACTGTTACACTTGGCAGTAAATAGTAGGAAAGTAAGCCGGCCGGAGTTATGATTCTTCCAAGGATTTCACTGATTAAAAAGAAAAGTATGTTGTAAACCAGGCCTGGTTGAAAGAACAAGATAACATTTTCCTTAAGGTGATCAGCCTTAGATCCTGAAGTGAGGATGAACGATTCTACCACCAGATCATCTGGAGGCTAGAGGAGCCATCAAGGATGCTGAAGGCATATATATCCATTGACCATCTAATCATTGTAACCACTGTGTTGGTCCATATAGTGGACACTAAGTTGAGACTTTTTTCTATAAGAGACTGTTGGATTCTGTTGGCACTCTCTCTATGAGACTCTTGGAGATTCTAGTTTAATTTCGGTACTATCACACTTTTTATATACATTAATTTTATTTATTATTTTCTTATTTTTTATTATATTTACTTGTGGGCATATAAATTCATTGTATTTTTTCATTATGTGGATATTGTCCATAAACCCATCTTGACTATTAGTGCTTGTCATTGATCGCTTTACATATACAGTTCACGGGGCACAGAGGGTTCTGTGTTTAATATGGATTGTTTCGGTTCCATTGCAGAAGTGGACCTTTTTGGCCCTGTTGCAGGTCTTTGGTTATATATTTTTGTTGGTGGAGGTGGAGAGGGGGTGGGAGGTGGTGTGTCTCTTCAGGTGTGGTACACCTGTTGGGTGATACTGCACTGTCCACTGCGGACATCTCTATGTACTGCAGTATAGGTATTTTTTTATGGGCATTGGTTTTCCTTGTCTTTCTTTTTTACGTGTATGTCTCTTTCACTCTTTGGGAGACTTAGGTCCATTGTGCAGGGCTTATCATTTTAAGTCCTTTGCTACTAGCCAGACCTGAAAAATTACTCGCCACTGCAAGCCATAACATACCCACCAGGGCTGAATTTCTACTCGCCAGGGCTAAATTTTCACTCGCCATTGGCTAGTGGCGAGTGGAAATTTTGAGCCCTGCATTGTGGACAGGTGGATTGGGGGGTGCCTGTCCTGGTATTGGACTATGATCAGTCCATAGTTTGCTGTTTATTACAGAGGTTTTTCTCTTTGGATTGACTGCCCAGTTGGGTGTCAGTATATTTGGGGTCAACTGCCTGATCACAAGGTTCCTGGCATGCTCTTGGATGAAATAAGAATCTCTTGGTATTATATGTCCATGTCAGGAATACAGATTTCCATTTTTATAATTAATAAATATTATTTTCTGGATATATATGTTGCCTCTCTTTTATCCTTTTACTATATCATTGTATTAGCGCTGTATATTATATTTTTTTACATTTATTATTTTTCTCACTTTGGAGGTGTAGTGATGTGGATATTTAGCAGCTTTCACAGTTATTGGACCTGTTTACCCTACCAGTGCGCTATATGGTCTTTTGAGTATGTATTACTTCAATCTGACGTATATTACTGTTGCCATGTTGATGTAACCATTAAAACTCTATCTGTCCATTTACAAGTCACCCCCCATACGGTCTCACTGTTCAACCCATATATTTAGATCTGGTCCTTATAGCCTTTTTAGTGGAAGAATACCACTATTTGCATAGTGTGCCATGTTTTTGATCATCCTGACATTTTTCTCAATCCTTTGTTCTTATTTTTATTGTTATTAATAAAACATACAGCACTTAGAGCAAGTTGTATCCTGTTCCTTTTTCTTTTCTTTTTACATATTTTCCTCTTGTGTGGATTCTGGGACCAACCACAGGAGTATATTGGGGTTTGAATACAAACTGTGTTTGAGATAAAGTGACAGATAAGAGTTAAAGTAGCAGAAGTTGTTACTCCAGATCCTCTCATCAGTTGTATAGCATAATTTCATGGTCATCTATCATTTCATCAACACTGTATTGTCATTTTATGATTGGTAATTCTCATATACTTTCATCCAGATACATCAATTTAGAGATATGTATTGAAATTTATTAAGGACTCCATGAGATCCGTTTCATAAACTCCATACTGTTTCTTTCTGTGGCTCTTTTAGTACACTGACAATTAGTTTGACTGAGAAACAGTGTTTTTTTATTATATTTAGAAAATGTTTTATCCTGAATAATACATCTATTCGTCTATGCCAGTTCATGCAAACTAGTATTTTGTATCTATATTTGATTATTAATTTATTGTATTTTTACCATTTTATACTGAGTAAGGCCACAAGGGGGTTGAAACGATGTAATATTTTTCAATAAATTCTACTTTTTACTAAGACCAAGTTGTGCACTTGATGCTTGATGGTATCCCCATCTGCAAATCACTGTATATTATCTTTTTCAAGGTGCACTTGGCAAGTTGTTGCGTATATATATAATTTTTTTTATGGAGTGCCCACATTCACCTGGATTTTATAGTGATTGTGGCCTTTATCAAGAATGCAAATCACAGTGTTACATGGTGCTTATAAACCCTATACATGACCCCTAGAGCGGGTAAAAAGTGCCAAACATCTTACAACCAATCCCAAACAATTAACGTGATGAGATAATTTGAAAGACATGGAAAATAACCAATCTCAAGAGTTGCAGAGTGAAATAGAATGTGTAGCTAGATACTGTAGCAAAATGTCACCACTGTTATAATCAAAAAACATTAAATCACAAACAGAAGAGAATACTGACATAATAAAATACACAGCATTGCTAATGTTGTAAATAGAACCAAACAATTGTTATTATCAAAATGTATGCAAATAAAGACAGTGAAGATCGTACTGTAATAATTGTATCTGATTAAGTTTATAAATAGAATTCAAGTCAATATATGCGGGCTCATTAATAAAAAATAACCAGCCATTGATAATGTATATGTCTCACTCTAGGGTCACGTATAGAGTTTATACGCACCATGTAACACTGTGATATGCATTCTTGATAAAGGCCACAATATATATATATATCCATTAGACATCATTGATATCCTTCTCATACTACCCTCTAGCTAAAGCAACACAAAGGGGACCACTTATTTTCCTTCTGCTCTGCTTTGCTATTCACAAGATGACATCTGCATTTAAGGGATAATGAAACAGCTAACAACTTTTTTTTTCAATCACAATAAAATTATTCACTTTACCACAAATGGTAATTTTATAGAACTGCACCCTCTCTGCAGGGTTGCCAACCTTCAGTAAATGTACTGACAGTTACTAAAATTTGTTTAAAAGTGCCTGTAAAATTGGTGGTGTCAACGAAATAAGGCAGGTCATGGAAAAGTGTCAGTAAATAATTTGGTTTTGTGTAATTTCTTTCAGTATTCGGGAGTTGGAAACCCTACATCTGTGATACAATCAGATACAAAAAGTAGAAGGAGGGGGCTTTGATGGCATAATAGTGTCTGAATATAACAAAAAAAAAATTAAAAAATTAAAAAAAAAAGCTAAATTGAAAGCAATTTTTTTTTAATATGTGTGGTGAGGTTGTTTTGTTTTAGAATTGCTCCTTCATTTCTTTGACAAACAGTCCTCCGTGTATCTTGGACATGACATTATTTCATAATGCAATCCAATCGATTTAAATTGCATCATGCCTTATCCCCTTTCTCCAGTGCAAACATATTTCACCCTTAGATGAATCTCACAGGTTTTGATAGCTTTCAATGAAGCAACATATTACTCTTATTTTCCAGTGTCTGAGCTTTTAGTACGAGAGGTCAGAGGTTCGATGTAGAATCAAGTTTGTTTATAAGCACCAGAAGGGTCATGATTTTAGAACACTATGACAAAGAAAACACAATATTCATTTCAGGTTTAAATCTTTGCCATTTCCTTCCAAATAAACAACTGGATTTCCTTGATTCTGAACACAAAATCTGGAGCCTACAGAAATCAGATATAGCCCAGTACCTCGCCACATCCTGTTATATCATGTAGCTGACATGTGTATATGCTCCTGTGATTTAACCTAACAGCCTTTATCTAAATCTAAATCTCAACAATGTATATGTCATTTTTAAAACTCTTTAATCAGAATGTACAGCAGTGTACTTGTAGAGTCTGGATTATATTTTCTAACACACAACTACAATTAACCATGTTTGATCTTGATCATCTGGGTTCCTTTTGCATTTTGTCTTTGAAATCTTTTATAAGGGGAACAGGTTATGCTGCATATTTATATTTAATTTATGTTTAAAAGAATAACAATTTCAAAATGAACAGAAGGTCAGCAAAAATGCCTTAAGTTAATTTAGACATGTAAAATTTCCTGACATAAAGGGAAACTATATATGAATACTTTATTGATTCCGTTCAATAGCTAAAAACAGTCTAAAATCAGGATTCAAGGAACAACAAACTGGGTCTTAAAGGGATGCTGCCATCTAAAGCTTTGGACAAACCAACTACATTGTAGGGGGCAAATACAAGTTCTCTTTGATTTTTTTTAAATAGGGTTTTAGCCCCTTGAATGCTAAAAAGGTCTTCAATTCATTATAGCATTCAAGGGTTTAAAAGACTGATTTAAATAAATGGGGATTTGGGGGATTTCAAATGTATCCTCTATGGTGTAGTTGGTTTGTTCCAATGTTTTTATTTTTAGTACTTCAGTCTCAATTTCTTTATATTCAATGTGATAACCACTTCTTCAATTTAAAAAGAAGTTGAATGTTTTCAAAAAGGAAAATGTTAAAAGAAATGTGTAATCAAAATAAAAGATGTGTTGCATCTCCTTATGGCTCCTTTAAAGTGAACTATTGCCTTACAAAGTGTTATTTTTTCCATAATAAAAGCATGCTATTGAAATACAGTTTAGCATATATGCACTGATATCTCCAAATTTAGTTTAATGTTTACAAAAAAGCATTCATTAGCTTCCAATGTTAACTGTCATTTTGGTTCTCAGTATAATATTAACATCCTCTTCTTGTTTATCAGAGCCTCACTTTACTACTGTGACAGTCTGACAGTTGGGAGCTTTGCTAGCACAAACCTTTATAGTAGGTTTGTGTGTCAGAGGCCAAAAAATAGTGTTTGACAAAGAGGAGTAAGAGTGTTCTCTTCAGTAAGAAGCAATAACCAAAAGGCTAAAACAACATGAAGGATGTAGTGCATGTCAGAAAATGATAACAAAAATGGAACATATTATTTTTTAGGAACTGGCAAATAATAAAGATATTCAGATACACATTATGATTTTTAGGACATACAACAAAACTTAAATGAAGAATGACCACATATTTTTTAATAAGACTGAGTGAAACATTTTGTTAGGGGAAACAAGTAGGTGGAAAACTGCCATTTTTGCCTCCCACAGAAATTCCCACCATTTTCACTAACCTCCCAGAGGCGATGATGTGTGTGAATGTGTGGTATGTGCATGAAAGTGTATGTGTTTGTTCTCAAGCCTGAGTTCTAGATGATGTGTGTGTACATACAATATGACATGTAAATGAATGAATGTCAGTAGGAGAAGCATACAGAAATCAATAGGATTCACTTTCTGGTAAAGACACAGTTGGTGTTTTTTTTCCACTGGAAATTCTGTGAAAACAATAAACAGCTCTCTTATTTCTCAGAAGTTCAAATGGGAAGGAAATTACATTTTCCCCCATTCCTGCAGGTTAGTACTTTGAATAAAATCCCCTCCCCTTAGTTATTTAATAGAAAGAACAACAGTGCAGAGCCTACGTAGAGATAACTAAGCTGTATGCTTTTTCAACATTGTAGATTTATATTTTACAAAAGCTCCATCTGGATGTTTCTGTTTACATCAAAAGCCTGGACCTAATTCTTTGACCTAGAAGGCATGACATTCCAATCAGAACTACACTACTGACTTCCTTTGGATAACATTATAAGTATATGTATCGGCACGGATACATTAACATGCATTATAATTCAGGAATGTCAAACCCTGAATTCAGGGATATGGATGTTGCTTCAACTGTAAAAAATATGTTTGCTAACTTTGTCAGAGAATACATTTAAACATTACGTATGCATGAACTGCACTCATGCAGCATCTGTTAAATAACCATGTATGATCTCATGTAAGAAGATCATTTCAGATAGACTTAGTTTAACGATCAGAGGTCAATCATCAGTTCAGTTTTTGACTGATGCACCTGTTCAGTCAGCAATATACATACATTAATCATCAAATAACCATTCTTCCCATATGTACCTAGCACCATATCAAATTAGTTACTATATATTATCCTGAGTTCCCAGAAAACAAACATTAAAATCAAATTTAATCACAATAACAATGGAGAAGTTCTGGAGCAAACCACACGTCCCACAGGATAGACATAAAACATTCACATTGATTTTAATGCGGTTTTTAACCCAAGAAATGCTAGCGATATCACCAAACAATGTGTGGGGACATTCAAAGGGTTGAAAAGCTCATTTGTATCAATAGAAATTTTGTACTGTTGGTTTGCCCAAGAACTCCTCCACCTTTCTTTTGAAACTACAGCCCTTGGACTTGCATGGAACCAATAGTTGAACAATAGCGGAGAAGAAATTATTACACTACTCCATAGGCGTGTGCAGCCAATTGCATTAGGGTGTGCACCCAAAAGCACAAACACACACACATGTGCGTGTGTGTATATGTGTATATATATGTGTGTGTGCTAAATAAATTAACAAATGTACTAATCTGGACTGGGAACCAAATGGGCACACAACATACAAATATAATAGCAAATTAGTTATGCAATGTGACAAACAGATGTTGCCAAATTTACCCTTATGAGCTTAAAACTCTACACTTTGGCATATATTGTAATTTAGAATGCATTTATGGGAGGGAGAAGGTTAGCCAATGCACATTCATTTTAATGCCACTGTTTCAAACTGCATTTTACAGACAGAAAACAGTAAAAAGACTGCCCACCCTGTCCACCTCCACAAACTGTCCACCCTGTCCATCTCCATACTGCCTACCTCCACACACTGACAGCCTCCACACCCTGTCCTTCTCCACACACTGTCCACTCTGTCCTCATCCACAGTGCCCACCACCTCCACACACTGGCCTCACTGGCCACCTCCACATACTGTCCACCTCCAACACCCTGCCCAACTCCACATTGTCCCCCCTCCACACCCTCTCCACACTGTTGTCCTCCACACACTGTCCACCTGTCTCCATCCTGACCCCCTCCACACTCTGTGCCCACTGTCCACCTCCACACTCTGTGGCTGTGCCCATTGTCTACCTCCACACTCTGTGCCTACTGCCCACCGCCACACTCTGTGCCCACTGCCCACCTCTACACACTGCCCACCTCCACATACACTGCCCACCGTGTCCATCTCCACACACTGCCTACCTCCGTCCTCCACACACTGCCCACATCAGATACAGGCCCCCGACATAAGCTGCTAGCAAAGAGACGATTCAAGACATGAAGTGTATAATGAGGTGTTCTGGCGTGCAGAGCGTGCAATGAGCATGGTTATTATTGCCCACGCCCCCAATGGTGGTGTCATCATCATGCTCATGGTACCCAGACCTGAAGGTTGTGTACGCATGCACAGCTATCAAGTAGCTTCCCTACACATTGAGTCTTAATTGACTCAATGAAGGGAAGAGTAATGTCAGTGACAGACACTGACAATGGCACTTAGGGAACATAGCTTAGCTGCTGGCAGCCAGAGCGATTGTTCTTGCGGGTGGGGGCTTCCGAGCACGTGGCTTTTTATGCCAGGCGGCCTGCTCCTATTTTAATTTGTGTGCCTGGAGCTGCAGCTCCCTCAGCCCCTAAGTTAATCCGGCCCTGCGATTAGGGTGTGCATAGGCACACGCCTATGAACTACTCCATTAAAAAGGTTTGAAAAAACTCTGTGAAAACCTTAAAAAATAAGCACTGATATATTAATGTGTTGACACTAAAGGTCAAACATAACTTTTGCATGATGTACAGCTTTTTCCTCTCTGTATTTTACAAAACCAATGGATTTTCACAAATAGATGTGACTCTTTGTGTTCTTTTTAGGTGTCTTTAGATAATGATATTAGATAACATTATTGAAAAGGTAATTAATACTCAGTCAGTCA
Source organism: Rhinophrynus dorsalis (assembly GCA_037306005.1). Classification (NCBI taxonomy): domain Eukaryota; kingdom Metazoa; phylum Chordata; class Amphibia; order Anura; family Rhinophrynidae; genus Rhinophrynus; species Rhinophrynus dorsalis. The sequence goes on from CM074720.1 coordinate 149,364,757, forward strand.
TAATTCAGTCATAATCACTATGCTTTGTGAAAACAAGTTTTGCCTTAGCAAATAGGGGAAATTACCATCACATTACCATCAAGTTGCCCAGGCAACCCCACTGTACTATTTAGCCCATGCATTCTCAACAAGGATGCCATGGCATATTGTTGGGTCACAAACTTCAACTTAGGGTGCCCCTTTTTGCTACAAAGATAAAAATGTAAATGTTGAGTTTCAAATGTTTATGGGCATTGTTTTGAACCATATGTTTTTAATGTTATTGCTATTCTGATTGTAAGTCCTTAGAAAAACTGTATATTTTTGTATTTGTATCCTTCATGATGAATGATATAAAACATGCTAGGGGTTCCCTGAAAATTCCAGATTGGGTTTGAGGGATGACATCAGCAACAAAAGATTGAGAACCAACGCTTTAGTCTTTATCAGAGAGACACAAAGTTTTAGTGAAATGTTTGCAGTTGTATTTCCTATTTCTGTGCAGAAGAAGAAAACCTGTGGCCCTCATTCAGTTGTTGGACTACAGCTCTAATCATGATGGGCACTATAGTCAAGCAGCAGCTGGAGGGGAGCTACAGATTGCCCACTCCTGGTATATGATTGGGGAGCTGTACTGGCTTTTGGATACAGAAATGTTCTACTATTGTTTTGTACCAATTAAGGTTTTAAAAACCAAGGTATTTTGGTTTGTCTATTCTAGTGCAGATGATTTACCCCAGACAGCCAATACTGGAGGAATTCTGGTCAAACCAACAGCATCACATAGACAAATAAAACTGCCACAATTCCCATCCATGTAAATGGGGTTTTTAACCCTTTGAATGCTATATATATCTCCAACACATTGTGCAGCAATGCACTGGAGAGCATTCTAGCATTCAGGGATTAATAGCCCCATTTAGATAATTGGAACTTTTTATTTTCACTCCTATGATATAGTTGTCTGCCCCAGAATAGAATAATATTATCTTCCTGAATATGGCCTTTCATACTTTGCTTGAAATTTCAGTTTACAGCTATGCAAGTTTTAGTTCTGAATTCAAGAGAGATCTGGTGATGAAGTAAGTGCAGTAGATGGCAGTACTTGACCACAGTGATGTGGGAGTAGGGCAATAGCTATAAATCTAAACAACTGAAATGACTCATTCAGAAGGTGTGTTTCTGTGCTTCTGCAATAAACAGACCTCTTCTATACAACATGCTACCAAACAGTTTTCCCTTTTGCAGAGCTAGCCTCAATTTGATTTGATTTAAGACCTTTGCACGGAGGCAAGACTGGTTTATTCTGTAGTGGTATTGATAGTGCTCTGAACTGAGTTTGCATAATTATTTTTTTACAGTTAATCCGTTTATGTTTTAAAAGCTGGGGGAAAATAAGGCTAAAATGAAAAATCTATGCAGACAATTGAATGCTGTTCTTGAGTAAATGACCTACTCACCTTCAGTATCACACTGAACTTTAACCTGTGAGAATTGTAATTGATCAACAAATCAGCACAGATGCATGCTTCTTATATGGGGCAATAACAGTATGTCATTGTTAACCCTCAGAATGCTAAAAGGGTGCTCACACCTCTGGTACTTAAAGGTTAAAACTGTTCTGTGTCAGTACAAGAACTTTATTAAATCATTGATCTGTGCTTACAATAGGCCAGTGGTTATATACAATTGTCTTTATTTTGTCTGATCCAGACTACATATAGCACTGCATCAGAGAAAATAAAGACAAGTGTATATAACCTATTGTAAGCACAGATCAACAATTACCATCCAGATCTGCATAATGGACTTATTCGTAACCCAACTCAATAATGGATTATAACAATAAATACACTGGAGGACTGTATAGCAGATAGGTCTCTGCGATGTCTGTTTAAGAACAGCATGCATAGAGCCAGGGACTCCTGTTCAATGGAACACACTCATAATTCAATAAATTTTCATCAAGGGATTGCTCTATAACATCTTAATCTGCTGTAGAAACATCCAATTTCAAACAGCAAACCCGCAATGACCTAAAGGACCCCATATACCAACCCCACAGGGAGATGGAATACTACTGGTAGAGGTAATACATTTGGATCTCAGTCAACAGATGAGCCCCATAATAGGTACCCGTCATGTTTGTCCTTAAACTGCAAGGCACTCCTGCTTAAGGTACTCTTTACTTAATAATAACTGTGATGTGAGAGACAACATGCTGCTCAGTTATTTGTTATAAACTGATACGTTTATTTGGCATATTAACCAGAGAAGTCTGGATCTTAATTACATGCTTATTTACATTGACTTCTGAACACAGACTCCCATGACAGTAAGGCTTTCATTCTGATTTGTGATACATAGTTACACACTGTGCATATCAGTAAGCTTTGCATGTTGATCAAACACTATGTAAATCAATGAAACAATTGATGGTGAGCAGTATATTTGGGCTCCCAGCAGTATTTTGAATTTTAGACTGAAACAGATCTTATGCTTTTTATTATACTGTATATCTTTCAATACTCTACTGTTTTCTTTAAAGGGATAGTAATCCTTCGTTTTATCTTTATTTTATTTTGTAGGCATTAAAAAAAATGAAGAACGATATAAGTCTTATCTCTCAAACCTTTATGGTTTAAGAGATATTCACAAGCAAAGTATCCCCCCCCCTGTTCAGCCAGATCAGAAGGGAGGTGCCCAGGTAGACTGTAGAGAGGGACAATCTTCAATTAAGATAAGGGAAAAAGCTGAAAAACTTGTCAGGGGGGGAAGGGCTTTCATTGCTTTCATACAAAGAAGATTGTCCCCTGCTGTTATTTATCTGGTCTTACAACCAGATTCACATCTGAGAAGAGATGGCTTACACTAGGAAAAAGGGGCTGGAGGGGGAAACTTTGCTTGTGAATATCTCTTAAACCATAAAGGTTTGAGAGATAAGACTTATATCATTATTCATGTTTTTTGAATGCCTACAAAATAAAATAAAGTTAAAACGAAGTATTACTATCCCTTTAACTTTCCTTGCTTATTGACGAAAGGATACATGTTGTAACATAATAAGCCGTACAGTTGAGTGTTTTGTCATTTTTCTTTACACTATTACACTGTATATTAGGTCACCTTGGTGTATGCTCTGCTTGTGTTGATAAAGGCCCTATAGGGGGTTGAAACTTTCACATTAAATTCAGCTCTTCACACAAGATCTTTGAGTGCATTTTTTTCAGCCTTAATTGCAAAAATGTTTGCATAACACATGGCATGTTTTAAATAAATAAAATGGTTACCATTATACTTACTTTTTTCCTTAAACCATATATTTCAGCTGCATAATAATGTTCTTCCAACACCATGCCAAGCTGGAAATGGAACTTGGGGTCCTTAGGCTTGAGTTTGATTGCAGATGCATAGGCAATTGCAGCCTGATGAAGAGCATTCAGAGGTGACATCTGTTCACTGTACTGAAGCACATCACCTGTAATTTCAAAATTGCTAAACATTTAGGACAGTAAATCAAATTTGTATGTCAAGAGCAGTTATCAAGTTTTACTAAAGTTTTTCCTTTGAGAGAAGGCCCTCTTTACCATAATTTCCCTCTGATGTTCACTTGATAATAATATATTAACAATATCAAAGTATTTTACCAGGAAGGATCCATTGAGATTGTCGCTTGTTTTCAAGTATGTCCTGGGGGTATAGATACTATTACACAATTTAATGGTACTAATTTTATCTACCTCGGAAGGATGAAATGCTGAGTTGACCCTGCTGGGACTAGAACCTGTGGCCTTGCAGTTTGAACAGATTCTACAGCTGGCACCTTAACCAACTGAGCTATCATACCAGCTAAGACCCCTTTTTTTATTTAGGACTTCAGACATTGTTAGAAGTTTCAATGTCACTTTATGAGCAAGGAATACATTTGCCATACCATCCCTAAAATCTATTACCTTAAAACTCAGTACTTAAGGAGAGGAGCCGCATACTGACTAAGCATGTATAACCAGAAGGCTATGGAGATAACCAAGGATCAGTCCCCAGTCTTACAGAGTGAACTGCTAAGACTGTCCAAGAAGTTTTAAAACCACTTATGCTAATGGTGCTAAACTACCAGACAGAATATTTGTTAGAGCCAACCTCTGATTTGAAATTAAAATGTTTTATTTCTCCTACAGTTTATCTATTATCTTGACAGTAATTCCTTTGCATTGTATGGAGTCACCAATTACTGTTCTTTACAGAATGCCATAGTAACAGTACCATTTCTAATTCACAGTTTGAACTATTATAATTTTAAAATAATGTCACTGTTAGCAGTGGGAGTACAGTACCCTTGTTTTCTTTGCTGAAAATGCCTATGACATTTTTTCATTAAAAAAGATTACTTGTCCTTTAATGCCCTATAACTAAGCTTTTCAAAAACAACTTTACCACACTTAGTTCTGCTTTTTTGCATTGGAAGCAAATAAGAATATGTTTGCCTATTCTGAACTTCAGCTGGCAACCTCTCCTGATTCCGCACTGTTTCCATAGGGATTGCAATTCAGCAACAACTTAAGCTGCAGGACTGCTCCCAGGGAAGTAGATCTTCTGATAGAGCACTATATTTTTGACTGTTGTCACTGAATTTTTATATGTACCATATGGTACTGATGTTTTGCCCCATAATTGCTCCTTGTTTCTTTTGTGAATATGGCACATAGGAAACAAATGTTATTCATGTAAATGGGGAGTCTTTATCTGATAACTCTATATTTCTGCTGATAATTTTTTATGATATCAGAGCAACAACATTTATCATAGGTCATAAAATTCCAGGGAAGTTATGCACTAAGCAGAGATGAAGGTGTGAAAAACAGGAGATAAGCTCTCCAGTGTTATAACGTCTCCTATTAATTAATGGAGCCTATGCACTAAATTCTCTCCAGCTTGATATCTTAGTACATATGCTCTGTAGAATAACACTGAAACTGCAGAGTTTATTACACTGGATAAGTTATGTTATCTTTATTACGTCTTTATCACATCTTAGTGAATCTCCTAACATGGGTTGAGGGCCACTGGGTAGTAAGTGGCAAATTTATCACTTATTTATCTAACACTTGGCTTATTCTGATCTCCTTTTGTATGCCACTTTTTATTAGTGTAGATTTGATAATGCTGCTAGAAAAAATGTACTCATGCATTTTAATAATGATTTTGTCAAACACAATATTATTATGGAAAGATATTAATTTAAACCAGACTATTTACAGACACTTCTTAACAGTCAAAGCATTAAAATATATCCTTCCAAATTTGGCCAGTATGCATTTGAAATTTAGTTTAATATATATGTAGGAATTTTGACTTAATAGGGGAGGTGTGCTAATATGATTCAGCACAATAATATGTGCGGGAACGGATTTCTTAGTGATACACTTGCCTAAAGTCAATTTACTAAGATAAGTATGCCAAGAATTGTCCTGTGTACATCTCTCACACAAAGGGGTTGGCAATGTATGGTCTTTTGGGCCATTCTTTTCCTCTAAGCCTTATTTAAAGGGATAGTAATACTTAGTTTTATCTTATTTTATTTTGTAGGCATTAAAAAAAACATGAAGAACGATATGTCTTATCTCTCAAACCTTTATGGTTTGAGAGATATTCACAATCAAAGTTTCCCCTCCCGCCCCTTTTACCTAGTGTAAGCCATCTCTTCTCAGATGTGGAATCTGGTTGTAAGACCGAAAGATAACAGAAGGTGACAATATTCTTCCTATGAGAACAATGAAGGCCCTGCCCCCCTTGACAAGGTTTTCAGGTTTTTCCCTTATCTTAATTGAAGATTGTCCCTCTCTGCAGTCTACCTGGGCACCTCCCTTCTGATCTGGCTGAACAGTGTTGCATCAGTAAAAGGGGCGGGAGGGGGATACTTTGTCATTGAATTACTCTTGAACTACAACCCTGACAGAATTGAAATAACACTCTCCAAAGTCCAAATATTATGATGATTAATTAGAGCTGCTTTTATTATGAAACATTACTATCCCTTTAATGCCATGCACTAACAAGAAAAAATAGAACTTTACTCAGTTTCCCTGCATATGCTGTAGGGTAGACATCTGAGGTTTGCTCTCATTAAAGTCTTAACAACGGTGGAGCGTGTGCACTGGTAGTCACTAAAGCAATTTTAGACTCTATATGTACTACACAGTGCAGCTACATGTGTAGGAATTCAACATGCCAGTACAGAAAGTGAGCTGTGCTGCAGATTTGTTAACTCCCCCAAGGATCTGCTCAGTATCAGTTTTTCCTCAAGTTTCTGTTGATTTATTTTTAAAAGAAAACCAAAAAAGTATAAACTGAGACATTAGTTATTTTCACAACTTTGTACATATGCATTGTCACCAGATATAATATATAGAGTACTGTGCAAAAGTCTTAGGCAGGAGTGAAAAATAAACATGTTAATAGTTTATATTTATCAATTAAGAAAATGATTATGAAAAGAAGAAAGATCTAAATCAAATCAATATTTGGTGTGACCACCCTTTGCCTTCAAAACAGCATCAATTCTTCTAGGTACACTTGCACAAACCCAGGGATTTTGTAGGCATATAGTCCGGTGCATGAACAAACAATTATACCAGACAGGTGCTAATGATCATCAGTTTAATATGTGGGTTGAAACATAATCATTAACTGAAACAGAAACAGCTGTGAAGGAGGAATAAAACTGGGCTAACAAGGGAACTTTGCTGAAGACAGTTTAATGTCAAAAGTCATACACCATGAGAAAACTGAGCACCGCAACAAGACAAAAGGTAGTTATACTGCATCAGCAAGGTCTCTCCCAGGCAGAAATTTCAAGTCAGACAGGGGTTTCCAGATCTGCTGTTCAAGCTCTTTTGAAGAAGCACAAAGAAACAGGCAATGGTGAGGACCGTAGACTGAGTGGTCGGCCAAGGAAACTTAGTGCAGCAGATGAAAGGCACATTATGATTAGTTCCCTTCTCAATCGGAAGATGTCCAGCAGTGCCATCAGCTCAGAATTGGCAGAAAACAGTAGGATCCTGGTACACCCATCTACTGTCTGGAGAAGTCTGGTCAGACGTGGTCTTCATGGAAGACTTGCGGCCAAAAAGCCATACCTCCAATGGGGAAACAAGGCCAAGTGACTCAACAATGCACGAAAACATAGGATGCAGGGTGCAGAAAAATGGCAGCAGGTGCTCTGGACTGAGGAGTCTAAATTTGAAATATCTGGCTGTAGCAGAAGGCAGTTTGTTCGTGGAAGGGCTCAAGAGCGGTACTAGAATGAGTGTCTGCAGGCAACAGTGATGCATGGTGGAGGTTCCTTGTAAGTTTGGGGTTGCATTTCTGCAAATGGAGCGGAGGATTTGGTCAGTACTAATGGTCTCCTCAATGCTGAGAAGTACATGCAGATACTTATCCATCATGCAATATCATCAGGGAGACATCTGATTGACCCCAAATGTATTCTGCAGCATGACAACGACCCCAAACATACAGCCAAAGTCACTAAGAACTATCTTCTGCGTAAATAAGAACAAGGAGTCCTGGAAATTATGGTAAGGCCTCCACAGATCCCTGATCTCAACATCATTGAATCTGTCTGGGATTACATGAAGAAAGAGAAGCAACTGAGGCTACCTAAATCCACAGAAGAACTGTGGGTAGTTCTCCAAGATGTTTGGAACAACCTACCTTCTGAGATCCTTAACAAGCTTTGTGCAAGTTTACCTAGAAGAATTGATTTGATTTAGATTTTTCTTTTGTTCACTCACTATCATTTTGTTAATTGATAAAAAACTATTAGCATGTCTATTTTTGAAAGCATTCTTACTTTACAAGACTTTTGCACAGTACTTTATATCAATATAAATAAAAGAATAAGCCTCATTGCATAATGCATGGTTCCTCACACACAGAACATAATTTATATCTCCTCAGAAAACACAAACACATTGCACAGAATGCCTCATTACATAATTTATGTCTCATCAGGAGACACAACTCCCATTGGGTGATTCAATGGGGACATTACTGCTCCCATTGGGTGATTCAATGGGGGCATGTTTATCATACAGGGAGTTGGCCCTCCCCCTCCAGCCCGCCCACCACTATCCAACTGACAAAAAAAAATATAGCTGCCACTCGCTCCTGAAGTAGGGGATATCAATAACTTCTCCCGGTCCACTCACACTCTCACTCAGGATCATGACCCCACAAACACACTGTTTCAACTCCCACAGATAATTGTAACCCTCCATACACTCTGTTTCAGTACGAAGGTGTAATGTTTCCATAAAATACAAACATTCAGGGATAAACTTAATAGCAACTCTTTTATTTAACTCTTTTCATCTCTTCACTCAACCTCACTGTCTGTTTTAAACTTCCCACCCTTTCTCCTTAAAGGGTGAGAGATGTTTTGCTGTATGTTACAGAGGGCAAGCCTCAAACACCACTTTCTATTTGCTCCCTCAGCATATGTCTACGTTGCCTCAACTGAAGAGCCACCGTGTGTTATATTGCTATGTTACCTCAGCTTAAGTAAGGAGGAGTTACTGCTCCCATTGGGTGATTCAATGAGGGAGTGATTTAAATCATGCAGGGAGTTGGCTTGCCCCCACTATCCAGCCCGCCCACCACTATCTAAGTGACTGAAAAAACAAAATGGCTGCCACTCGCTCCTACACCACAGACACAAACACATCAGACAAAAACACACACACTCAATCACACACACTCTCTCACTCATTCACACTAACACACTCGCACTCACACACTCAATCATACACACCCACACTCAATCACACACACTCACACTCTCTTACTCACACTGTCTCACTCACACTCTCTCATTCACACTCTCTCACTCATACTCTCTTACTCACACACACTCAAACTCAATCACACACACTCAATCACACACACTCTCACTCACTCACTCTCTCATTCACACTCACACACACTCTCACTCTCACTCACACAAACTCACACTCTCTCACTGACTCACTCACACAATCACACACATTCAAACTCTCACTCACTCACACTCTCACACACACACTCTCTCACACTCACACACTCTCACTCAATCACATTCAATCACACTTACTCACACACTCACCCATGCTTATGCAATCACTCACAGGCAATCACTCACATTCACACACTCACTCTTGCACTCACACGCAATCATTTACACTTACTCACTCACACTCACACCCCGGGAGCCAGCATGATCCACATTCCACCATAGCCTCACTCACACTCACTCACACCCCCCAGGAGCCAGCATGATCCACCTTCCACTATAGTATGTGCAATTACCACATGCATTTCAACTACATGAATGAATGCCACTCACACCCCGGGAGCCAGCACGATCCACCTTCCACCATAGTATGTGCAATTACCACATGCATTTCAACTACATGAATGAATGCCACAGTGGAGGCATAAGTACAAATACAAACTCATTACAATGACACATAAGTCACCAGCATTATGACTCACTGTGTGTGTGTGTCTCTGTGTGTGCCTGCGTGTTTCTCACTGTGTGTGTGTTGCATGTCTGTATCACACTCTATGTGTCTGCAAGTTGTGCATTGCATGTATGTGTGTATGACTGTGTTGCACTTTATGAAGCTCAGTGCATGCGTGTGCGTGTGTGTCTTGCATCCGTGTGTGTGCATTAATTCCCTATATAGCCTGACGGGCAGCGCCGTCCCACATTGATAGTATGTGTATATATATATATATATATATATATATTACACACATAATGTATACCATTATATATTTGCTTGAACATTAGAAAGTCTATTTGACTATAAATCAGCATTAAAATAATAATATTTTAACTATGATATAATTAACTATAATATATGTGTAAGAAAAATGTACTTTACAGAGCAATTTTACAACCTGAGTTAATGCAGTATAAATCAAAAAGGCTAAGAGCAGAAGAAGGTTGTTTGTAAGATCCAAAATTGACTTGATTTAGTGGATGGTCTATGTTTTTTACTTTAATTAAGAAACTGTGAGACCCATAACTCACCAAAGAACCACAGCACAGGGGAATTCATGTAAAATTTTACAGTAACCTAACAGAATGTTTGATGGAAACTTGTCTGTGCTATGACATAAGCCAGGGGTTCTCAATCTCTTTTGGCCCAGGGCACCCCTCCTAACATGCAGTCTAGAATTCTCAGGGGACACCTAATTTTTACAGGTCATTTGACAAAGGCATAATAAAGGGTACCAATGCAAAAAAATACATATTTATATTTATTAAAGGGATAGTAATACTTAAAATGTAAAATAAAATATGTTGCAGGGTTTATCCCCCTGAGTAAAACAAGGAAATTCCCACTGCTGAAAGGTGTTTTATTCAAAAGTTATAGCTCAAAGTTGAATTTTTTTAGGTGCAATATCACAGTGGCCTGAAATTGTACAGTGGCGCTGTTTTTACACCATCCTATGGAGATGTATGGTCCCGGGATGGTGTAGCAACAGCACCACTGTACAATTTCAGGCCACTGTGATATTGCACCTAAAAAATAAAATGTTGAGCTGTAATAACTTTTGAATAAAACACCAATCAGCAGTGGGAGTACCCTTGTTTTACTCAGGGTGATAAACCCTACAACATTTTTTTTTTTTTTACATTTTAAGTATTACTATCCCTTTAATAGAATTTATAGTCTGAATGAAAAAATTAACATAATGCGCTTAAAAATTTCCCTAAATATAGATTTGAAAATTAAAATTCCCATTTTTACCAGTCTTCATAGGAAATCGGTGGCACCCCAAGCTAGTTTGCAGGGCACACCAATGTGCCACGGTACCCTGGTTGAGAACCACTGACATAAGCAATAAGATGTATTATCTATATCAACTGACCAACAATTCTCCAGGCATGCCACACACACCCCAGGGCGGCCACAAGGAGGAGGTAAGCACATCTCCTACATTCACATCAGTTCAACATAGAAAGGGGCGTAATTTTCACAGAAGTGCGCATGGGGCCAAAGGGAGTCACACCGTCTTACTAATGCAATGTCTCTCATATTAGAGATCAAGTGTGATTTGGCCCCCTGCACGCTGCTGTCAAAATATCTGCAAGGAATAACAGAAACTTAAAGTTACATCACCGTTTGCATGCATCCTCTTCCACAAAACACTACTTTTAAGTAACCATCTTCCTCTTCTAAACTCTGCCTCCATTAAACTCTGCCGTTGCTAAATTGTGAGAACACTATACTTTGCCACTCTACCAAACTGTGCAGCCGCTGTCCCAAATACGCCTCTTTCTACATCAATCTCTGCCTCCGCTACAGTGTACTTTAACCCTTTTAGTGCCACCGAACCACTCTGTCAACGTAGCTCACTCAGCTCTAAATATTGTGGCCATTTAACCCTTGACTGCCAGAGGGGTATGCAGCACACAGAGCTCTCCATACTGATAAAGCCTCTTTTAAAATGGAATGTCCCACAATTATTAACCCTTCCAGTACCATGGAGCTACACAACGCCTTGCAAAGCAATGCGTTGCGTACCCCATGCCACTCAGAGGGTTTACAGCTGTGCAGCATTCCTGGCCTCTGAAGCTCCTGACAGCCGACTCAGACAATTTCCAATTGCCCCCAACATCTAGGACAGGAGACCAGCACAGGAGTAAGCCACCGCTAAAGCAGTCCACTTACAATGCCCAGTAGGAAAAGTGCCGGTACATACTGCTGCTACCACTTCTCAAACGCCGACATCTACGTAAAGGGTTAAAACACTTCAAGAAACCAAGTGCTCCAAATATATAAATTGTATTGATTCAACTTGAGTTTTTAACGCCTTGGATGCTAGAGAGGTTTCCAATTCAATGCCTTGGAGTCCTCTCTAGCATTCAAGGGGTTAAAAGCTGAATTTACATCATCCAGAATTGTTTTTTTTTTTACACATCCTTGTAAAGTGCTTGCTAAATAAATTTCAATAAATATAATGCAGAAAGCATTCTTACTTTAATGTGCTGACTGTTTATGTAATAAAGGAGGAGGAGCCTATAAAATATGAGCACCATAGCCCCTACTTGCAGGAGCACTGTCCCATAACGAAGTTCTCCCTCCAGCCCTGAGACAAAAGAGCAGGGTTCTGAAAACAGCCAGCAGAAGTTCTGCATTGCGCTTCAATAGGAGGGGAGGCTCATGAGGTGACAAAGGCGCTTTGGTATAGCAACCAGCCTGTTAACCATTTGAGTGCCAAAGGGGTAGCAACGCATTGCTTTGCAATGCGTTGCGTACCCCTCTGTCACTCGAAGACTTAATGTCTTGCATGTCTGCGCTGTAAGTGAACAACGGAGCAATCATGGCCATGAGCTCACCCTTGCTGCTTCCCCACTGAACAGCTGCCTCACTGCCATTACAGCACTTCATGGACATTGGTAAGGAGGGTTTAAAGGAGCAGTAAACTTTTTTCATGAAAAAATATATATTGTAGGGATTTTCCTATTGAGTAAAATAAGGGTACTCCCACTGCTGAGAGATTTATATTTCCAGAGTTATTACAGTTTAAACCCATGTTTTTTTATATTAGCAGTGCCCTCTAGTGGTCAAATTCTAATTCGATTTCCTGTTAGATTCTAATGGAGAGGAAAGTCAGAAAAGTCAGAGACATACAGTTCTCTATAGAATGTGATAGAAACTGCCTGTCACTTCCTGTCAGTTAGAACTATCAGGAAGTAAACACAGCAAATTCACTTCCTGATTATTTAAACTGCTATCATTTTTGAATAAAACATCTGACAGTGGTGGGAGTGACATTGTTTTACTCAACGGGAAATGCTCTGTAAAATATGTGTTTTCATAAAAAAAAGTTTACTGCTCCTTTAAAGTATGTGCTGATCCTAGCTGTTGTTTGATTACAGCGGAGGATGATGGCATATGTAGTCCAACAACAACCTGACAGTCACTGGTTGCTCACAATTTAGGGAAATGGTATTTTTTTTTCAAGGCACCACTATCACACTGTCAGGGCACCCCTAATATTCTATAGCTCATTTACAAGGACATAATGAAGGGAACAAATGGCTAAATATTTACTTATTATTATGTTACAATGAAAAATGAAGTGATTCTGTTGCAAACCACCTGCACCATAAGGGACCAATACATATTATCAAAATTCACATGATTTAAAGGGATAGTAATTTTGTTTGTAAAGTCAATGCCATATGGTAGATGTTAAAAAAAAAGATTAATTGAGGTTAGTCTGGTCTCTCAAACCATCATGGTTTGCGAGGTATACAATGTTAAACTTCCCCCATCCCTCCTCTTTCTCAGACATCATCTGTAAAGCTGACAGCAGGAGATTCTGGTCACCTGACCAGAAGTGGCTCTTCAGCAGAGCCTAAATAGCGATATCTAAAAATAAATACTTCATTGGAACGGTCAACAAAGTGTGTCTGGTTTGCAGGCACGCTTTGTAGACCATTCCTATGAAGTATTTATTTTTAGATATCGCTACTTCGGCTCTGTTGAAGAGCAGGCACACTTTGTAGTTTGTCTCTTTTTTAATACCTACAATATAGCAATTACTTAATAAACAACATTACTATTGCTTTAAAATACTCTTACCACTTTCAAAACATTACACATCTCCAGTTTACTACACACATTTTTAAAAACCTCTACAACATTTCAGTACTATATTAGGAAAAGGCCCACAGAGTTGACAATGGGGTGCTTGACTGATATTCAGTAAATTCATTGACAATGATTTGGGTACATTTGCGGCAGGGTTAAGTGTTTCACAGCCAAAGAAGTATCCATGCAGTGGAATGTGTTTGATACCTGCTTGCCACTGAAGGAACCTAACACATTGTCTATTTTCTTTAGTTTCTTTAAACTCCTTCAGTGCCAAAGGTATCCAGCACATTCCACTGCATACATATCTCTTTGCCTCTTAAACACTTAACCTTTTCACTGCCACAAACTTAACAAACCATTGTCAATGAATGCGATGAATACCCCTCAAACACTCAACGGACTTAACACCCACGGGCAACGCCGTGCCCCTTTTGCTAGGGTTGAACTTAATGGACTTGTGTCTTTTTCCAACCTAATTTACTGTTACTATGTAGTAAAACATAAATCTGTTAAACTGTTGATTGTATGTTTTCTCATAAAACATTTTTAGCCCTTCTTGAACATTTTGATTTGTTTAAATCAAAATCTTTATGCTACTAGAGTGATGCCAGGGAAGGTAAACACACTACTGAAAACAAGTGCAGTTAACAGGTCAGAATATCCTCAACGTATGTCAACTCCAAACAAAGGATCAGCAAGCTTTACTTCTTAACTGCTATATAAGTGTTTATTTGAAATCTGATCTGTATAGGCCTCACTATTTAAAACAGAACGGGCTGCAGCAGAACTACAGATCACTTGGTCTGGTCTGGGACCAAGGCTGTATGAAACACCCTAGTGGACATCTGAATCAGTCTGTCTATAAGTCACTGGAAATGTTCAAACCACCACCATGTCACCCAGATGAACGTATAGATCTATTACATAACGCATCTGTTAATTTCTTTATTATTGTTTGTAGCACCACACCTTTGAAAAATATTCACTCACCTGCTCAACAATTTCTATATCTCTGTTACTCCTACATTCGCCAATGATTTGTTCTCGTGATCAATTTATCTTTATCTCTATGCACTAAAACCTTCACACCTCTTCACACACAAATACATCCTCCTCTTGCCTACTTTTTATGTCTGTAACTCTCCTTGTGGTTTCAGGAGAGTTCACTCCTAAACCTGGTCCCAGCTGCATTCCCATCTGCATCTGTCCTTGACTACAGATCCCAGTAATTTACCAACCATCCCCTTCCTACATCTATCCCCTCAGACTTATCCTGAGCATTATGGAATGCTCACACTGTAGGTGTCAAATTCCACTTAGTTCACAACATATACCTCTCCAACTTGACTGACTTCTTTGCAATCACAGAAACCTGGCTCTCACTGCTACAGGCCTCTGACCACCATAATTTTTTCTCCCATCCTTCAAGGTTCAGTCAGTCCAGCTCTTCTCCCCAATTCCTCTCCAAGAAGCTGTGATCCATCATAAACCAAGCAACAATTCCTTCTTTCTCTTAGACTGTGAGGCCTGTCTTTCTGTCCTCAGACTCTCCTACATTGCTCCTTGGCAATTTCAACTTTCCTTCTAATGAACCATCCACATCCAGTGTTCCTGCTTTCTTTCTCTGACCTTGTCCTAAGGCTTTCAACAGTGGACTGCTGCCAGTACTTACAGGGAGGACCAGTATCTGGACCTAACATTCACCAAAGACTGTTCAGTGTCAGACTTCCCAGTTTCCAATTTTCCTCTATTTTCATCATCTTATTACCTTCACACTCCTGCTTCCCCTAAAACACATCTTTTCATCAAAATTCTACCTATCTGAGATAGCATCCAACATGTAAACTTCTCAATATTCACTCTGCTCTACTACTTACCTAGACAATCTTGTCCAAGGATATAACTCTGCACTAACTTCAGCATGCTCCTCTCCACCTTTGACACTCCCAACCCTGAAATACCAGACCCTGGTAATTCATCAAACCCATATGCTTCACACCTTGTCACGGTTACCCCGGAATAACTCAGGAGTCAGTACGGTATATAGTAAAAACACCTTTATTAATAGTAATAATAACACAAACAATATAGACAGGAAGGTGCAGAGGGTAACTGGAGAAGCCAGCAACACCTATCAGCAATAAGAGGCTGGCCAGAAGTAGACCTCACTGCTAGAGACTAGGCCTAGGCCAATGGTAGTCTCAGGTAGAACGAGGGAGTCATTGGACTCAGAACATTCGAGATCTCCCACCAGGAATGCAATAAGGGAGATACTACTGACTCAATCCTGCAGTCAGTATAAGTGGGTAGTCAGCCAGAGCCACAGGTCTGCACCAGATTTGATGTCCACTAGTCAGGAGGCAACACAGACAGGATAGTCAAACAGAGTCACAGGTCAGCACCAGATTGGATGGTCAGACAAGCCTAGGTCATACACAAAGCGGGTAGTCAGCCAGAGCCACAGGTCAGCACCAGACTGGATGGTCAGACAAGCCTAGGCCATACACGGAGCGGACACGGCCAGCCATGGGAGGCACCCGACGTGGCCAGGCCGCAGGCAAGGAGAGACGCACGTAGTGACGCCAGGGCACCACTCCCAGAACTAGTCCCCCAGCAGCGCCCAGCCAGACGACACTGGAATTAGGGTAGGTGCAGTGACATTAACCCCCCTTAAAGGCCCCTCCTCCACAAACCGGGTCGGGGTTTCCTAGGGAAACGAACATGGAAATTATGCACCAGGATCGGGGTATGAACATCATAAGAGGTTATCCAGGAGCGTTCCTCCGGACCGCATCCCTTTCAGTGTACCAGATATTGTAGCCGCCCCCAGACCCACCGCGAGTCCAATATGCTCTGTACCATATACTCCTCATGATTGCCAACCCTAACACGTGCTGGCCAGACCACAGCCAAGGTGTACCGGCTGCAAATCAGAGGTTTAAGTAAGGAGACATGGAATACATTATGTATGAGCATTGAGGCTGCAAGGTCCAGAGAATATGCCACGGGGTTAATTCTCCGCAGAACACGGAAGGCACCAATGAAGCACATTTCTTACAGGGAACCTGGAGAGTAACGTTGCGGGATGACAGCCAAACCCTCTCCCCCCCTGAAAGGTAGGTGCCGGCAACTGCCTACAGTCAGCCTGCATCTTCTGCCGTTGCACTGAACCACATAGGGTATTCTGTACTTGAACCCAAGAGGAACAGAGCGCCCTCAAATGCTCGATCAGAGCCGGAATTTCATGTGCTTCGAAAGCCTCAGGAAGAACAGAGGGTTGGAACCCATAATTGGTTAAGAACGGAGAACTCTGTGAGGATGCGTTCATAACACAATTCCGTGCAAACTCTGCCCAAGGTAACAGGGTAGCCCAACTGTCGTGGTGGTCAGAAATATTGCAATGGAGGAATTGTTCCAAGGCTTGGTTAGACCTCTCTGCCGCACCATTAGACTGGGGGTGGTATGCAGAGTAGAAGGCTAGTTGAATCCCCATCTGAGCACAAAAGCACTTCCAGAAGTGAGACACAATCTGGCTCCCCTATCCGATACAATAACCCTGGGTATGCTGTGGAGCCGAAAGACCTCTCTACCGAACACCATCATCAACTCCTGCGTGGATGGCAATCCTTTAAAGGGATAGTATTACTTCAAAATGACTATCCCTCATATTGTAGCCCTTAATAAACTGAGTTAAATGACACCAGCGGCATCTCTCAAACCTTTATGGTTTAAGAGATAGCCACTTTCAAAGTTTCCTCCTCCCTGCTGTCAGCGTTCTGCTACCAGCAGGGGAATCCGGTCCCGGGACAGGCGGAGGCTCTTAAACAGAGCCGATATCTCGTTATGGAAGGAAAAATGATTAATTGAAACAGTCTTCTACATGTGCTTGGTTACCAAGCACACGTAGAAGACTGTTTCAATTAATCATTTTTCCTTCCATAACGAGATACCTGCTCTGCTGAAGAGCCTCCTCTTGATTCAGAGACCGGATTCTCCTGCTGGCAGCAGAACACTGACAGCAGGGGAGAGGAAACTTTGAAAGCGGCTATCTCTTAAACCATAAAGGTTTGAGAGATGCCGCTGGTGTCATTTAACTCAGTTTATTAAGGGCTACAATATGAGGGATAGTCATTTTGAAGTAATACTATCCCTTTAAGTGAGCCATCTTAGAGGATTTATCCACGATTATCAGGATGACCGTGGAGCCCTTGGATGCCGGAAGGTCAACCATAAAGTCGATGGACAAATGTGACCAAGGACGTTCCCCATTGGCCACTGGTTGGAGGAGACCAACAGGCAAATGTTGAGGTGATTTATTTTGAGCACATGTCATACATGCAGCTGTAAAAGCAGAACAGTCGGTTCTGAGACTCGGCCACCAGAATAGTCTAGAGATGGACCAAATCAATTGGTCTCGTCCAATGTGGCCAGCTATTTTGGAAGTACGATATGTCTCCAACAGTCTAGTGCGTAATTGAGCAGGTACAAAGCACTTTCCACAGTGTTTCTCCGCTGGGGTGGAGGTCTGAGTGGCCAATATTTCCTCTCCCAAAGGAGAGGTGATACAGGTTCGTATTGTAGCAAGTATCAGGTCAGCTGGGAGGAGTCTCCTCTTTAGATCGGGTACAAAACCGGCATGATAGGCATCTGCCTTAACATTCTTAGAGCCAGGAAGGTAGGAAACCACGAAATTGAATCTGGAAAGGAACAATGCCCATCTGGCTTGCCGGGATGACAGACTTTAGCCTCAGACAAGTACGTGAGGTTTTTGTGATCAGTCAGAATCAGGATAGGAGAGCTGGTACCCTCCAGGAAATGTTGCCATCCTTTTAAGGCCAGGATGATGGCCAATAACCCTCTGTCTCCAATCTGATATACCCTCTCAGCCTTGGACAATTTCCTAGAGAAATAGCCACATAGTCATGAGGCCTCTCCTGGAGCCTAGCGCTGAGAAAGAAGGGCACCTACTCCTACTTCAGACGTGTCAACCTCCAGGGTAGAGGGTAGGGCGGGATTCAGGTGAACCAAAATGGGCGCTGCTGCGAATGCTGCCTTGAGACTTTTGAAGGCCTGCAATGCACTAGGAGACCATTCCGAGGTCTTGGCACCTTTGCAGGTCATATCTGTTAATTTGCAGTAATAGTCAGCGAACCCCAAAAATCGCTGTATCAATTTGAGTCCTACTGGAAGGGGCCACTGTAACACTACTGAAAACTTCTGTGGGTCCACTGCCAACCCAGAAGAGGAAATAATGTACCCCAGAAACGTTACTTGGGGTTTGTGGAATTCACATTTCTCCAATTTACAATACAGGTTATTCTCCCTCAGCAGGCATAATACTTTGGACACATCTGCGTAATGAACCTCTAGCATAGGAGAGTGAATCAGGATGTCGTCCAAATAGACTACCACACAGCTCTGTAATAATTCTCTCAAGATGTCATTGATGAAGTCCCGGAAGACAGCAGGAGCATTGCAGAGACCGAAGGGCATAAGTAAATACTCGTAATGCCCGCTCCGGGTGTTAAATGCTGTCTTCCACTCGTAGCCCTCCTTCATTTGGACTAGATTACATGCCCCCCTCAAATGGAGTTTCCTGATAATTTTGGACCCCTTTAATTGGTCAAATAATTCAGTAATAAAAGGTATGAGATAAGCGTCATACCATCAATTTGTTGAATCCACGGAAGTCAATGCATGGACATAACTCTCTGTCCTTCTTTTTCATGAAAAAAAGTCCTGTGCCGGCAGGGGATGTGGATTTTCTAATAATGCCCCTGGCAAGGGCATCAGAGATGTATTCCTCCATAGCCCTGTTTTCCTCCAAGGACAGAGGGTATATGCGGCCCCTAGGAGGGGTCGTACGAGGCAGTAGCTCCACAGAGCAATCATATGGCCTATGAGGTGGTAACGCCCCGGCCTGAACCTTGTTGAATACATCACTGAAAGTCGAATACACCTCAGGTAGGACTGAGCAATTTGCATATGCCAGTCTCACAGGACAGGAGAGACGAGACTCGTCACACTACGGAGCCCAAGACAGAATCTCACAAGTGGGCCAATCGATCCTAGGGTTGTGCGCCTACAACCAAGGAAACCCCAGCACGATGGCATAATGAGGGGAGTTGATCATCTGAAATTTCAGGGCTTCCTTATGGAGTGCCCCCACCCTCAGGGTTAACAAGAAGGTTTCTTGTGTAATGTGTGATGGTAGAAGGGGTCTACCATCAATGGCCTCAACTGCCAATGGACAGGAGTGAGATTACAACGGAATCAAACTCTTGGCCGCAAACTATGCATCAATAAAATAACCCGCATCACCTGAGCCCAACAATGCTGAAACTGAGACAGACTCATTGGCCCAAGCAAGGATTACCTCAAGGATGGGTTTATCCTGAACGACAGGATCTTAGGTGTGAGTGTTTTCCGGACGTACCGGGCAGAACTTCAACAGATGTCCAGGACCCCCACAATACAAGCAGAGTCCCTCCCTCCTCTGAAATGCCCTCTCCTCCACAGAAAGCCGGTATCACGGTGCCCGTGCTATTGCTGGCGACATTTTGACAGTGCTAATTCTTGATGCCTGTTATTGGTTAACGTGGCTTTGCTCCGCCCAGTGCTAGCCCTTAAATACTGAGCCCTGTCACTTCTGTAGTGCCCTTTCGTGGTGTTCCCGTTGCTAAGCGCTTGTTCCAGTATTCGTATGATTCCTGTGTATGACCCGGACTGCCTGACTACTCTGCCTGTATAAGTTCCTGCTCTGTGTACCGACCCGGCCTGGCTGACATTCCTGCTCTGTGTACCGACCTGGATTGTCTGACGTTCCTGCTCTGTGTACCGACCCGGCCTGGCTGACGTTCCTGCTCTGTGTCCAACCCGGATTGGCTGACGTTCCTGCTCTGTGTACTGACCCGGCCTGGCTGACATTCCTGCGCTGTGTACCGACCCGGATTGGCTGACGCTCCTGCTCTGTGTACCGAACCGGTTTTGGCGGACGTTCCTTCTCTGTGTATTGACCTGGCTCACTGCTCCATCCGGTATCCGGTTAGGGGCTGTCCTTCGGTGCCCACTCTGTCCACGGACAGATCCTCTGGTTGCCTCGTATGCTGCTCTGGCAGCCTTGTTATTGTGACCCGATCACCAAATTGTGCCCGGTGTTATAGATCCATCCGGTTGCACCATGGTACACTTGACCTATTACTGCTACAGCTGAGGTTGGTCTGTTCCTGGGCGCCTCAGGCTGTTCTCACTATCTGGCAGTCAACTCCAGGTCTGAGCGTACCGTGGTTTCACCCCAGAAATCTCTAAAATAGACTTATCTGGCAGGTGAAGGCTTAATCAGCAGAGGAGAGAAGGAGAGTCCAAGCCCTGCGTAGGATACTCGTTCTGGACATGGCACAAAATGGCTGTTGCGGCAGGAGCCAATCAGAAACAAGCGTGCGAAGCAAGCACTCATAGGAAACATAGTTTTCCCAGAAAAAGTACCCAAACAGTGCACGAAGCCCCCAACACACTGGAAACATGAACTGGATGATAGAGCAAGGGCAGACAAGAAAAATTAGCCATCTCTGAAGTCACTAGGTTAAGCGGTTGCAGAGATATGTCCCAAACTGTACAGTCTCATAGGAGTGAATGGAGCAATGGCACCTATGCAGTAAAGCGCGACGGAACTCAAATTTTACAAAATTGAAACAGTAAAATAAAAATGCATGATACATCATTAGAACATGTTAGGATACCCCAAAAAAAACACTGAACCAGTAGGAAAAGTGTCAGAACCCCCCCAAAAAATGCAAAACCAGCAGCTAAAGGGTTAAAGTACCATATAAACCTGCTCCAAAACACCCAACAGACATACAGATAACCCCAATGAGTGCAGGAGTGTGCAACAGGAACTCCAAAGGTAAACCCCTGTATGGAGGGACACTGTGGGACATGTGGACCTGCAGCACTCAAAGGGTTCCTGCAGATCTTCTGTCTTCAGATTACCATGTATTAAGAAGAAGCCTTGGTGTGCAACTCCTGAGGAAAGAACTTGTAGCCAAGATTTCCTCCCCCCGGGCTTAAGGTCCACAAAAAGCACCTGGTTACTGAGCTAGACACATCTAAGGGCATTGTCAGTTATGGTAATCCGCCTAATGGTGGTATTCCATTTCTAACAGAAAAATAAAAACATTTCTAAAACTATAGCAGAACTGTTCTCTTGCTGGTGTCTTCACCAAGGAACAAATCTTTCTGGAGCTGGTTAGCTAGCTGCAGCCAAGGAGGGAAGGTAGGCTCCACCCCCTCCATACAATTCTAGAATTGTTTCTGCCTACAATTAAAGGGGCGGATTGCCTACCCAAAGTTACCAGTAACCTGTATTGGACAACAGAGAAAAAACGTTTGTGTCCAGGAGGCAAAGTCCTCGGTGCTCCAACCCACCCCCCCAAAAGGAGGGAAGAGGGGCCCAAGCTCCAAGGAGAGGAAGCCACCCATCTGAGAATAAACAAGGGGCAAGACCCAACTACTGTTAGGGTACTGCGCCACAACACCCATGCAACCATCCCCACTATTATCGCTCCAGCCGAAATATTCAACATAAGACTCCCTGCTCCCCTGAAACTAAAACCGTCCCCCAAGTATCTGAACCCCCAACAGACCTTTAGGCATACCATTGCTTCGTAAGTGGTAACTGACCCCAGCCATAGGCCAACTAATTAGGTACAAGGAGGACTCGGCTACATCACTCACCAGTCTTAGGAGTAAACACAGCCTGGAACAAAGCACAGGAACCTCAGTCTGGATCCTCTGAAGCAGCTCTCCAGCTCGGAGGAGTAGAATTCCGATCTCGCATACATTTTATTCCCACGCGCTCAACAGTATTCTACACATTCCTCGGAATCAGCGGACCAGTAGAAGAGAATCCTCTGAAGGCCTCCGGTACTGGAATCCTGAATGCTTGGCAGAATGCGGGTACATCCTCAGCTTTTTGCAGGGTAGCCGTAAGCCCATTCCACTGACATGTTAGCAGAAAGGGAAAGCTCCATCTATAGCGCAGTCCAGCAGCTCTAAGATATTCCGTCAGGGGCTTCACCGATCTCCTTTACTGAAGGGTATGGAAGGACAAGTCCGGATACAGTTGAATGGAGACTCCAGCAAACTTAACATCTCTAGCATATCTCCTTGCCCCCAAAATGGATTCTTTAACAGAGAACCTCAGTAAACAACATATCACATCTCTCGGGGCATCAGAGGCACCCCTTCCGGGCTGTAGCGCCCTATGCACTCGATCTTTCTCAATCTCAGTCGCCTCAGTACCCGGTAGCAGGGAAGAAAACATAATCTGTGGCGAAGCTTTAAGAACCTTCGGTGGGACAGATTCTGAGAGGTTTTTTATGCAGATATTGCAGCGACGACTGCAATTATCTAAGTCATCAATCCGCCCCTGCAGCGAATTTAGTTGGTCATCATGTTGTAGCATAATTTCCAAATTGTGTTGTTGTTCCATCATGGAGGTTTGATATTCTTCCAGATCCGAGATCCTCTGACCCAGCTGAGATATATCTTTCCTCAGGTCCGAATGTCCTGGTGCACTGCCAGTTTGATTTCCTCCGCCAACAGCTTCATATTGGCCTTAGTCGGGAAATGTTGTATATCCTCTCTTGTGAGAGAAGGCATCAACTGCTCCCCATCCACCAACAGCTCCATATCCACCGCACTTGAAAGAGATTCACTGTCCAGAGTACTATCAGACCTCTGCGACAAGGCCCGCTGAGAATTCCTGCCACTACCTACACCACCAGGGGGGTTCTCTATTCTTGGCAAGAATCGGGCAATATCTGCCATAGCAGCTGGCTTGTTTTTTTTTGTTCTTGCGATGCAAACTGCTTCAGGAAGACATCAGTAAGCAGTGTGCATCAAACAATTGCGTCTCTCAGGTGCATTAGGGCAATTATTCTCCTTTTTGCTCAGAGCTAAGTACTCATGCAGCCATCTCGGTCAAGGACCAGGCTCCGCCCTACTCATTAGATTTTAATCTCTTTGTGGCAGGGTCCCTTTCTCATCCTATGATTCATTTGGTAGCAGTTATCCCATGCTAATAATGCAATTTTCACACTTCATCCCTGTATTGTTTTTTAATTGTACTATTGTTTCTGTAAAGGATGTGTACATGTACGCGCTATATAAATAAAGATACATATATACATACATCAGGATATCTATGCTTGAGCACAAAATTACTCAGTGATTTTGAGTAATATATCAATACACAAGGATGGATAACCGTATACTCTGGTGTATTAGTGTATATTATGTATATGTCATTAACCGGATGTAGAAACTGGAAATTGATCTCTGCACAACCATGCAATATAGATATTTACTAAACAACAGCAATAGCAGAGAAAAAAGTAGGTTCCTAGACAGGCAAAATCACCTGAAGGACCTTCCTGCCAAAGTTGGTTTCAGCCAAAGCAAGAACATCCACGTGATAGTGCTTGGCAAAAGTGTGCAAGGAGGACCAAGTTGTAGCCTTGCACAACTGCTCAACCGAGGCCCAATTCTTGTTGGCCCAGTGGGCCCCAACAGACCTGGTGGAATATGATGTAACATGGAAGGGAAAAGGTTTCTTCCTGAGTTTGTACGCCTTAGAATGGTAGACCTGATCCAAGAGGCAATAGTGACCTTGGAAGCAGCCTGCCCTAGGACCCTCAGAAATTACAAGCATCGATCTTAGGAAAAGACTATGTACAGTGTGCACAGAACTTGAGACAGAGAAACACATCCAACAGGTGGAGATCCCTCTTCTTGTCAGACTTGGGGTCAGGACAAAATGAAGGCACAACAATCTATATGGAACTCAGAAACCACCTTAGGAAGGAATTCCTGGGATGTTCAAAGAGATACCTTGCTCTTGTGAAAAACCATGAAAGGCGGCTTGCAAGACAAAGCCTACAGCTCAGCAAGTTTGCTGGCTGAGACCACAGCAAGAAGAAAAGCCATATCCCATTTCAACAGACGAAAAGGAATGGTCACAAAGGACTTAAAGGGAGGTCGTTGCAAGACACCCAGAAAATTGAGGTCCCAAGGAGGAGTGGAAGCCTTATTGGCACAGAAAGCATGAGCGACCCCAGGAATATCAGCTCCTGGGATGGCACAGGGGAGGACTATGAGATGTTCAGTATCCACCTGTGGTGGATCACTGTCACGGTTTTTGATGTACACTCAGACAGATCAGTAAGGATAAAGTGACTTTATTGAGTAAAGTGCATACAAGGAATAAGGCCACAGGCCCACAACACGAAACAACAATATATAGTAGTCAATAAGGCAATGACTGTAATCAGAATAACTGAGACAGGATGCAGCAAACTGGAGGTATCTAAGGCAGGCAGCCCTCCCCTAGAGAACCTAGAAAGATCAGGCTACTGGACCCCGGACTGACAGCAGGACAAAGGATGGCAGGAAGTCCTGGAGATGGTAATTGGCATGAGACCCAGATGCCTGGGTGGCACAGAACCCAAATAGGCAGTGAGGCAACACTGACCAAGGGACAGGGGTCCCAGGGTGACCAAGGCCACCACTTACAGATGGTAAACCCTAGAACGCTAGGGGTGGATCGTAGGCAGACAACTGAAAGGCCACAAGTGTCCCTTCACACGACAGTGGAATTAAGCTCAATTGCTAGCTCTAGGCCCAAAGGCCACTAGACAAGGAATAGAGCTCAGTGTCTCCACACACTACCGAGTGTGTAATAATGCAAGTGCTGGCCCTAGCCCAGGCACTGCAACAGCGAAGGAGCACAAGGATTGCCTAGACAGTCTAGGCACTGAACAAGTTAACAGGAGACGCCCAGGTATACAGGAACTCCCACAGGGAGTGAGCCCAGCAATAGTGCAGAGGGAGACACAGATAGATCTGAGTAACTCAGTCAGCACTTGATAGCACTGTACCGGTACTTAGCGTGTGCACACCGCCATGGGCGGTTAGAGTAAGTGGCTATAGCATGAATGCTAGGCCTATAGTCGGCAAGTATCACGGTGCCCGTGATTGCTGCAGTTCCTTGTCTGTCACCAGTAGGGGGCTTCTATTGGCTGTCTGCAGATAGCCCGCCTCTTATTGCCTATTTAAACCTGGATTGGGCACCCTTTGAGTGCCCTTTCGTGTTGTTTCTGACCTTCTTGCTATCACTATGCCAGTGATAGCTGGGCCTCTGTTCCAGTGTTCCTGAGTTCCTGATCTCATGTGTTCCTGAGTTCCTGATCTCTACTGTTCCAGTGTTTCCTGCATGCTGAAGTACTTCCAGTCCTGGTTCCGGCCTAGTCTCTGGTGTTGCAGTTCCTGCTGAACTTCTTCTCTGCTGTTTCCTGACCTGACTGATCGTTGCTGGTTCCTGTCATCGCATCGCCTGTCTCCTGTAACCTGGCGACCTCCTGCCTGGTCGCGTCGGCGACATTGCTTGTTACTCCAGTGTGCGGTCACTGGTTTGCTCCACAGCCTATCGGCTGTACTATCCTGTGTTGGTCCCAGCGTGCGGACGCTGGTTTGCTCCAAAGCCTTGCGGCTATACAAACTCGCTTGTTACACCAGTGTGCGGTCACTGGTTTGCTCCAAAGCCTATCGGCTATACAATCCTGTGTTGGTCCCAGCGTGCGGACGCTGGTTTGCTCCAAAGCCTTGCGGCTAGACAAACTCGCTTGTTACACCAGTGTGCGGTCACTGGTTTGCTCCAAAGCCTATCGGCTATACAATCCTGTGTTAGTCCCAGCGCGCGGACGTTGGTTTGCTCCAAAGCCTTGCGGCTAGACAAACTCGCTTATTACACCAGTGTGCGGTCACTGGTTTGCTCCAAAGCCTATCGGCTGTACTATCCTGTGCTGGTCCCAGCGTGCGGACGCTGGTTTGCTCCAAAGCCTTGCGGCTATACAAACTCGCTTGTTACACCAGTGTGCGGTCACTGGTTTGCTCCAAAGCCTATCAGCTATACAATTCTGTGTTGGTCTCAGCATGCGGACGCTGGTTTGCTCCAAAGCCTTGCGGCTATACAAACTCGCTTGTTACACCAGTGTGCGGTCACTGGTTTGCTCCAAAGCCTATCAGCTATACAATTCTTTGTTGGTCCCAGCGTGCGGACGCTGGTTTGCTCCAAAGTCTTGCGGCTATACAAACTCGCTTGTTACACCAGTGTGCGGTCACTGGTTTGCTCCAAAGCCTATCAGCTATACAATTCTGTGTTGGTCCCAGCGTGCGGACGCTGGTTTGCTCCTAAGCCTTACGGCTATACTAACTCGCTTGTTACACCAGTGTGCGGTCACTGGTTTGCTCCTAAGCCTATCGGCTATACAATTCAGTGTTGGTCCCAGCGTGCGGACGCTGGTTTGCTCCAAAGCCTTGCGGCTTTACGATTCCCCTGTTAGTCTCAGTGTGTGTACACTGGGTTGCTTACGATCCTGTCAATTTGCCATTACCATCTGACTGCTGCTACTATCTCTGGGCTGCCCTGCCCGGTATTGGTAAGGCCGGTAGAACCTTTTGCCACATTCCATCTGAGGTTGCCTTACCCGGTATTGGCAGGGCCGGTAGAGCCTACATTATGAATCTATTGAGGCTGCCTTGCCCGGTAATTTGGTAAGGCCGGTAGAACCGTTATGCGATTCCATCTGCAGGTTGCCTTACCCGGTATTGGCAAGGCCGGTAGAGCCTAACATTCTGTTACTTCAGACTGTCCTGTCCGGTATATTGACAGGACCGGTAGAGTCTGCCTTCTGTCTTGTTATATTCTGAATATATCTGTATGTATGTGATTGCCATCCTACGTTATCAATTTATTATTTCAATAAAATTGATTTTTACCTAAACTTGTGTCTGAGAGTCATAATAAACCGTGACAGCAAGATAAGAATAGTGCCATGCGGCGCACCCCAACAATGCAACTGGAATCCGTTGATTGTAATGCTGGCCAGACTAGGACAACGGAGGAAACACAGCCATGCACGGATGGCAACGGGACAAAGGCTCAGCCAGGAAAGGTTACAAACGAACGGAAGCACAGATTGGTCAGGAGGAACGGAACGGCTCAATAGCCGGACAGGCTAGCAACAGAGAGGGTTCACAGCCAGATCAGTTCAGGAACGGAGCGGGTTCTCAGCCAGATCAGTCAGTATTAGAGTGGGTTCTCAGCCAGATCAGTCGGTAATGGAGCGGGTTCTCAGCCAGATCAGTTCAGCAAAGGAGAGGGTTCTCAGCCAGATCAGTCGGTAACGGTGCAGGTTCTCAGCCAGATCAGTTCAGCAACGGAGCGGGTTCTCAGCCAGATCAGTCGGTAACGGTGCGGGTTCTCAGCCAGATCAGTCAGTAACGGAGCGGGTTCTCAGCCAGATCAGTACAGCAACGGAGTGGGTTCTCAGCCAGATCAATCGTTAACGGAGAAGTACACAGGAAGCACAGGAATGTCATCAGACAGGCCGGATCATACGCAATAACAGCAACACAGTAACAAACATCAGGATCAGATACACCACAAAAGGGCGCCTTGGAATAAACATGACAGGATATATAAAGGCAAACTCTAGGTGGAGCAAGGAAGTCAGGCCAATAAGAGGGCAGAATTGAAATTAGACAAAATAACAATGTCGCCGTCAGGCAGGAACACGGGCACCGTGATAATCAGAAGCCAAGCACATTCCTGGACCTGGTGGGCCAGGAGTTCCTCCAAAGGAGCCTTTTGCAAAAGATCATACGGATAGGGGGTCATATGAATACCCTGGATGTGGATGAAGGCCAGCAAGGCCCCCATGACTTCTGTAAATACCCGAGGAGCAGAGGCCAGTCCAAAGGGCAGAGTAGTGAACTGGTAAAGCTCCGAGTCTCAGGCAAAATTCAGAGAGTGCTGAATGTCCAGATGTATCGGGATGTGCAGGTATGCATCCTGAAGGTCTAGGAATGCCAGATACACCCCTGGGCACATTGATGTGATGACAGAGCTCAAGGACTCCATCTTGAAGCAAGCAATCTCCACAGACAATTTGAGAAGCTTGGGATACAGGATGGGAAGACAGCCACCGTCCTTTTTCGGAACCACAAACAAGTTGGATTATAAAGCTGAACCTTGTTCTTGGGGAGGTACTGGAACCAGAACCACCTTTGTCCAGTAGCGACTGCATCGACTCCCTGAACATCTGCAATTTTTATGAAGCTGTAGGGACCCTTGACTGGAAAAAAACAAAAAGGAGGAAGGGACTTAAACCCTATTCTGTACTCTTACGAGATTACCCACAAAACCCACTGGTTCGCAATAGAGTTTTCCCATGAGTCCCGGAAAAGGTGAAGACACCTGCCTACAGGAACTTGGACCAGGATTCCACGAGTCATGTGGAAGCTGGCTTGACAGACTTAGGCCCTGCAGCAGTTCGCTTGGGCTGCCACTGCTGATTGTGCTTGGCTGGGGGGGGGGTGCACTGGGTAAAGGCCTGGGAGGCTTGTGGGACAAAAAAGACGCAGTTTCTTCTCCATAGTAGGGTGTTTGGAGGACATCTGAGGAACAAGATAATCTTGCTCCCATTAGCATCACTGATGATCTGCTTTAGCTCTGATTGAAAAAGAGATTCGCCCTGAAAGAGCAGACCAAATCTGGAGCCATCTCACAGTAACAGAGAAGGCTGCGGCCTTGGCAGACAATCTGACTGCCTCAAACAGGACATCTGAAACATATGTTAACCTCTATCATGTTGGCTAAAAATGCCAATAGATCCTCCTTGGAAGCATCTGCATGGACATTGTCCATAGCTGTTCACCCCAGACCGCAACAGCTCTTTGACCCAGAGAGAGGCAAACATAGGCCTCAACGCAGCCTCAATGACTGCAAAATTGAACTGGAGGATAGAGTCAAGCTTCTTATCCACCACAACTTTAAGTCCCGCAGCATCTGCCAACGGCAGAGAAGTGGACTTGGCAAGTCTGGAAATAGAGGGATCTACAGAAGGAGGAGAAGCCCATTGCTCCAAAGCTGTAGCAACACCTAAAACTCCAACTGTGGGCCCCAAGGGACCCCCAATACACTCAGAAAATTAAATGGATGAAAGTGCATGAGGAGACAAGAAGAATGAGCCCATTCTGAACGCTGTATGACAAAAGGTTGCAGAGATATGTCCCAGAGAAGTTCCCCCATAGAAGTCAATGGAGCAAAGAACTGCGGCGCAGGAAGTGCTTCTTAAAGACGCCACACACCCAAAAACATGGATAAAATTAAAAGTAGCCCTAAACACCCAAGGACCCCAGGGAACATGAGGGGGTAATAAAGAGACATAACCCTGAAGGGAAAAGCCCCCAACCTGGAGAAACCAGCAGGGAAGGGGGTAACAAGTACTAATGTAGCCATTTATGCTCCACAACCCAGTGAATGAACAGAAATAACATACCCAACATGAGTTCAAGAGCCCACAGGCTCAGAGAGAACCCCTGTATGAGGGAGCACAATTAGGGACAAAGTGGACTAAATGCACTCAAATGGTTACTCACCAATCTTCATCTTCTGTCTTCAGTTTACCATTCTGAAGAAACAGAGTCTCAGACAGGCCCTGCAGGAAGTGAAAACTTGGGTTGCAAAATTATCTCCACAGGGCTGCAAATGGTCCACACACAGCGCCTGCACACTGGGCAATCCTCCAGGGAAAGCCAGTAATGGTACCCACCTAATGAGGGAATTGTGACAGCCCCATCCTATAGAATAATCCGCCAGATGTGCGTTTGTCTGATGCAGTCATGCACAGTAGAGACTGCCCAAACGCAGGCCACACATGCGCAATAGAGACTGCCCGAACTCAGGCCAGAGATGCAGTCATTTGCAGTAGACATAGCCATTGGTACCTGCCGTCACGCACTTTGGCCCTTGTACGTGTGCTTTTACACTAGTATCTAATAAAAAACTAAAAATAAACTAAACCTAAGCAACAGTGTTCCAAGCCATGTCTAGTTTAGTCAGGAACACATCAAAAACTGGAAAGTGGGGATAAGTTGTCCTGCGGAAGGCTCCACCCTCAAGACCTTATCTTCTGATTTGCTCCACCTTCCAAAGGAAGATCAGTCTCCCATGGTACCTGTATTCCATAGTGGACGAAAGAGAAATGTAGTTGTATGATACTCTGGATACAACACCACCCATAATTATTTATTTCTATTAGGCATATTGAGGCTGTTATACTTATCTCAATCTCCCTTTGATATTAATTACAAATTACACAGGGAGTCTAACATCATTATTAGCTATAGTATGTTGTATATCTTTATTTACATCTTCTCCCTATGATATAGACCACATAGGGACTCCATCCATTGTGATTTGGAGATTATTTCATGTTCACATTTTTTATGTTCATAAGTTTTATGTAATTGTATAATATTGTGCTGTACTACTCCCCCCTCTTTATAATACAAATGATAATGGCTGCTGAAAATGGCTGTGAAAGTATTTTCAGCTATTAATGCTCTATTTGGTATAAGAAAATCTCACCCTCCAAATCACACAACAAATGACAGTTTGCACATTAGCAAATTGTAGTCATAATCATCTATTATAGGTTAAAGAGGGGGTATTTGAAACATATGTTCCCATCCAAAAATGTAGTTATTACTAAATGTATGCCTTGGATGCTCAATACTTTAATGAATAGCTGAGCAATGTCTTAGAGACATTCCTAGCATCCAAGGAGTTAAATATAAGATTATAGGGGAAAATGTATAAAACTGTAGTTATAAAGAAAGTGTCTGTAAAATTGTCTCAAAGCGACATAAGTATAAGTATAAACATTTAACAACACTTTGCTAAGTGCTAACTCCAGTTAGTTGATTTTTTTTTTAAAAGTAGAGTAGAAATTATCTTGGCCAAATAAGAATTGTGTCCAAATGTATTTATAAAGAAATTCACTAATTGCGCCACAAATAAAGCCAGTTTTAGGGATTAAATCGTAACGTCAGGTAAAACCTGTTCTTATTGGTATATAATACCATTATGTGTTCAAAAATATATTTGCAGGTGCGAATAGTCGTACAATATTCCCAGATAGACATATTTATAAACTTGACTTTACTTCTTTATATATATGACCAGGCGTTCTGAATGTGAGCGACAATTCTTAAGTATACACTAAGAAGGCTTTTTATACATTACCCCCATAGAATCTATAGTTCTAAAACTAATTTTCAGCTGAAAATATCAAGGGAAATATGTTTCTCAGGCGGTTTCAGCAAGTGATAATTGCTTTCTCTCCAGAAAGAATCCTAATCTTTGTACCTGAAAGGTTGATTATATATTTTATAACAGAGAGCAGAAAATGGAGGAAACTGACAAAAATATTTTAAAGAAGCAGTGTGTCCTACAACAAAATCAAGATAACTACAATAGCATGTCAACCCTTTGAGTACCAGAGGGGTACACAACGCATTGCATAACAATGCGTTGCGTAACCCACTGGTACTCAAAGGTTTAAAAGAAGAAAATTAAGCAAATGTGTTTTTATTTTTTGTCCCCATGCCTTGTATTCAAATTAAAATATTATAAAAATACTTTTACCAGCTTGTGTTGGTAGCAACAGTGGAGTGTCCTTACTCTGAATCCTTCCTCTGATGATGGTGTCAGCTGCTGAAAACCCACCCAGCTCTCTGTTCCTTTAAATATCCTTGGGTGGGCTTGCTTTTGATGTTCAGTGGAAGATTTATGGGAAGGATGGAGGAGGAGGAGACCAGCTGAATATATAAGCCCCAGAGAAATTCAGAGAAGGATGAACATATCAAATGCTAAATGTACAATTATAAGGTTTGTGACATCATTTGGGAATGTCAGGGATATGAATATTAAGAACATCTTCTTTCCAAGAATGAAGCATTTCTGTTTTTACCCTTTAAAGAAGAGGCAAACTTTTTAATGAAAAAAAAAACATATATTGTAGGGCATTTCCTGTCGAGTAACATAAGGGTGCTCCCACTGCTAACAGATGCATATTTCCATAGTTATTACAGTTTAAACCCATGTTTATTTACATTAGCAGTGCCCTCTAGTGATCAATTCCAACTAGTTTTCCAGTTACATTTAATGGAGAGGAAAGTCAGTGACTTACAGTTCTCCATAGAATGTAATAGAAAATGCTGAGTCATTTCCTGTCAGAACTATCAGGAAGTAAACACAGTAAATTCACTTCCTGATTATTTTAACTTTTGTTACTTCTGAATAAAGCAATGCAAGAAGTTTTCTAAAAGCTAATGTTTACCTGGCTTTGGGAGGCATTGTACATAAAAACGAATCTGTTCTTCTGCATGTGTACACAGTTTATCCACCTGACTGTCTTCATGTTCTTGTTGAAGCCTCTTCTCCCAGCTTCGAACCTATGAAGAAATGTAATCACTTAAAAAAAAAATGACCAGCATTTAGAAACAAAAGGATTGCATTGCTAAAAGAAAATGCAACCATTACTCACTTTAAAGGGCAATTATCACATTTTACTAAGTCTGCTCCAAAGGGACCAGACCCATGTGCAGCAAAAAAAATAACTTCTGTCATCCATCTGGTGATCACAAAATGTCTCCCTTGGCTGGAAAGCAACTTGAAAGTATGTGACTCTCAGTCACAAACGTCTGGGGCGGTGTGTGTGTAGTTTCAATAGACCAGGCATGGGCAATGTGATGCTTTCCAGTGCTGCCAAACTATAACTCCCATCATTCCGTTGGCTGGTTGGGAATAATGAGAGTTGTAGTCTGGCAGGAGCTGGATAGCCTCACCTTGCCCACCACTGCCACAGACCCTTTGTGTGGGGCTTTCAAGACTAATACAGAGGGCCTATGGGGACCTACGATGAACCATACATGTTCAGTCATAGACAATGGCTCTAAAACCCTTAGAACATATATTATTAAATTAATCCTTTGAGTGCCAGAGAGGTATCCAATGCATTGCAGATAAGCCTCACCTAGAATAAGAAGCAAGTCAAGTAATTTGGACATTCCCACTCCCAACCTTTCACGGCACTCGGGGCTGAGGGCAAGAAGCTTCCTAGATATGCAAGAAAACGTGAGCTAGTCTGTGTTGTTTTATGGTGTTACTTCATCTTTAAGCCTTTGAATGCCAAATGGGTGTCCAATGCATTTGACACCCCTCTGACACTCAAAGGGTTCAAGCACCTGTTTAAAACATTTTAACCTATATACATTAAATCAAAGTGAGATGTATTTATTAAGATGAACTGGAGTAATTCTGGGGCAAAGTAACTGCACCATAGTTGACAAATATAATTCACCATTGACTTAAAAGGGAAATGTAACTCCTTGAATGCTACAGAAGTCTCCAAAGTATTGCTTCACTCAGCTTTGGTGACCTCTTTACCATTTAACGGATTAAAATCCCCATTTAGTTCAAATAGAGTTTTTATTTGCCCCTACAGTTAGTTTGCCAGAGAATCGTTCCAGGTTTGCTTCATATATAAGCCTCAGTGTCCACTTTGTACAAAGCCCTGTCATATAGTATCATTAATCCCTTATGAACCAGTGACATTCCAGGAGCGTCACAGACTTCGGTCAGTTAAGGACCAATGACAGGAAGCTGTAACTGAATGCTCACAAAGTGGAGCAGTCAGTTTCAGACTTTCCTTGGTGGCTCCGCACATGTGATCACAGATACAGTGATCACATGTGCAGTTGGAGCCAATGACAAAGGCAATATGTGTAAATATTGCCTTTGTCAGTGTTCTCTGCTTTTCTCTACCTCACTATGATCTTGAGGAAGAGGCAAGCAGAGATCACACATCCCCACAGGGGAAAATGGAATATGAGTTTTATTGTAGGTGTTGGGGCAGGATTAGGTGTAGATCAGGTTTGGTCATTTGATGACCTACTGCCACCTCTTTGATTTATTGAATAAATGATTTAGAACAAGATCAAAGGATTTTATTCACACACACTACTCCATAAACACATATACTGAAGTATACACAAACATTATATGAGTTTTATTAATGTGGAACAATGTGATACACTTACATACACACACCACAAATTCTGATCTCCAAAAAGAGGGATATAGGCATTTTCACCTTGGAGGGACAGTAACCCCTAGAAAGGGACACTTGGGAGGTATAAACTAACTGTCATAATTTTTATCCAGTTAAAAAGCATTTGAGTAAAAATTAAATAAAACCAATAAAAATTTTGGTTTTTTTCTTCATTTTATTATTATTATCAAATTAAATGTTGGGTTATACATATCAAAAGATAGCCCTGCATATGCTTAAAACATGCTATATAACTTGAACGGGTATATTAAATGATTTAGAGGAAAAATATGGTTGAAAGATCTGGTCATTAAGGGGTTAATGCCACCAAAAAAGATGGATATTTTCTATATTCTGTGATTCAGGATCAATAGTTTCACACTCCTTAATTCAAAGGTAGAAAAAAAGAGGTTTATTTTCTTATGAGTCACTGGTAATATGACTCCTTCATCAGTATAAATATGGCAGGCGTGTGTAACAGACCAACAGGTCAAGAACCAGTACACAGAGCTGCATTATCACATTGTTCTTTTATTGTCCTTGTTAAATTTAAAGAAGTTCACTCTACTAAGTAATAAAAATGGCTTAACTGCTAACCGCATACTTACACTTTCTGGAACTCAGATCAAAAGCAGCCTATACAGAATAATTATATATGTTTTTAGAACACTTATAAATCTTAACTCCTTAGCGTCAGAAATGCCTGGAAGGCAACTGAAGCCCCTGAAGTGCTGAAGGATTGACCTTTAGTATAGTTATAAAATTTATTATAAGCTTTTCCCTCTCCAAGTCTTTAAAGTACCTTACAATAAAAAGTAACTGTAGAAGACAATAAAACTGGTGATGCAAACTGAAAATGTGGGGTTTAGCCATTTCAGTACCTGACTGACTGTCTACAGACAATACAGAGAGATAAATGCTTTTCTTGGTTCAGTAAGAACCAGAAATACCAGGATATCTGTGTAACACACTAAAAAATAAAGTAAATAAAGAGTCATCTATTAATTTGAAACAGAACAACCCAGTATGTGTCTGTCTGTCTATCTGTCCACACACATGGACTAAGCAAACTCCTCTCCATTTTAATGTAATATCCCAGTGAATATGGTTTTTAAAAAAAAGGAAATTCAAAAGCAACAAGTTTTCTTTAAAGCCCATGTTTAACCCTCTGTAAGGGAGTCCTGTGTTCCACATATACTAAGGATTTAATGGTAAGTTCACTAAAATCCTCTTTTCTCTTTCATCCAATGTGGAACACAGGAACCATGGGGATATAATAAAGCTATCCACCAAGATTCAGGGTGGAAAAAAGAGAACAAAAACCCTCCATCTCAGACTAGTATCCAAAGGACTTCACTGGTACAACATAAACTTCAGGAATCAGTGGACACCAAATAACAGCAAACAGGAAACAAACAGAGTTCTAATTTCTAAGAAAGAAGGTAAGAAGGGCACTTATGCAGGTACGGCATCGGAAAGGACCAACGACCATCTGAACAAAATTGGCTTCAGCTGAAGCCAAGACACTCACACACTAGTAATTGTAAAGCTGTGCATAGATTACCACATTGCATCCTTACACAACTTCTTAGCAGTGGCCTGAGATTTGTAGGCTTAAGATGTACCTACTGACCTGGTGGAATGTGCTCTGACCATAAAGGCTACCAGTTTCTTGTAGAGGACATACACCTGATGAATGACCGCCTTAATCCGTTTACCTATGGTAATATTAGATACAGCTTACATTGCATGCAGGCACTCAGGAAAGACAAAGAGCAAATCAAATCTCTGAAAAGGCTGAATGGGATGAACACAGTACTCAAACATTTTACTACATTCAACAGATGAAGTTTATGCTCCTGTCTAGAAGGAACCAGACAAAAAGAAGGAAGTACCATTTCTTTGTTGATGTAAAAATCTGAAACAACCGTGGGAAAAAAATAAGGTGACCAGATTTTTAAAATTAAATCCGGGACAATTTTTTTCTCCACATGCTGTCCACACCCTATCCACCTTCACACACTGCCCATACCCCATCCACCTCCACACGCTGTCCACTCACTGCCCACACTCTGTCCACCCTCACACTCTGCCCACACACTGCCCTCACACCCTGCCCACACTCACACCCTCTCCACCCCCACCACACACTGCCCACCCCCGTCCACCCTCACACCCTGCCCACAGCTTGTCCACCCTCATCCCCTGTTCACCCTTCACACACTGTCCACCCTGCCACCTCCACACTGCCCCCATTGTCCACACTGCCCACCCTGTCCTCCACCACACCCTGTCCTCCTCACCTCAAGGTGAGAAGTTATGCTGGACTCTGAAGAGGTGCCCTGCTGCTGCCTGCGTTCCTGCTCTGCTGTCCTGCGCAATGGTGCAGCGCAGCCTCTACACACTACAGCCAATGAGACAGGAGTATCATGGCAATACTCTCCTCTCTCATTGGCTGCCACTTCAACTTGTTGGGGAGGCACTGGACGGCAGAAACCGCTCAGGTAATGCCGTCCATGTCTTACTATTGATGCGGCTGCATATTTAGTTAGATCCAGGTACACACTGTAGCCAGGGGAAGTGCTCTGACTCCAGGTACTGTCCCTGGAAACCATGGATGTCTCATAACTGTAGCAAAAAACCCACAGGAGTTACCAGGCCCTGGTGAAAACCAGAAACAGAGGCTTATAGGACAATGCCTGAAGTTCAGCTACAAGCTGAACAGATACAATAGCCCGAAGAAACACCATATTTAGCATCAGCAGACACAAAGATACTGAAGAGAGAGATTCAAAGGGACATTTTTGGAGCACTCCCAAATTCAAATCCCATGGTGGAGTGGATCCCGAAAGACAAGGTAGGCCTGAGGCGCACCTTGGACAAACGTTTTCACATCAGGAAGCAAGGAAATCTGAACCTTAATGGAACTAATCCTAAGCCCTTTCTGAACACTATCCTGAAGAAAGGCCAAGACAACTGAAAATCGAAAAGGACACGGCTCGAGCATTGGTTGGCACACTACTTGAAGAAGCGGGACCAAGCCTTATGATAGGCCTTGGAAGAAACCAGCTTTCTAGCATGGAGCATAGTAGCAATAATCTACTATAAAAAAACCTTTTTCTTCAGGATGCAAGCCTTAAGAGCCAGGTCATCAAAGCTAGCTGCTCCACCCAAGGGTGGCATAAGGGACCCCAAGTCAAAAGGTCTGGATGCAAGGGAAGGCTCCACCTCAGACAGATTCTGTAGATCTCAAAACCAGGCCTAATAGGGCCAGAACTGACCAACCAGGATAACATGAACCAGTTTCATCCTGATTTTCCTAAGCACCCTGGGGATCAGGGGAGCTGGAAGAAACACCTAAGCCAGAGGGAAATCCTACAGGATGGTCATCACATCCACAGCGAGAGCCAGATGATCCCTAGACCCGCAGCAGAACTGAGGGGCCTGGTGGTTCAGATTAGATGTTGTAAGATCCCTCTTGGAAGTCCCCACCAGCTGACAATTGCATTGAAGAACTCTGATTGAGCTTCCAATTTCTGGGATCCAGGTACTCGCCACTAACAGAGTCTGCCATTACATTTTCTGCCCCCGGAATGTGAATGCTGAGAAGACTGGCACTTGGGCCTCGGCCCACAAGAGTATATATGTATGTATATATATATATATATATATATATATATATATAATGTGGGAAAGCATTGCCCATCATGGTATGTATAATTTTATTGTAAGGAGAATGTAAGGGTGGCAAGTGATAGTGAATACAGTAATTATGTAAGTGTGAAGGTGAAAGTAGGCTGAAGGGATGGAGCTGTAATGTTGTTGTGAAGAAAGTAAGGTGATGTTTGTGTGAGGGTAAGGGCTCTTTCAAATCTGTTGCTGCTCTTGTATGCGAGTAAAGGTGGTGGGCCAATTTTTGTTGTTGGTGTCACAGGCCACTTGGCTGGACAACTGTTGGATGAGGTATGAGAGTTTAGAGTATGGTATAATTTGTTTGCTGAGCAGGATAGGCAGGATGGTGTTAGTGCTTGTAGGACGCTACCCTCGCTGCTGTTGTTGTGTGTTGTGCAAGGCAGAAACAGAAGGATTTGACAGCAGAACGGAGGTACTAGATGAAGAGTGTGGTAACAATGTTGTTAATGTTGTTCTTATGAGGAAAAAAAACCCCTAAAAACTCACAGTAATGCCCCGGCCATCAGGCACACCCCCAGCAACATGACACAAAACACAAGTGTCCCAGCCAAACTGGAGGAGGTCACTGACATGTAAAAGCCCACACTAAAACCTTTTCCAGGAATAGGATGGATTGTGCCACATGCTGAGAATCCTAGTGTTTCTACACAGGAAGCCCTCAGGTTCCTGTCAATGACCGTGAATCGAATGAAACTTCAAAAAGCTCCAGTGACGGCTGAGCTTGGTGTGACCAGGAAGGTGCTGCATTGCATAGTAGGAATTGTGGTCTGAACTTCCTATCATGGCCTGTACAGAGCTGATACAACCCAGGTGGGGCATACACACACTGTACCACAGGGGCATTTACCACAGGGGCATTTAGCTGCTCTACATAACCCTTTTTATATAATAATACCACTAGAGCATCTACTCTGTGTGTGTGTGTTACGGTTTTCTGACACTCAGACCAGGGTAATAAGTAAAAACACAGTTTTATTGAATCAGGATGATAAACAGTGCCCCTAGGGGCCAGCACGGGTAAAAACAGTATTGACAAATACAGACAAGTATGTGTAATACAAGCAGGAGTATAAGTACAAATATAGACTGTAATAACCCCAAAGGGTTAACAGGAGCAACTGGAGAAACTCAGTCTTAGATTGGCCAACGCCCAGGATCAAATAACAGTCTCTGGATAACAGTCTCTGAATGTAGAGAAAGGAGTCAAGTGTCTGCACTGAATCACTCTCTAGGTAGAAACAGGGAGCGCCCCTATTGCGCTGAGCTGAGCCAATACCACCACCGTGGGCTAGGAGGAACGCTACTGCCAGAGCTGAAGTAACCAGAATAGGAATCGCCCAAAACGAGACTAGTTAGTAACCCTGCGTATGCCAACTGGATTGTGCCAAGACACCCTTGGGATGCCAAGATGGATGGTTGCTGCACAAGCTACTAGGGGCCGATGCACTAGGAAGTGCAGGAGGAAATGTACACTCTGAGTGAATGTGAGCCAGCGTCAGGACACCCTTCCGGTGTCTCACGGAATCCTACAGCAAGAGCGAACAGACTACCGGCGCCAGCAGGCGTGGTCACGGTGCACCCCGAACACCGGACAGGTGGAGCTCTGCAAGGAATAGTATGGCATGTATAGAAGGCTCAGAGAGTAGCGGCTCAAAGGCAAACAGAGGCTTGGCAAGCTATACAAGTAGCACGTAACCGGAGACTACTGGCACTGCACGGGTTAATCTGGACACACAGGAGAACACAGCACAGCAATGCAGATGGCAAAGCAACCTCAGGCTACAGCTGAAATGGCAAAAGAGGATCAGTGAGATACTGAACATTTCAGAATGTCGCCAGAGCGACCGGAGGACACTGGAACTGCAACCGGACAGGAGCGACAACTGGAACCGGATGGATACAGCAGCAGGAACGTCAACCGGAGAACGGAGCAATCACGGAGCAGGGTCGTCAGCCAGAACCGAGTCAATCACGGAGCAGGGTCGTCAACCAGAACCGGGTCAATCATGGAGCAGGGTCGTCAGCCAGAACCGGGTCAATCACGGAGCAGGGACGTCAGCCAGAACCGGGTCAATCACGGAGCAGGAACAGAAGAGGAGTCAGCCAAGCCGGATCGGTACACAGGAGACACTGGAACTCAGCAACAAGACGCAGGAACAGGAACACCACAAAAGGGCAACTGACAAGTGCCCAAGAGCCAGTGTAAAAAGGAACATCCTGGGCGGGCCAATCAGCCTCCTCCAATGCAAAGGTAACACCATCACAGATTGACAGGGAAGCACGGGGACCGTGATAGTGTGTTATTGCAGAGTGAAGTGAGTCAGCCATGTCTTTTTTTTTCCTTTCACACAAAAGGTGAGGGTGGGCCAACTTCTTGCAGAGATTTTGTGTGTGTGTGTGTGTGTGTGTGTGTGTGTGTGTGTGTGCGCGCGCCAGACACAAAGATTTCTACTTTAAGATATATATATATTTTTATACATATAGTCGTGTGAAAAAGAAAGTACACCCTCTTTGAATTCTATGGTTTTACATATCAGGACATAATAGCAGGTCTAAAAATTAGGTAAATACAACAATACATGACATATTACACAGTGTCATGATTTATTTAACAAAACGAAAGCCAAAATGGAGAAGCTATGTGTGAAAAACTAAGTACACCTTATGATTCGATAGCTTGAAGTAATTGTTTTCTGCATGACTTTATCAGTCTTTCACATCGTTGTGGAGGAATTTTGGCCCACTCTTCTTTACAACGTTGCTTCAGTTCATTGAGGTTTGTGGGCATTTATTTATACACAGCTCTTTTAAGGTCCCGCCACAGCATTTCAATCAGGTTGAGGTCTGAACTTTGACCAGGCCATTGCAACACCTTGATTCTTTTCTTTTTCAGTCATTCTTTTGTAGATTTGCTGGTGTGCTTGGGATCATTGTCCTGTTGCATGACCCAATTTCGGCCAAGCATTAGCTGTCGGACAGTTGGCCTCGCATTTGACTCTAGAATACTTTGGTATACAGAGGCATTCATGGTCGACTCAATGACTGCAAGGTTCCCAGGTCCTGTGGCTGCAAAACAAGCCCAAATCATCACCCCTCAACCAGTCGGTATGATGTGCTTGTGCTGATATGCTGAGTTTGGTTTTTGCCAAACGTGGCGCTTTGCATTATGGCCAAACATCTCCACTTTGGTCTCGTCTGTCCAAAGGACATTGTTCCAGAAGTCTTGTGGTTTGTTCAGATGCAACTTTGCAAACCTAAGCCGTGCTGCCAAAGTAAACGGCAACCCTTCCAAAGAAACCATACTTGTTCAGTCTTTTTCTAATTGTACTGTCATGAACTTTAACATTTAACATGCTAACTGAGGCCTGTAGAGTGCAATTTCTCTGAGCATTGCACAGTATGACCTTGGGGTGAATTTGCTGGGACATCCTCTCCTAGGAAGATTGGCAACTGTCTTGAATGTTTTCCACTTTTGAATAATCTTTCTCACTGTAGCATGATGGACTTCAAATTGTTTGGAAATGGCCTTATAACCCTTCCCAGATTGATGGTCAGCAACAATTGCTTCTCAAAGATCATTGCTGATGTCTTTCCTCCTTGGTATTGTGTTAACATACACCTGAATGCTCCAGACCAGCAAACTGCTAAAACTTTGGCTTTTATAGAGGTTGTCACATTTGCTGATGATCAATTAATCAAGGGCGTTTGATTAGCAGCACCTGTCTGCAACTTAGCAACTTAATTCCTATGGAAGCAGTAAGGGTGTCCTTAATTTTTCACAAATGGCTTATCTATTTTGGCTTATTTTTGTTAAATAAATCATGACATGGTGTAATATGTCATGTGTTGCTCATATGAGGTTATATTTACCTAATTTTTAGACCTGCTAAGGAATAGATGACTGTTATTATGTCCTGATATGTAAAACCATAGAATTCAAAGAGGGAGTACTTTCTTTTTCACACGACTGTATGTGTGTATAATATATATATATATATATATATATATATATATATATATATATATAGCATCACCGGTGCTGCCTTCTTTTGGTATATGCATTATTCATTCAGGATTGAGCACCTGGGCATTCCACACAGAAGACAACACCCGTGGGACTTTAAGCAGGCAAACAGGTGAATTTTATTTGGTCAACGTTTCAGTCCTCACAGGGACCTTTCTCAAGAGGACCGAAACACTGACCAAATAAAATTCACCTATTTGCCTGCTGAGAGTCCCACGGGTGCTGCACACTTTATTTCTTTTAGGCTATCTATTTGGGACTGTGTAACTGGACATTTATGTATGTGGTGACGGCTTTGCCTATCTTCTTTTGTGTTTTTTTTTGTGGCGTTTGCATAGTTTGTCCTTGATTTTGTATGTACATGTACTGCAAGTGGTATGTTACTAAACTGCATTACTACACACTTACAAAATGAATTTGAAAACAGACCAATGCAGTTTAGTAAGAGAATCATTGCAATTAATCTACATACAAAATTAAAGGGACACTAATGTCCCACAAAAATTGTCTCCAGTTTTGTAGAGGTTAAAACAATAAACAATATACTGCAAACCCTATCTCTCAAACCGCTATGGTTTGAGAGATATAGGCATTGAAAGTTCCCCTCTCCCTCCCCGTCTAGCTGACAGCAGGAGATCCCGGTCCGGGGACCAGATTGCGGCGCTGCAGCAGAGCCAAAATCTCATTATTTCAAAAGAATTACTTCACTGGAAAGGTCTACAAAGTGTGCCTGGTTTGCAAGCACACTTTGTAGGCCATTCCAATTAAGTAATTCTTTTTAAATAATGAGATTTTGGCTCTGATGAAGAGCCTCCTCGAGTCGTATGTCTTGAATCTCCTGCTGTCAGCTTTACAGCTGACATCAGGAGAAGGGGAGGGAGGGGGGGACTTTGAATACCTATATCTCTCAACCCATAGCGGTTTGAGAGATCATATTTGGAGCATATTGTTTATTATTTTAACCTCTACAAAACTGGAGGCAATTTTTCTGGTACATTACTGTCCCTTTAATGAGTAATAACAGAAATTCCATTAAAAAGGAAAACCAAAACAATAGAGAAGACCAAAGTTGACACCACATTGCTAGTTA
Organism: Rhinophrynus dorsalis; assembly: GCA_037306005.1. Classification (NCBI taxonomy): domain Eukaryota; kingdom Metazoa; phylum Chordata; class Amphibia; order Anura; family Rhinophrynidae; genus Rhinophrynus; species Rhinophrynus dorsalis. Next base: position 149,408,215 of record CM074720.1, read on the forward strand.
GTTACAAGTGATTTATGACCAATCATTTGCCTGATTCCAAATATTTCCTTGACATTCAAGGAGAATGAAAGAAAGGATTTAATCAGACTTCTTAGGGGCTCCAGCTAATATATATTTAGGGCCCAGTTAGGGGTGGCATTATGCCAGGGTGGCATTTGCCAGGGGTATTGCCACCTTCTCCAAGTACACCTTATCAAAGTATGGAGAGTTAAACAAAAGAGTTGAACAGGAGAGTGGGCAGGAAAGAAAGACAGCTACTGCAGCACATCCACTTATAACCACAGGCAAGTAAACAAAAAGGAATAAAGTGGAATTGGAGAGAATAGATTAAATAAATATTACAAGTATAAAATTATTTTTAATCTCAGATGGTTTCTGACTACCTGTCTCTACCCTGTAATCCTTGTCACATGCGTGCCAACATGAACATATTACTTCTATTTTTTCTAACCATTCCATTATTAATACAGATTTTCTCTTATCCCAGCAACCATGCCCCCTCCCTCACCATAACATAATAATCCACCATGGACTTCTGCATACATGTGCACTACTACTAGGACAACAGAGTGCCCACTCCGATTTCGGATGAATCCACCTCCAGGGTAAAGGGCAGGGAGGGTTTGGGATGCTCCAATATTGGAGCTGCAGCGAAGGCTGCCTTGAGACTTTCAAAAGCAATAATAGAGCCATAATAGAAGGTTGTGACCATTCTGAAGTTTTGGCCCCCTTACAAGTCATGTCAGTCAGAGGTTTTACAATAGTAGAGAAATTCTTAATTAATTTTTGGTAGTAATTCGCGAATCCCAGAAATCTTTGGATCGCTTTGAGTCCTATAGGATGTGGCCAATTTACTACTGTAGATATTTTCTGAGGGTCCATGGCGAACCCGGAAGCGGAAATGATATAGCCCAGGAATGTTACTTGAGATTTGTGAAATTCACATTTTTCAAGTTTACAAAACAACTTGTTCTCACGCAATAGGCTCAGGACTTTGGATACATCTGACTGATGAGTCTCCAATGTAGGAGAGTGAATGAAGATGTCATCCAAATACACAACCACGCAACTTTGAAGGAGTTCTCGTAAAACATAATTTTTGAACTCCTGAAGACAGATGGAGCGTTACACAGCCCAAAAGGCATGACCAAGTATCCATAGTGCCAACTGCGGGTATTGAACACTGTCTTGCACTCATGCCCTTCTTTAATCCGCACCAAGTTGTACGCGGCTCTCAGATCGAGTTTCGTGATTATTTTAGAACCTTTAACATGGTCAAAGAGTTCAGTGATCGGGGGATACGCATTCTTAACCAATAGTTTGTTCAAACCACAAAAGTCAATGCATGGACGTAGCTCTCAGTCCTTTTTCTTGACAAAAAAGAATCCAGCACCAGAGGGGGATGTGGATTTACAAATGATGCCTCTGGCCAGCGCATCAGACACATATTCCTCCATGGCCTTATTCTCCTCCACAGAAAAGGGGTAGATACAGCCCCTTCGAGGTGTAGTGCCAGGCAACAATTCCACAGAACAATCATACTGCCTATGAGGGGGTAGGACCTCAGCCCGATTTTCGCTGAAAACATCTATAAATGACGTATACTCCTCTGGAAGGAGTGGAGTCGAAGCTTGAGTGACTCTAGCGGGACAAGATAGACAAGACTTACTGCATTGTGGGGACCAGGCCAAAATATCACAAGTATGCCAATCTATACTGGGGTTATGTTTTTGTACCCAAGGAAACCCCAGGACCATGGCATGGTGCAGAGAATTAAGCACCTGAAACCTCAGGGTTTCAGTATGCAGGGCTCCCACCTTCAGGGTTAACAAGGTGGTCTCATGAGTAATGTGTGAGGGCTGTAATGGTCTACCATCAATGGCTTCTACAACTATTGGGGAAGCAAGAGGCAACAATTAAATATTCTTACTGGCTGCAAATTCCGCATCCATAAAGCAGCCAGCAGCCCCCGTGTCCAGTAACGCTGGAACTTAGGCAAATTTGTTTGCCCAATAATTGCAGGCCTTCAACATGGGCTTATCCAAAATATTTTCTGGAGACAATGAAATGCCCCTATCATCTCTCTCCGACCGGGTCTTAAATTGGTGTGTCTCTCAGGATGAATTGAACAGGACCGCAACAGATGTCCAGCCTTACCACAGTAAAGACAAAGTCCTTCCTTTCTCCTAAAATCTCTCTTCTGCCTTGAAAGCCGGGTGACACCCACCAGCCTAGGTTCACCACCCTCTGACAGAAGATCAGAAGGCATGGTAGGAGAGGGAGGATAGGGTGGGTCAGAAACATGAGGAGATGTCTCCCTTAGAGGCCTCCGCAGGCTCTCAGCGACTGAGGGTCTCCCCCAGACTATGGCATCCACCTGCATACATTTGGTATCGTCTGAAACAAGCACTGGAGGTATGGGAGGCGAGGGAGGATAGGGTTGGCCAGAATAATGAGCAGGCACTCTGCTTGAGGACCTCTGCAGGTAGTCCATAAAAGAGGGTTGTTCTCTGATTCTGGTATCCACCAGAATACAAAATTTAATCAGCCTGTCCAAATTGTTAGGTAGATCTCGAGCTGCGATCTCATCTTTTATTGTGTCACAGAGCCCTTGAAAAAAAAGGCCATCAGGGCTTCGTTATTCCAGTCGACTTCAGCTGCCTGGGTACGAAATTCTTTTGCATAGTTGGCCACCGTGCAAGTACCCTGGCGAAGGGTCATAAGGTGCTTGGGGCTAAGACCCCGCGACCTGGCCTATCAAAGACTTGCTTAAACGATTTCACAAATTCCATGAAATTGTGAACAATAGGTTTATTTGCCTCCTATAGCGGATTGGCCCATGCCAGCGCCCTGCCCATGAGGAGGGATATAAGGAAACTAACTTTACTGCACTCACTGGAAAAGGCATATGGTACCAACTGGGAATATATGCCCAGCTGGTTAAGGAAGCCACGGCAACCATCTGGATCCCCACCATACAGCTGTGGGAGCTGAGCGGAACCCGTCAACCTCTTGACCATGTCTGCGTCAGGAGAGGCTGGAACCACTGGTGCCCGGGAGGTCTCGGGGGGCCACCAGTTGGGTACAAATTTGTTCGAAGTTAGCAGTGCACTGTGAAACCATCTGCATGGCCAGAGACAACTGATCAAGTTGTTGACTCTGTGTCTCCATCCTTTCCAGGATGCTTTGATAAACTGCATTACTATCACCATCTGAACTCATGGTCCTTGAGTACTGTCACGGTACCCAAAGATGTTCAGGAGTCAGTACAGTATAGTTAAATGTAATTTATTACAATATAAGAAAGGTAGTACACAAGTAATACAACAGGAACAAGCATAGGGTTATAAGCCAGCAAGCACTGCTATCAGGAATAGTAGGCTGCCAAGCTTGACCACACTGCTGGAGACTAGGCCTCAGCCACTTGTAGTCTCTGCAGCAACCAGGAGCAGGAACACAGGATCTTGATCCGACGTAGTGAGAATACTGACTCACACCTCCCGTCAGTATGGTGTGACTTCTGACTCAAGCCTGCAGTCAGTATAGGGAAATGGATACCTGACTCATGCCTGCAGTCAGTATCAGAGCTAGTCTGCCAGAGCACCAGGTCCGCACAAGATTGGGTGTCTGCTAGGTACAAGGGACAAATGTAAGAATAAACAGACAGAGCCACAAGTCAGCACCAGAGAGGGTAGTCAGACAAGCCAGGTCATACACAGTTCAGGTAGTCAGCCAGAGCCACAGGTCTGCACCAGGTCGGGTGTCCACTATAGGGATAGACAAAAGAATAGTCAGACAGAGCCGCAGGTCAGCACCAGGTTGGATGGAAGACAAGCCAGGTCATACACAGAGCCCAATGTAATAGAACTGCTTTGAACAGCAACCCAAGGGCAACTGAGTCAGAACTCAGACTGCCCTTTAAATCTCTCCTCAGGAAGTGGGTAGGAGGAGCAGGCTCAGAGGAAGGAAGTAGGTAGGAGGAGACTACAGAAAGCATGGCATAAAACAGAGGCCTTCACGCCTGCAGATGATGCGTGGAAAGACGCCGAGTGTCGCTGAAGCGGTGGCACTGGAAACAAGGTAAGCTGTGACACTGGTGCAGTGTGATTTCTTAATATTGAGTACTCAACTATAAAAGTAAAAGTTCATCTAGGTAAAGGATCAAAGAGATCCCCTGTAAGCTGATATTGAGCCAACAAGGTGGACATGATCTTTGTGAAGATCCTTGAAGCAGATGCCAGTCCAAGTGGAAAGGCTGTGAACTGAAAGTGACTATCTGAAAAGGAAAAAGGTCTAGTAATCTGGATAGATCAGGACATGCAGGTAAGTGTCATGCAAATCCAGGGAGGCAAGAAACTCCCCTGGACACATTGCTGTGATGGCTGATGATAATAACTCAATTTTTAACTGTTAGCTCATAACAGGACAGCATCAGCTGTGGAGCTAGAGTTGTCCTCATAGTAATCCACCAAAGAGAGACAAGTCCAAGTTTCCTCCATCAGTTTCCTCTTTCTCAGCTGAGGAATCCCCAACAATTTGTCTGTAACCCTCAAATACTGGGCTCAAGCTCCTAGTGGGGGTTGAAGGTGTCCCACAGAGCAAGAGCTGAGAACCCCTAAATGGATAGGGGATGGAGGTAACTGAAGAGATAAAAGCCTTAACCCAAGCTTGTTCCTGTTCAGCAGATGAGGGCCCGGTAGTGGTGGTGTAGGAGCCACAGAACATAAGGTGCCAGAATATTCCCTAGGAAGTCCAGTTTGGCATAAGGTGCAATGGGTTAAAGGAATAAGATCCCAGAATGGGTTAAAGAGTAAGACAGCCTTGGAGATGGCTATGTGTGCCTTGGGTTCTGACATGGTCATACGCTCCTACAAAGTAGAGCAAAAGACAGTTAAAGAGTAGAAAGATAAAGAAAAGTTACTTAAAAGTATGCAAAAAGGACTTAACTGGCTGCAAGGGGTTAAATTGGCAAGCTGGAGAGATCAGCCTCTGCACAACATGAAGCATCCAAAAAGGAAGAGGAGAATTCAAAGCCCGGGAAGCAAGGAAGTCTGGTGACAATAATGATGCTAATAGCGTCAAAAAGGGGTGGGGATTAAAACGAGTGGTGGGGGGGCTAAAAGGTGTCACACAGAAGGCTGGGGAAGGAGGAATAGCGGGACAAAAAGCAGATGTGGCAGAGTTTCAATAGAAACTCCCCACATCCGGAGGAATCAGCCTCTGCCCCGGAGACCCGGTAAAGCTCTGTCAGAACCGGAGTCTCCGGGGCAAATCCGGAGAGTTCCCAGGTATGGAAATACAACAGAAAAAAATCCCTGGTATAAAGAGACAGTCCCACAAAGAGAGAAAAGCACTCTGAATGGGTTAATAACCCTTGGACCTAACGACAGCCTGAACACACAGAAAGCAGTATAAACTGAAAGAATCGTGTACAAGCCATGCAAATTATCCCAATGAAAATGAATGCCAGAGGATAGGAACACACATACAAGAACATAATCCTACAGAGGTTAATCTTACCATTAGGTTCACTTTTTAGACTTCTATTATAATGGAAAGAAACTTCAGATAAGCCCTTTATTGAAGTAAAGGCTAGAAGTCAAGTCAACCTACACAAGTCAGAGATCCTGAAAATAAACCTGTGAACTGGACAATCCATTATTAGGAAGCTAGTACTAGGAGTTCACCTAATGGTGGATTATATGGCTCCCTATAAAATAGAAAGAAGACTAAGAGAGCAGAGCCATTACACACTTACACTGATGAGGTCACTTTAAATTGGATATTAGCTGGTGGGGTAAAGTGGAAGAAGGAGGGAGCATCCTCTTAAGAGACCTTTTTTAAGAAGTACTCTGTGCTCCTGGAGAAGGAGACTTTACCCCATGGTTCCCGTGTTCCACATTAGACAAAAGAAAAAAAATTGATGTTGCTAATTTTGATTAAATAAAGTATTCAGTTTAAGATAGTGAAGTTTGATCAATCCAATGCTGCTCTCTGCATGCTCATGAATTATAAACTCTTACCTAGAAAACATGAACTATATACTCTTACCTAGAAAACTGTAAATTTACACCTATACATCTGAAAACAGGGGAACATTTTTGTCTCCTTAAAGAGATAGTAATAGCTGAATAAAAATGCAGCTCTGATTGATCCTCATATAACGAGGGTCATGTAGTGCTGTATTTCAATAGTAATTAAATTCTAAAGGATCACCCTCCCCTTTCACTTCCATCATGCTGCCTCCCTGAGCTGGCAGGATGGAGAGCAGTGAGGGACAATCTTCACTAAGCATTAGGAAAATCCTGCTTCCCTTTGTCAAGGGAGGGGCAGGGTTTTCCTTATACTCAGTGGATGAAGCTTGTCCTTCGCTGCAGACTGTCTGGACCCACGACTGGATTCCACATCTGAGGGGAGGTGGTTAAGTGTTGGTAAAAGGGACAGGAGGGGAATACTTTAGGATTTAATTACTCCTACAAAATGTAAAATATTGAAATACACTGCTACATGACCCTTTTTATATGAGGATCGATCGGAGCTGTAGTTTCATTCTGCTATTACTATACCTTTAATTGAAAGCCAATAGTAGTATCCCATAAAATCTATATTTAATTAATAACTCTATTTGTCATCATGAGAAAAGGGAAAATTATATCAGCTTACTGTTATTTTCCTTCCTGGTGGCAGCACTTGCCAAAGGGTTAATCCCCACCTCAACTGCAGAAATAGGAAACACTTCCCCACGCTTATAAGAATTTTGCTGCATTTTGGCTTATGCTGTGCTGTCTCTTATTTGTCGCATGTCCCACCGTTAGTTTTACATACTGCTCTGATATTACCCTTTGGTGAGGGCTGCCATGCTTACCAGTGAAAAGGGAAAATTATATCAGCTTATATTATTTTCCTTTCCTGGTCAGTCATCATGGCAGCACCCACCAAACCCGCCCCTTTATTTGTTTTCCATTGCTTAGTTTGGACAAGGCTAAATGACAAAGACTGATGTGGGAATTTATAAGCCAGGGGAAGTGTTTCCTGCTTCTTCAGCTGAGGAAGAGATTAACCCTTTGGGGCAAAGGCTTCCACGTTGACCAGGGAAAAAATTATCCATTTATATATTTTTTTCTGTTGCACAGTTCTATTCTAGCAAGGTGATTGACACCATGACTGAAACTGGGCTTTGCTTGTGATGCTTCTTTTTTGTCATGTGACATATCTTATCTAGGGTTACCACCCAGCCGGTAATTTACCGGCAGGCCGGTAAAAAATTGGCTTCTGTCCAATGTTAAGTCTATGGACGGAATGCCATGGCCGGTATTTTTTGGAAGAAAAGGTGGCAACCCTAATCTTATCACATCATATAAAATTAGGCCTGTATTTTTTTGTTCAAGCATAAATCTTACAGATGAGAGGGTCACATCTCATATAAAAAGCTCCCCCCCAACCAAATGGAAGTCTCCCGCGTGTTTCGAGGTTGAGGGTGGAGGTGTGTGTGTTTTGTGTTTGGGGTCTACCAGTTTACACAATTCTTCTCCACAATTTGTGTAGGGAGCATTTGTCACATTCATGAGAACCATGCGATGCATCACTTTTTTTTTTAGATTTATTTAAAATGTATACAAATGTGGGTTCGCAAGACTTCCCCATTTATTTTTTTACAATGTGCTATTGTATGAATAGGAAAATAAAATGTGTAACTATTTTAATAAACATTTCATTTGTTAACATAACATTATTTATTTTACATTATTTATCTGTTACCTGAATCTGATGTTTAAAGTTAGACTCCATCTTTTTTGAGGAGGAAAATTCTGTTTTATACCAGTCTGTTTCCATAACAGCCTAATAGAAAAAAAATTAATCCACAACAGAAAATTATGAAAAGACGTATTATATTTAAATATATATATATATATATATATATATGTAAAATAACAAACAAAATTAATATCTTGCAATACTTTTTTTATTGGACTAACAGAATTATGGATTGACAAGCTTTAGGGATAAACCCCCTTTCTCAAGTCTAAAGAATTTCTGAGCACAAGGACACAGAATTCACAGTTAATACATTGAATTCAAAGCTGTGTTGTTTGCTGGGGTTAACACAGTGGGACTGCTGATAAGATAGGGAGCAAGAGAAAGTCCTTATCTTACCAGCAGTCCCGCGGTGTTAACCCCAGCAAACAACACAGCTTTGAATTCAATGTATTAACTGTGAATTCTGTGTCCTTGTGCTCAGAAATGCTTAAGACTTGAGAAAGGGGGTTTATCCCGAAAGCTTGTCAATCCATAATTCTGTTAGTCCATTAAAAAAGGTATTACAAGATATTAATTTTGTTTGTTATATTACATCTACATCACTGGACTAATACGGCTACAATCTTAACTATATATATATATATATATATATATATATATATTGACCCCTTGGATGCTATAGATCCAAGAGGCTAAAAAAAAAGTTTTATTCTAATTTTTATAACTTGCATTTAACTGGTTTCAAGATGCATTTCATTCCCTGCGTCTTTTATATATAGGGAGAAATACATTATATGATAAATGCAGAGAGATTATGACCTTGGCATCCAGTTCATTTGAAGGTTTAAATGAGCAGCTCCTTGCATGATGACCCAATTCAGACAGCTTTACAATGCTTCCACAACCTGCATGGTAAAAAAAAGGATATAATATTATCTAAGAATATTGCTTATTTGTAAACGATTATGATTCACAAAGATTTAAAATGTAACGGTCACACGACCACATTCTCCCCAAAGTGGAAGCATACATCTTGACTAAAATGATTGTTAGATGGCCAGCTTAAGTGAATAAGCTAGTACTGGCTGGCCATCTGTGGGTGGCCATCAGTGAGTGGGAGAACAGAATAGAATGTTAGTATGTCACTGACACGACAGCCAGTATTTCCTAATTTGTACAAACTGACAAATAATAAAGCTAAATATCTAGTAAACTATTGGTTTAAATAAAAAAAAAAACATGAAACATGAAAACTCTTCAAAATCACCTATTTGTTACAAAGTAATAATTAAATTTGAATATGTTTAACTTTCTGGATGCAACCTCAGTAACATGGTAAATGGAGCTTGTTTTAATGAGGGCCTACACGAAGGGAAACGTGAACACGCTCACTGGGGCAGCTGGGAGGGAGGTGGGAAGTCTTGTGGCGTTGTGTCTCACATACAGTGTGCCGCGGAACCCGAAAGTGCCACATTTTAAAGCTTGAGATCTGCCATAGTAGGTAAGAAAAAAAAAAAAAAAACAACAAACACTGCTAATCTTATTGTAGTGGTTAAAACCACTACACGAAAGTTTTTCTTAAGTAAATGTTCCCCTTTAACCCCTTGAATGCTAGAGAGGTCGCCAACACTTTGAGAAACAATGTGTTGTCGAGCTCTCTAGCATTCAAAGGGTTAAAGGCTGCATTTATATCACCCTACTAGAATTCCTAATCTCTGGCTTTCTCCATAGCATCCCATTATTTTTGCAGCAAAAGAAGATAGAAAAGTGCATTTCTCAGATTAATATATTCCTAACTCATTACAAAATATCTGTTAAGTTCTCTAGAAAACTCTGTCTAAATTGACAGCTGGCACACACACACACACACACAAGATGCCAACAGGGTGACACTACAAATACAAGACACAAATAATTGTTCAGGCTTCTGTGCTACATATCATAAATAAGTCTTCTTCCTGTGTCTGTTTTAGTCTTACACCCTTTTGAGTGCTAACAGTTGTACCTCGATAGGCGTAAATGCAGTAGACATTTGCAGCTGACATGTTCATGTCTAATTCATACTCAGGAAGTCTCCAATTCTCATTAAGAAAACTCTCATCCAGTGGATCTGTTTTTGACATTCTGGTTAAAAGATCCATGTATGGACCTGAAATTGTGTGCTTGGGATTACTGCAAAAAAGTACACACATTATAAGAAGACTATTTCATTAGCTGTTTACAGAACCATTCATACAACAGTCATACAACAGTGATTTGTAACAAACTCATCAATATGTGAAATATGTTAAAGGGATAGTAATGTTTCACAAAAACATCAGCTCCAATTAATCTTCATAGTATTTGAGCCATAGAGAGCGCTATTTCAATACGAGTTGTGGTTCAAGAGTAATTGAAGGATAAAGTTTCCCCCTCCCACCCCTTTTACCTAGTGTAAGCCATCTCTTCTCAGATGGGGAAACTGGTCCATAGACCAGACAGATAACAGCAGGGGACAATCTTCTTCCTATGAGAACAATGAAAGCCTTGCCCCCCTTGACAAGTTTTTCAGCTTTTTCCCTTATCTTAAATGAAGATTGTCCCTCTCTGCAATCTACCTGGGCACCTCCCTTCTGATCTGGCTGAGCAGTGTTACATCAGTAAAAGGGGTGGGAGGGGGATACTTTCTCATTGAATTACTCTTGAACTACAACTCTGACAGAATTGAAATAACACTCTCCAAGGTCCAAATACTATGATGAATAATTAGAGCTGCTTTTACTATGAAACATTACTATCCCTTTAAGGGGTAGTATATGGTACATAAAAACCCCTTTTAAGTGCATGGCTGTGTCGTAAGAGCTATGGGATCTAAGTTCCAATAGCTCAAAACACCCCCATTTTTCTCCAGTCTATCTTGCAGATCATGGAGATCTGCAAAGCTGGGTGACGTCAGCTCCTCACTTGAGCCTCATGGGAGATTGCCCTCCTCTCTATAGAAGCCCATTAATGGTGGATTTACCGACAAAGGGACTTCAATACGTTTCAATAGAAAGAAAAGCAGTCTCCCATGAGCGCTGAGTGAGTTGCTGACTTAGACCAACTGTCACGGTTAGTAAGAAATGAGAACTGGACCAGTACTTTAGGTAACACAATTTATTAAGATACACAACGTAATGAAATACTCAGCAAACAGTAAGTACACAAAATAATCTCGGCAACGTCAGGAAGTTCAGAGCTACTTCCTTGTGGTATAGTACAGGACCCCTATAGGCAACAGGGAGGAAATAGGCAACCACAGGTCCGCACCTGCACAGTCAACGCTCCCGGAATCAGAACTAACTGTGCCACAGGTCCGCACCTGAAGGCACCAGTTAAAGGAAGGTAGCAAAGGAGAAGTCTGCCAGAGCCACCGATCAGTACCAGAAAGGATATCCACTGAAGCGTTGGTATGCTGGGTATGCAGTGGACAGAGCCCCAGGTAACACCAGAGTGGGTAGTCAGACAAGCCGGGTCATACACGGAACAGGTAGTCAACCAGAGCCGCAGGTCTGCACCAGATTGTTTATTGGACTAGCCAGGGTCATACACGGAGTGGGTAGTCAGACAGCGCCACAGGTCAGCACCAGAACGGATAGTCAGCCAAGCCAGAGGTCATACACAGAGGAGGTAGTCTACCAGAGCCACAGGTCCACACCAGAATGGATATCAGACTAAGTCGGGGTCATACACAAAGCGAATAGTCAGAAAGAGCCAGAGGTTGGCACCAGGACGGGTAGTCAGACAAACCAGGTAATACACAACGCTAAAGCCAAACTGCACAGAGCACCACGAAAGGGTGACTGAGCATTGTGTCCAGGCAGTATAAGAATCTTTGACCCAGGAAGAGCAGGAGCCATCTCTGCACAGCTGCCCCTTTAAATGGAGCGCATGTCCATGCCCTTGGATGTGCTCCCATTATGACATCATACAGCCACGGCAGAGGGGGAAGAGACCGGAACCCAAAACACAGGAAGCGGCTAAGCCGCTGCAAGCAGAATACGGCTGGAGCCGTTAGACTGATGCAGCCGGATGAAAGCTGCGGTCGGCTCCAGCAGCCGCCGCAGAGGTACTGTGACAGTACCCCCCCTCAAAGACCCCTCTCCCGCGGATCGGGTTGTGCTCTGTCAGGAAAGTGGGAGTGAAATCTACGAATCAGGGTGGGGGCATGCACATCTTCAGAGGGGACCCTTGAGCGTTCCTTGGGGCCATAACCTCTCCAGTGCACCAAGTACTGTAATCTCCCCCTAACTTTCTGGGAATCCAATATGTTTTGTACTTCATACTCATCATGATCTCCCACCCTAATGGGGGCTGGGGGGAACAGTAGCGGACGTATACCGATTACAGGTTAATGGTTTGAGCAATGACACGTGAAAGACATTATGAATGCGCATTGTACCTGGGAGCTCCAGAGCTTATGCTACAGGGTTGATTTTCCGAATGACCTGAAAAGGACCAACAAAACGAGGGGCCAGTTTCCTACATGGCACCTAGAGATGGAGATTCCGGGATGACAGCCATACCCTATCTCCAACCTGAAAGGTGGGTGCTGGTAATCGCCTTCGGTCAGCCTGCCGTTAATGCCGTTGCATAGAACCACGTAGGATATTCTGTACTCGCTCCCAAGAGGAACGGAGAGCCCGTAAATGATCATCCACAGCCGGAATCACTTGTGCCTCGAAAGTCTCAGGAAGAGCGGAGGGCTGAAACCCATAATTGATCAGAAATGGTGAATACTGAGACGAGGAGTTGATGGCACAATTCCTGGCAAACTCCACCCAGGGTAACAAAGTAGTCCAGTTGCTGTGGTGGTTATTTATGTAGCACCAGAAAAATTGTTCGAGGGCTTGGATTGACCTTTCGGCTGTACCATTAGATTGCAGGTGGTATGCTGAAGAAAAGGCATTCTGGATCCCGAACTGAGCGCAGAAACATCTCCAGAATCTGGACACAAACTGGCTCCCTCTATCAGAGACAATCACTTTCGGTATGCTATGTAGACAGAATACTTCCTCGGCAAAAATCTTGGCCAGCTCTTTGGCAGAAGGCAACTTTTTAAGAGGTACGAAATGTGCCATTTTGGAAAATATGTCCACTACCATAAGGATTACCTAGTAACCCAAGGACGCCAGAAGTTCTACCATGAAGTCTATGGACAAATGGGACCACGGATGCTCCCCATTCGGAATGGGTTGGAGGAGACCCACAGGCAAGCTACGTGGGGATTTACTTTGAGCGCAGGTCTGTCAAGCTGCCACGAAGCCAGTAAAATCCTTCCTCAAACATGGCCACCAGAATAATCGAGAGCTAGACCATATCAATTGATCGCGCCTATTGTGGCCAGTGGTTTTGGAAGTGTGATATGTTTCCAGGAGTCAAGCACGGAGCTGAACCGGCACAAAACACCTCCCTCTGGGTTTTTCCGCAGGTGTGGAAGCCTGGGCTCATAGAATCTCCTCTCCCAACGGAGATGTAATACGTGTTCGAATATGCACTAATATACGATCAGCTGGAATGATCGGGGTAGGGGGAGACTCTTCCCTAGAGTCAGGACAATGTTGTTGAGATAGAGCATCCGCCCTGATGTTTTTGGAGCAGGGGAGGTAAGACACAACAAAGTTGAACCTAGACAGGGTGGTGCCCATCTGGCTTGGCGAGCAGACAATCTTTTGGCCTCAGACAGGTAAATTAAATTTTTATGGTCTGTGAGGATCAGGATCGGGGCACTGGTTCTTTCAAGTAGGTAACGCCACTCCTTTAATGCCAAAATGATAGCCAGCAATTCTCTACCACCAATGTCGTACACCTTTTCAGCCTTAGACAATTTCTTGAAGAAGTAACCACATGGAAGCAGCACCTCCCCAGGAGCCGAGCACTGAGACAGGAGGGCGCCTACTCCTGTCTCAGACGCTTCAACCTCCAACGTGAAGGGTAGGGCAGGGTTGGGATGTAATAGTATAGGTGCCTTAGAAAATACTACCTTAAGACTCTTGAATGCCCCAATAGCACTGGAAGACCACTTCGAGGTGTCTGCCCCTTTGCAAGTCAAATCAGTAAGTGGCTTTACTACCGAAGAGAAGTTTTTACTGAAGCCCAAGAAACGTTGAAGTGCCTTCAGACCTACCGGGCGAGTCCATTGTACTGAGGATAGTTTTTGAGGGTCCATCGCGAAACCAGAGGTAGATATCACGTAACCCAAGAAGGTAACCTGCGATTTATGAAACTCATACTTCTGAAGTTTACAGTAAAGACCATTCTCTCTCAGTCACTGTAAGACTCTAAACACATCTGCGATGTCTTTTTCCATAGAGGGTGAATGGATAAGTATATCGTCCAGATATACGGCAACTGAGTTTTGCAGCAGGTCCCTTAAGACGTCATTGATCAGTTTTTGGAAGACAGCAGGAGCATTGCATAGCTCGAAGGGCATCACTAAATACTCATGTTGGCCGCTCCAGGTATTAAAGGCTGTCTTCCATTCATCTCCTTTTTTGATACAAACAAGGTTATAAGCTGCCCTCAAGTCAAGTTTAGTAAAAACCTTGGAACCCTTTAGTCTGTCGAAGAGTTTGGTGATCAAGAGTATAGGGTAGGTGTTCTTGATTACCAACTTATTCAGACCGCGATAGTGAATACAAAAAAAAAAAACCTGCACCCGCCGGTGAGATGGATTTGCGGATTATCCCTCTGGAAAGTGCATCGGCCATATACTCCTCCATGACCCTCGTTTCCTGCATATAAGGTGGATAAATACGAAGGGAGGGGTAGTTCCAGAGATTAAGTTGATCTCACAACCATAGGACCTGTGGGGAGGCAAAGCACCGGCTTGGAACACGTCACGGAAGGCCCTGTATTTCTCAGGCAGGATTGAGGAGGACATACACATTAGTCTCGTAGGACGTGTGAGACAGGAATTTGCGCAACTAGGAGCCCACGACACTATATCACAACTGTGCCAATCGATCCTGGGGTTGTGTGTCTGTAGCCATGGAAACCCCAGGACAATAGCGTAGTGCGGCGAGTGAATTACTTGGAATTGCAGGGTTTCCATGTGCAGGGCTCCAACTCTCAGGGTTAAAGGGATAGTAATACTTTGTTTTAACTTTATTTTATTTTGAAGGCATTAAAAAAACATGAAGAATGATATAAGTCTTATCTCTCAAACTTTTATGGTTTAAGAGATATTCGCAAGCAAAGTTTCCCCCTCCCGCCCCTTTTACCTAGTGTAAGCCATCTCTTCTCAGATGAGGAATCTGGTTGTAAGACCAGACAGATAACAGCAGGGGACATTCTTCTTCCTATGAAAACAATGAAAGCCCTGCCCCCCTTGACAAGCTTTTCAGGTTTTTCCCTTATCTTAATTGAAGATTGTCCCTCTCTGCAATCTACCTGGGCACCTCCCTTCTGATCTGGCTGAGCAGTGTTACATCAGTAAAAGGGGCGTGAGGGGGATACTTTGTCATTGAATTACTCTTGAACTACAACGCTGACAGAATTGAAATAACACTCTCCAAAGTCCAAATACTATGATGATTAATTAGAGCTGCTTGTATTATGAAACATTACTATTCCTTTAAGGGAAGCATCTCCTGAGTGATATGAGAGGGTTGTAGGGGCCTCCCATCAATGGTTTCAATAGCCAGGGGTGAAGCAAGAGACTGCAATGGAATAGCATGTTTTTCAGCGAAGTCTGCGTCCATAAAGTATCCTGCCGCCCCTGAATCGAGTAACGCAGCGGCAACTGTAGAGCAGTTGCTCCATGACAGGATAACTTCGAGGATTGGTTTACCCTTGACCACCTCTGGGGACTGGGAAATGTCACCCAAGATCTGTCCCAAAAGGATCTTAGGTGAGGGAGTTTCCCGGACGCACAGGGCAAGACTTCAACAAATGACCGGGTCTACCACAATACAAGCAGAGACCTTCCCTCCATCGGAAGACTCTCTCCTCCCCCGAAAGGCGAGTTACCCCCACCTCCATGGGCTCACTGCCATCAGAGACAAGCCCAGGAGGCGTGGGAGGCGAGGAAGGAATGGGTGGGTAAGTAAAGCTGGGAGCCAGTCCAGATGGAGGCCTATGCAGGCGCTCCCTAAAGGATCTCCCTGATCCTGGAATCGATCAGTATAGTAAATGAAATTAATTCATCCAAGTCTCTGGGTATGTCACGAGCAGCGATCTCATCCTTGACCATGTCGCAAAGACCCTGGGAGAATGCTGCTACTAAAGCCTCGTTGTTCCAACCAACCTCCGCTGCCAGAGTATGGAATTCAATTGCATACTCTGCTACAGTTTGAGTACCTTGACATATGGTCATGAGGTGTTTGGAGGCAGAGACTTTACGACCAGGCAGGGGCGGACTGACAGGATCCAGGGCCCCTGGTCCAAAAAGAGTTCTGGGCCCCCTGCCCAATGACATAATTGGCCCCACCTCCCACTACATCCTCAGCCCTGCACACTACCTCCCCCAGGCCATCCAGTACCCCCTCAAGCCATCTAGTACCCCCACGGGCCATCCATTAACCCCCCAGGACATCCATTGCCCATCTAGCCATCCATTACACCCCTAGGCCATCCGTTACCCACCTAGGTCATCCAGTAACCCACCTCCATGACATCCAGTAGCCCCCCCATGACATCCAGTAACCCCCGCAGGACATCCAGTACCCCCCCCAGGACATCCATTGCCCACTTAGGCCATCCATTACCCACCTAGGCCATCCAGTACCCACCTAGGCCATCTGGTAACTCTCTCCATGACATCCAGTAGCCCCCCCATGACATCCAGTACCCTCCAGGACATCCAGTACCCCCCCCAGGACATCCACTGCCCACTTAGGCCATCCAGTAACCCCCTCTAGGCCATCCAGTAGCACCCCCATAACATCCAGTACTTCTCCCAGGCCATCCAGTACCCCCCAGCCCCAAGCCATCCAGTACTATTGGCTCATCTGTGCTGTGGACTGTGGTGGGTCTTCTGTCACTGCTGCAGATTTCTGGGTCCTCCTGGCGAGTCACTTCTGTATGAGACGAGTCCAGTGGTCCTGACTCCTCCTCTCTGTCGCATGTCCTAGTTGGCGGGCTGTGTCCCCCAATGTAACACAGACTCCCACTCTGCCCCCCCATCATCACGCACCTCTGCGGGCCGTGATGACATCAGACGCATACTGCACAGACCAAATGGTCGCGTAGACATGAGCAGAACAGAGGAAGAGGCACAGTCTGAAGCGCTTGCTGCCAGCCCGACACTGAGTGAGTCTGGCAGCAAGCGGTGGACGATCAGATGCGTCTTCTTGTGTGGGACTGAATAGCATAGCACTGGCTATGTATTGTGGCATGATGGGCAAGGGCATAATCAGACAGCATGGCAATGTGGCATACATGGCTATATGAGGCCTCTCAGTGCCCCAGTCACGGATCAGTGTACACTGCAGCACTTTTAATAGGCGCAGCGGGCCCCTACATGGCAGGTAGGCAAATAATTGGGAGACATTACATTTTCATTCCTGGTGGTGGTGGCGGCGGGCCCCCCTCGGTTGCAGGCCCTCAGTCCATGACCGAATGCCCAATGGTCAGTCCACCCTTGCGACCAGGCAGGTCAAAGACTTTACGGAAGGAGTCCACAAACGCCAGAAAGTCACAAATAATGGGTATGTCTGTCTCCCACAACGGATTGGCCCACGACAAAGCCTTGCCAGATAATAGCAAAATCAGAAAACCGACTCTGCTGCGATCATTGGGGAACGCTTGTGGTACCATTTCCATATATATACCCAATTGGTTTAGGAACCCACAGCACAGCGCTGGGTCCCCTTCATAGCGCTGAGGCGTAGGAGCGTGCCCAGAAAAAACCCTGATCATGCCTGCATCAGGGATGACTGGTGCCGGGTTCACAGCGGGAGAGGCCACCGGTTGTCCGACAGGGCGGTCAAGGTGAGCAGTATGGTTTAACAGGGTTTGCAAGGCCATTGTAATCTGATCAATACGTTGCTCTTGAACCTCCATCCTGGCTAGGAAGTCTTGGGTAGAAGGGTTACCAGTACTGTCCGTAGACATGGCCCTTTCGTACTTTCATGGTTAGTAAGAACGAGAACTGGACCAGTACTTTAGGTAACACAATTTATTAAGATACACAACGTAATGAAATACTCAACAAACAGTAAGTACACAAAATAATCTCGGCAACGTCAGGAAGTTCGGAGCTACTTCCTTGTGGTATAGTACAGGACCCCTATAGGCAATAGGGAGGAAATAGGCAACCACAGGTCCGCACCTGCACAGGCAACTCTCCAGGAATCAGAACTAACTGTGCCACAGGTCCGCACCTGAAGGCACCAGTTAAAGGACAGTAGCAAAGGAGAAGTCTGCCACAACCAATGATCAGCACCAGAAAGGATATCCACTGAAGCGTTGGTATGCTGGGTACGTAGTGGACAGAGCCCCAGGTAACACCAGAGTGGGAAGTCAGACAAGCCGGGTCATACACGGAACAGGTAGTCAACCAGAGCCACAGGTCTGCACCAGATTGGTTATCGGACTAGCCAGGGTCATACACAGAGCGGGTAGTCAGACAGAGCCACAGGTCAGCACCAGAACGGATAATCAGCCAGGCCAGAGGTCATACACAGAGGAGGTAGTCTATCAGAGCTGCAGGTCCACACCAGAATGGATATCAGACTAAGCTGGGGTCATACACAAAGTGAATAGTCAGACAGAGCCAGAGGTCAGCACCAGAACGGGTAGTCAGACAAACCGGGTAATACACAACGCTAAAGCCAAACTGCACAGAACACCACTAAAGGGCGACTGAGCATTGTGTCCAGGCAGTATAAGAACCTTTGACCCAGGAAGAGGAGAAGCCATCTCTGCACAGCTGCCCCCTTAAATGGAGCGCACATCCACGCCCTTGGACGTGCGCCCATTATGATTTCATCCAGTTGCCGTGGAAGAGACCAGAACACAGGAAGCGGCTGAGCCGCTACAAGCAGAATGCGGCTGGAGCCACCAGACTAATGAAGCGGCCGGAGCTGCCAGATGAAAGCAGTGGTCAGCTCGAGCAGTCGCCACAGAGGTACTGCGACACCAACCTGGTATATCACTGTTATATGCAAACAGCAGCACAATGGAGGGGTTTTAAGCTAAGGGAAATGAGAAAGATCTCAAGCAAATACAACTTGTTTTACTGCAGTGTTCTTCTTTTGAGCCTTAGATATGTTCCTCTTGGCTTCACATTGATAGGTCAAAGCTAAGGTTCCAAGCAGATGATCATTTTACTAATTTAATATTTGTATTCTGATAAATTTGGGCCATAATCTTACCTTCCTTTAACTGAGATAGGTCTGTAGAAAGCAGTTAGGGAAACAGGACACTCATAGTTCATCTGATCTTGGATATCAGTAAAACTGACACAACATGGCAGCTGTGTGCGAGTAACAATAATGCAGTAAATCTAAGGGGTGATAAATTATGTATTGTATTAATATATAGAAGAAAGGACATAAATACAAAATATGTATGTTTATAAATTACTAGTGGATAGTATGATCTACAGCAGTAAGGCAAAGCATTAATCCTTATACCTCAGTACAAATCAACACTATTTTCAGGATATCTTTGATGACAAGTTGGTAATCACTGGATAAGTGACGACTGACCTACCTGTGCTTAACAGGGATATCCTTAAAACTTGACCTGTTGGAATGTTCCAAGGACTGGAGTTGTGAATCACTGATCTAATGACATATCATTGATGAAAAGTATGGACCAATATTATTGACCCCAGTGGATGATTTAGACATCTCCAATGCAGTGTTAAACGTAAAGAGAGAAAGGTGAGCAACTCGGCACTGAACTGTTTTTCAGGGATTCACTAGAGTAACAGATGAGCCATGCAGCCCAGCCCAGTTTTAGTTAATCTTTTAACTCTTTCAGTAATAGGTTGTTCATCTTTTCTCACCTGAAACGAAAAAATGCTTCATCTTATAGCCATAGAAATAGTTGAAGAAATTGCTCACATTCAAGAGGTTATACATGCTATGGAGGGATGCTTAGGATGATGGCATGTAGTTCCCCAAAATTGGAGATACATTTTAGAGTGGGGACAGGCATTTGTGTAAGTTCTCATAAACAAGGCCCTCATTAGCCTTTCTTTGTCTGTTTTTCTATTCTAATGTATGTTCTTATTACTGTAACTTCCTTTGTACAGTTCTAAGAAATGTAAATAAATGTAAATAAAGTTGGAGCTCTGTGCACATGGATAATAAAAATCATGTAATTAGTGTACACTCCATAATGCATTGGAGACCTCTAAATTTCAAAGTGCTTAAAGGGATAGTAATGTTTCATAATAAAAGCAGCTCTAATTAATCTTCATAGTATTTGGGCTTTGGAGAGTGTTATTTCAATACTGTCAGAGTTGTAGTTCAAGAGTAATTCAATGACAAAGTATCCCCCTCCCGTCCCTTTTACTGATGTAACACTATTCAGAAGGGAGGTGCCCAGGTAGATTGCAGAGAGGGACAATCTTCAATTAAGATAAGGGAAAAACCTGAAAAAATTGTCAAGGGGGGAGGTCTTTTATTGTTCTCATAGGAAGAAGATTGTCCCCTTCTGTTATCTGTCTGGTCTACTGACTGGATTCCACATCTGAGAAGAGATGGCTTACACTAGATAAAAGGGGCGGGAGGGGAAACTTTGCTTGTGAATAACTCTCATGTTTTTTTAACGCCTACAAAATAAAATAAAGATAAAACAAAGTATTAATATCCCTTTAAAAGCCCAATTTAAACCAGAATTAGTTTTTAGTTGTCCCCTGTGGCCTAATTGGGTTGTCCTTGTATTGTTCTACTTTCGTCTTTATACTTATGGCCCTTTCACACATACTGTCATTGTAACAGAACTGGAAGGATCTTGTGTAGAGAAATATAAGGCAAACCAAATACACTGTAGGGAACAAATAAAAATTTTCATTAACTGAAATTGGCCTTTTAATCCATTGAATGATAGAGAGTTCTCAAAATGCATTACTTCCCAAAGTGATGGAGACCTTGTTGGCATTCAAGAGGTTATATAGCACATTAAAATCAATGTGAATTTAGGGAATTTTTATTTGTCCCCAATGTGCAGTTGCTTGGCTTCAGATTCGCTCTACTTTGCTTTTATACAAATAGTAATTTACTAAGATGAAGATACCTGACGAATACTTCTTTACTCCAGATTGTCTGCACTTGTCTAGGCGGTATGTGACCAATATCTGAACCCAGCTGGAGAACATCTGAAATTCCTATATTAAATCTTGGCCATATTTTGGTTGGCTGCCTGCCTGCACTCTAGTTTGTGACCTGGACTACTCTTGCCTACCATAACACTGGGACGATGACCCAGAGTGACAAGAGCCCTTCTGTCTCCCATGGCCAGTGAGAACCTATTCAGTAAAGGTAAGGCCAGCAGGGGATCTGTACTGACAGTGCTCTGTTGCCTCATGTTTTGATGCTCAATAAGGTCAAGTTGTATCCTCCCTGATCTTGGGAATCCATGGTGAAATCTCTAACTTAATGCAGGGCCCTCTGGCACACCAAGACTGCACTTACCTGTCACCTGTCTATGACTCAGCAATGGATTTGTCTACTCTTACTCTCCTATGATCCAAACCCCTACCAAGGCATAGTGCAACACTCCCTATGTCAGCCTTGTAGGTTCTTTCTAGACAGCAATAAGAAATGTTACACATGGCAAAAGCTATCATTGCGGCCGAATACTATCAGGTGCAGAATCTATGGATCCAACCTAACTACCTATCTGCAGTGGATTATAATTTTGAAACCATCAAAATGAGATAACTGCATGACCAGTTATACTCAATCTTCTAGTGCATCATAAGTCCCAACTGCTGAAGCTGAACTTGTACCTGTAATCTTGAATGAACCCAATAATTATTCCCTGGATCATTAGGAGGTCTTATTTTTGAATGAAGAGGCTTTCTTACACAACCTTCATAATTTTCTACTCATGGCTTCTGAATGGCATTCATCATGTGACACTCTGGAATGTACAAAAAAAACCTCCCCCACCTGATTTAGTCACCTACATTCAGGCATTTAGGACAGTTTTCAATAACCATAGATGAATGAAAACAAAAGACACAACAACAAACAACACAGGGGTAAACTGCAAGGATGGCTTCAGTGGGCTAGATGCTTGAGGGCGATGAATGGGGTTCAAAGCTGGCTTGCGATGGCTGCTCTCAAGACTGTCTTGCTGCGGCCTAAGCCGGGTTAGAGATGCTGGCTGCAAGGCCAGATTACTGCTGACCAGAGGAGCTGGCCCAATCCCCGGATGGCAGCCTAAAGAATAGCTACTACCCACTGAGGTCTAAGTAGGAAATAGGATTCACAGACTACCTGCAGAATCCGTCGGTAGTTGCTGATCCAGAATAATGAAACCTGGGACTCGACTGAGAGAGCAGGAAAGGAACCAGGAAGCAGGAACAGTAGAGCACTGAATGGTGGTCAAAACTCGAAAGGTGGTCGAGGGTCGAGTGAAAGAGCAGGGAGATAGACCCCACCTAAGTTGAAGTAGTCGAGTAGACAGTCTAGCCAGGTCAGTAACAGGACGGGCAGCGTAGTACAAGGCAGTAGACGGAATAATTGTCAAGTAATGGAGGCATTATCGGTAACAAACGAGCAAAGAGGTACAAGGCAGAAGAGTAGTTGAACAATGGAGTCAAAGTCAGTAACAGGATATCAGATGACTGTGGTACCAAATCGTAGAGCAGTAGGGAAGTCAAAGGAAAAGCCAGGTCAATACACAAGATAACGCTCTGGAACAAGACAGGAAACTAAAGGTCATGAACTGATACGATTTGATCATGCGCCAACATTGAAGTGCTGAAGCTTGATAAAGGCTCAGGACACATGTCAAAACAAGGCAGGGAATCAGGAACCGACAAACAAGAGAAGCGAATAAAAAAACAGGCAGGAAATAACAAGAAAAAGGCAGAACATGACAATGAGCTCTCCCAAGGCAACAATTTACCATCCACATTGACTACAATGTGGCCCAAGGTGGACAAAATCAGGACCATGGACAAAGATACTGGCTTGAAGGAGCCCTGAAGTCTGCTTTTTTGACAAGGTCTTCAGGAAAAATTAATGATGAGTTGTCTTATTGTGACCTGGAAGATCTGATTTCTCACTACATCTCCTTGGTCGGGCAACAGGAACAGGAAGAACCATACATGAAATTAAGCCTCAATAAAAAGAAGTGGTGAGAAGGGCCATTGGCAAGGACAAGAAAAAACAAACCAGCATACAGACATTAATGGGGAATTAATCTGGCACATCTGCTATCTATTTTCTGATAATAGGTATTCATCTAAACTGGGAGGGTCACTCAATGGCAGTAGCCTTTGCGGATTCTCCTACTGCAGGATTATTTATTGACAAATATTTTACAATGCAAGCCAGGATTCTACTCCAGAAGAAGCATCTACCCATAGCTATGCCTATTATAGATAGGAAGCCACTAGGTTCCAGAATTATCTTCCAGGAGACAAATCAACTCACTGGAATGGAGTCCTGCACCACAATCCCTCTCATCCAGTTCACCAGAATTAGTGTTGCCCTGGGGCTCCCTTGGTTATATAAACATTAACCACATTTCAGGGCAGGTCATATTGATCAGAATATCATTTGACGTATCTGTAATTTCCTTGGCAATGGGAAGCACTTACTAATCTAACCATATCCAGTTCCAGTTGCAGGGATACCTTGATAAAAAGTAGGGAGAGATTGCCACATTGAACGTCTACCAGGCATGATTCCTCCATGTAACTATAAGAACATAATCTGTGAGCCTGAGACTAAAGCCATAAAGTCATACATTCAGAATAATTTAAAGGAGCAGTAAACTTTTATTTATGAAAACACATATTTTATAGAGCTTTTCCTGCTGAGTAAAACAAGGTCACTCCCATCTCTGTCAGATGTTTTATTTGAAATTTATATTGGTTCAAATAACCAGGAAGTGAATTTACTGTGTTTACTTCCTGATAGTTCTAACTGACAGGAAGTGACAGGCAGTTTCTATCACATTCTATGGAGAACTGTATGTCTCTGACTTTTCTGACTTTCCTCTCCATTAAAATCTAACAGGAAATCTAATTAGAATTTGGCCACTAGAGGGCACTGCTAATGTAAAAAAACATGGGTTTAAACCGTAATAACTGGAAATATAAATCTCTCAGCAGTAGGAGTACCCTTATTTTATTTAATAGGAAAATCCCTACAATATATATTTTTTCATAAAATAAGTTTACTGCTCCTTTAAGCTAGTGATTTTTTTCAACTCAATAGCTGGAACATAAATATTTGTTACCAAGAAAGATCGGTGGTGTATTGGGGCCAGGGTGTGCCATGTCATAGCCCTGGCATTTTTCCCCAGCTCATGGATCCTCTTGGTTTTACACAAACCCAAGGCACCAAATAAATACACTACACTCACTTAGCATATACTTAAAAGTCAGATTTTTGTGTGTAAAGCTATAACTTAAATGCAGAGAATATAGGGTCCACGATTGCTCTGAGGATTAGATCTTGGGCACAGGATATTGTTTTCCTCTTGCTTTCAATAGTCTATTGATATTGGCAGCAAGAATGAATTCAACTTGCAAGCTACTTGTTTGGCATTATGACACGGGAGGAGCAAGAAGTGGGCAAATAGAGATTCTCTCAACATGAGTGAGCTAGGGCTTTCTTTGTTTTAGGTATTACAAAGTATTGATCATGGGGTAGATTACCATTATAAACCGGTACCCTCTTCTATTAAACACCAAATGTTCTGTTTGCATATATATGAAGGGGATAAACGGAAGATTGTATTTAATATGCATAAAGGGTACTATGTATTCATAATGGCTCCAGTTATAGAGTTAATTTCTAATTTAGTATATTCAGTTTGGCATGTTTATATATTGACCAATTTAGAATATATTTGTGAACATATTTTAATCTCTGCTAATGTAGTTCATACAGGTATACATTTTGTTTTCATAGCTGGACTACAATTTATAATTTATTAAAATGTAAGTAAGGAAACCTATGAAAATCTGTAGTGTGTTAGAGATGGGGTCTTACCTGGAAGTTTTGATTAAATCCCCTAAAACCTTAAAGCCAGCCATTAACATATATGTGCTAAGGAAAAAAGCTTGTTGGGAGGTATTTATTAAACAAGGTTTAATTTGTTACAATACCTGTGATTTGGTGCCATCTGCTGAAGAAACCTGCAGTTCTATATGTGTATCTCCAAGAGCAAGGGTAATAGGTTTAATATCATGGCTGCCATTTACCATCACATTCATCTTACTGTCCTGGACACAAGGCTGTATACTTATGATATTCTGGAAATATGGAACAGTGCCTATGTACAAAATATTATAACATAAATATATTTTTAAACATCACATGAGTTATTGAATTCACTCAATTAATACTTTGGGTGTAATTCAGCAAGCTAAAGTTAATTGGTTCTGGATTAATTCAAATGGGGCTGTTAACTCCTAAATGCAGAGCACTGTGATGGAAACCTCTCTAACATTCAAGGAGTTAAAAACCCCATATCAGTTTGAAGAGTTCTCATTTGTTCCCTATGATGACATGGGCTTGATTCAGAATTGATTCAATTTAGCTTGCTGAATTAGACCCTATATGCGTCTAATGAATTTTGTAACTTTTAAACCTATTATTTTTCTTTCAAAATGTTCCAGCTTCTAAACTAAACTGGACAGTATTAGTATATATTGACCAATATGTATAGAAGGAAAGTGAAACAATTCTGGAGTAATCTAACTATCACAGTGGGAAATAAATGTTCTTTCCAAAAGGCATTTTTTTTATACGTTATGGGGCAGTTGAAGCACTGACTAGGGCTTTTCATAGTAAGTGATAGGAACAGTACCACCTGGTGTCCATTATAGAACAAAAATGTGAGCCGTAATAAGTAGGGATGAGCAAAAAGTCAAACAAATTTCAAGTGGGAATTCCTGTCCAAAGAAAATACATAATATGTTTGGCCTTTTGTTGCTGCCAATAAATTTCCTGGAGACTAGTAGAGAAAAATGAATACCTTTATTGGTTGAGTGGCTCTAGGATGCAAGCTTTCAAGACAACTATTTATGTATAAGAATGAAGGATACATGCACAATACATGACTAAGGTATGTTCTGAGACTTCTGACAGAGATCAACATCTTAAAAATCTCAGGAGAGATTTTATCATTATAATGTCAAGATCACAGACCTCCAAATTCATAGAGCCATCAGTGTCCCTAGAAGAAATCTTCTGGAATACAAATAACCACAGGCATGGGCGGACTGTCCTATCGGGGGATCGGGCATCCCCCGGTGGGCCGCTATATCAGCTTACTTTTAAGTCGCGAGCCACTTTGTTTTGAGTGCAGACTCTCTCTCTCCCCCTCCGCTGCGCACTGAAGGAATTGCAAATAAATTACAAGTGCTGTACAGCGCTGGCCATCTCTCTCCCCCTCCGCTTCACTTTGTCTTGAGTGCAGAATGAAAGGAAGTTAGTGGAGAAGAGAGATGGCCAGCGCTGTACAGCACTTGTAATTTATTTGCAATTCCTTCAGTGCGCACCGGAGGGGGAGAGAGAGAGATTCTGTACTCAAGACAAAGTGGATCGGAGGGGGAGAGAGACGGGCAGCGTTAGTTGTCTTGCAGTTCTTTCAGTGCACACCGGAGTGGGGGCGGGGGAGCCCGGGCTGGTATTCCCCTACAATCCGCCCCTGACCACAGGAAGAGAAAAGAGTGCCATAAGCAGTCACCTACAACCCACAGCTTGAATTACTGAGCAAAATCTAAAAAAATCTACAAACAACACTACATACTGATTAAAAAGAAAATTCCCAAGACCTCTGCTCCTCTCTTATAAACAGTCCCCCCAACCTGAAGCTACTGATGGTGAAGATCTCCCTTAAGAATGCAACAGAAAATGGCACTTCTCCCTGTCTACAAAGGATGGTTGGAACCTGTGCACATGCATGTACCATAGATAAAGTGCCCATATTACATTCCCATCAAAACCACAATATCAAGGACAAATTCTCCTGTAGCTCATCTAGTGTTTTCTACCTTATCATGTGTGTGAAATCTCTCCAAACAGAACTATATGTGGGTGAGACAGGATGGACCCTAAAGATAGGTCCATTGTGAATAACAAAGGAGACACCCAACTGGGTCAACATTTTAGCAAAACTGATGAAATATTAAAGATCTCAAAGTGACTATACTGATGGGAAATTTTTAAGATACAGAGGGACAGAAAGATCAAAAGAGCACATCAAAAAAGACAAGGTGTTTTGGGTGGAGACTCTCCTTTCCCTCTGCAAGCCAACCCAGTCCCACCTCCAGTTTATGATGTGAGACAACCACACCAAGAAGGGACAGAGAGAAAAGAAGAAGAAAGCTCATGTGAGAAAAAGAACCAAGAAGGACTCCAATAAACAGACAGCCAAGACCAAGAGAGACCCCTTTCTCTGGGTGGCTTGAAGAATGGCCTTGTCCTTGTGAAAATCCACAAAAGGCAGCTTGCAAGACAAAGCCTGCAATTAAGCAACCCTGCAGACTGAGAACACAGACAGAAGAAAAGCCATTTTCCACATCAAGAGACTCAAGGAAATGGTTGCCAGTGTCAGCGCCACTTCCCCAGACCTACTCCGAGTCGATCCAGAGCGGTGAATAGGGTTAATCCCTTAGTCACTGCCTCCACTTCATCTCTATAGTGTCGATGTGACGGGTCATATGACGCAGCGTCCCAATGATATCATCTCGCCAGTTCCTTCAAATGTCTAAGGGCCTGGTGCTTCAAAGTACCAGTTACTATGCCTTCCTTGAGTCTCCCTTTTCCATTGCCTGCATATATTGCATCCAGTCTTCTTGGAACTGACCTCTGCCTGTGACCTGAGCCTTCTCCTGCCTGATCCCCTATACTGTGCTGCTGGACTCCTGGTATTGAACTCTGCTTGTGACCTGACCCTTCTCCTGCCTGATCCCCTGTACTGTGCTGCTAGACTCCTGGTATTGAACTCTGCTTGCGACCTGACCCTTCTACTGCCTGATCCTCTGTACTGCTTTGCTGGACTCCTGGTATTGGCCTCTGCTTGTGTCCTGACCCTTCTACTGCCTGATCCTCTGTACTGTGCTGCTGGACTCCTGGTATTGATCGCTGCCTGTGTCCTGGCCATTCCTCTGTTCTGGAAAAGTGCTTTGACCCAGGACTGCCTGACCATCCTGTTTCCAGCTACAGAGGTACTCATTCTCCTATATTTGGGGTTTGTTTGTCTGTACATTCTCCTTTAGTTGGGGTTTGCTAGCATTGTCTGCTTCTGGGTTCCTTCGCCACTTCCGGTGTTGCTCTGGGTTCACTCAGCATCTATTTAGAACAAGTATCTTTCTGCTTATACCTGCATAGGTTACAGGCTTTGCAGGGTGGGTTACAGTAAGCTTACATCCCTTGTTTAGCTGGGTGACCAGCCTTTTGGTGCCTACATGACAGCCAGGGACTCAAAAGGAGGTTGCTGTAAAACTCCCAGAACCAAAGTAAGGTTGCACAGAAGTGTGTGAGCCTTGGTGGCAGGGAAAGCACGAGCTACTCCCCTGAATGAATACCTTGACATCTGGAAGAGTAGCATTACGCATCCAGAGAGGATCTGAATCCTAAAGGAACTCAAGCCGAGTCTTTTGTTCACACCGTCATGAAGAAATGATAGAACCATCAGAAGGTCAAAATCCTGTGAAGACAGGTCAGTGTCCATGCACCAGGAATTAAAAATGGACCAAACCCTATGGTAGGCCTTGGAGGTAACAGGCTTCCTAGCCTGGATCATAGCAGAAATTACCTCAGGGGAGAAACCCTTTCTCCTCAATATGTGGGTTTCAACAGTCATGCAGTCAAAGCCAACTTTTCCACATCTGTTTTTCAAAGGTAGTTGATGTAAGCCATGGCCGTTGCGTTGTCTGACTGGAAACATACTGGGCAGGCCTCAACTGAGAGGTCTAGTACACCAGAGTGAGATGGAGTGGTCTGAGCTCCAGAACTTTGATGGACTGAATAGATTCCTCCACAGTCCACCTTCCCTGGATCCCCAGGTGACCCAGCATGGCACCCCAGGCCCTCAGACTGGCATCCATCATGACCATAGTCCTTTCCTGAATCACGAATGGCTTCCCCAAGTCAAGATGGGGTTGTTGTAACCACCACTCCAGATCCTGTCTGGCTTCCAGAGAGAGGGAGAGCTGCTGATTCAGGAGACCCGTATTCCAGTGCCATGACTGGATGACAAGTCTATGTAGTTCCCTGGTATGTACCAGAGAGTAAGGCACCATTTCTAGGGTAGACACTAAGTGGCCCAGAACCTTCATGTACTCCCTGACCGAGGCTGAGAGCCACTCCAGATCCTGGGGCACATCCTTCATGATCTGCAGGATCTTGTCCTCCAGCAAGAAGACCTTATGCCACTGAACACCAGCTCCTGGGATGGCACTGGAGAGGACTTTCAGATGTTCAGAATGCACCCATGTTGGACCAGGATTCGAGCACATTCTTGGAATTGCTGAGCCAAGAATTTCTCTGAAGGAGCCTTGAGCAAAAGATCATCTAAACAAGGGGTCATATGAATGCCCCAATGTGAATGAAGTTCAACAAGGTCCATGACCTTGGTAAACACCCAGGCAAGACCAAAAGGCAGAGTGGTGAACTGGTAGTGCTCTGAGCCGAAGACAAAAAACATAGCATTGACTGTCTGGGTGGATCGGGATGTGTAGATACGCATCCTGAAGGTTCAGGGATGCCAGATACTCCTCAGAGCACACTGCTGTGATGACAGAGCACAAGGACTCGATCTTAAAATTAGATGCAGTTCCCTCACCATAGTAGGGGCCCTGGTGGACATCTGAGGCAACAAGGTGCTCTTTCTCTGAGTAGCATCACTGATAATCAGCTTTAGCTCAGGTCCAAACAGAGACTTGCCCTGAAACAGTAAGGAATTCAGTGACTTCTTGTAAGATTGGTCTGCAGACCAAATCTTAAGTCACATGGTGCGTTGTGCATTAAAACAGAAAGCCAAGGTTTTGGCAGAAAGCCTGACCACCTCAAACAGGTCTTCCGAAACAAACATGCTAGCCTCCGTCATGTTGGCCAAAACATGCCAGAAGTATCTGATCAAGAGTGGCATTAGACGAGGATGGCGCGTCAGGGACCTGAAGATTCCTCAAAACAGCCCTGATAAGCCCCTCCGCAGAGGGGAGATAGTCAGCCTCATAAGAATCCCCATAGAGTAGGAAGAATCCATGTCTTCATATTCCCCTTCCTCATGATCATCCTCAGAACAGTCCTACTCATATGAGGCCCCTATGAGCACAAGCATGCTCTAAGCCCTAGAGGCCACATACTTAAAAGTGGTAGGGGGCTTTGAAGACTGAAGAACCCCATTGATGGAAAGAGGAAATTGGGCCATAGTGGACAACAATATATTAACCCAAGCTGGGTCTTGTTCAGTGCTGGAGGGGACCAGCTGAGTAGTAGGGGTAACAGTAAAGGAGAGTCAGAGAGATCCACAGTACTCTCTAGGGAGCCCCATTTGACATGAGGAACAGTAAGCAAGGGGGGGGGGGGTCAGTGAAGCCCCTGAAGACTTAAGTCTTGGGTCTAGCCCCATGTCCCTGAGAATCCGACAACCTGACAGGAGTGTCTAAACTAGAATAAAACACTAGTAACAGTTCCCCAGACTAATAATTCACCCAAGAAAAGCCCAGAAAGTACTTATCTGGCAGGTGAAGGGTTAGTATGGAGAAGCAGAGCAAGGAGAGTCTGCTTCTGTATAGGAGAAGCAAGAGAGAAGCAAAATGGCGACTGCAAAATGGGCATCCAATCGGAAGAAGGCTCAGGAAGTGAACCGGATGAAAGGACATGAGTAGACAAGAAGAAAGAGCCCACTCTCTGTCCTCGCACCTAGAAAAAGGATAATATCAAAGGTACTCCAAAATACCCAATGACCTCAGGGAGCATGAAGGGGGTATTAAAGAGACAAGCTGCTGAAGGGAAAAACCCCAAACCAAAAACCAGCAGAAAAGGGGTTAACTAGTCCCAGTGCAGCCATCCATGCTCCATAACTCAGGGGAGAACAGTAAATCAGTTAATAAAATACTCAACATGAGCGCAAGAGCCTTAAAACTCAGAGGAAAACCCCTGAAGAAGAAGTACACGGAGGGACAAAGTGGATCAAGGCACTCAAAGGGTTATTCACCAATCTTCATCTTCTGTCTTCAGGTTGTGAAGAGAGGCACTGCTGGGAATGAAAACTTGTGTTACAAGATTTTCTCCACATGGCTGCAAGAGTCCACAACACCTGCACACTGGTCAATCCACTTCAGGAGAAGCCCAGTAATGGTAACCGTCCTAATGGGAAATTGTAAAAATAATAAATAACCTAAAAATAAGCAGTAGTGTTATAACCCATCCTTACAGTCTGAAGAACACATCACAAACTGGAGGAGGGGAGAGGTTAGCCTGCAGAGGAAGGGAGAGTCTCTACCCACAAGACCTTGTCTTTTTGATGTGTTCTGACTCAAATGAAGAAGCTCAACCCCCATTCCATATTGGACAAAAGAGACAAATCATTATGAATTTGTTTTCCATCCTTTTTAGTGTATTTGGTTTTCCCAGAATTGTTTAATTTTTTAAACTAAATTTTTATTGCGTTTTAGAGGGAGACATACAAAGAGAATCATTAGAATACATATTATGAAACATCAATATAAGTATTCCAACTATTCAAGTAACACATATGTAATCTATGACTTAAATTGTGATCCCCATGTCAACAATGAAGGGAGATGTATATGTAGGAAGTGTGAAGGTAGGGAAAGTTATGAACCAGAGTAAAGGGAGATAACGAAAGGGATGAAAGATAGTGAGGGGTCTTTGCATATATTGCTCATACTATTTTTTTCTGGTTCCTTTCACTAGGGAATAGTAATGTTACCACAGTAGTATTGCCAAATTCTGTACAATGTAATACAGTATAATGTTTGACAAAATATAAGATACATCAGGGGTGAACGTGTGTGCATAAATACAGGGTGACCTGTAAAGGGTTTCCAAGAAAATGTAATCTTATTTCTAAAAATGTGGCTGCTCGAATATACAACACTTGGTTTCAAGAAGTTTTTTCAATTTTCAAGCCCTATTTCCAGGTGATTGAAAATAAATCCTAAAGCACATTAGGGATCATATAATGAGGCATCATTGGCTGAACTATTTACAGACTTTCACCAATTCATGTTCTGTACAGACAACTAAAATGTATCAATAGGACAGTAATAGGGTAGGCTAAGTATGGGTGCAGAGATCAGAGTACTTGTGGAGAGAAAGTTGATAACCAGATAGAGATGCAAATGTTCTGCTACAAAAAAGACTAGCATAAATGGGGCTTTCAACCCCTTAAATGATCTCTAATGCACTGCTGTACCCCATAATTACCCCAGCTGTTTTACAGTATATCAGTGACAGAGTAAGGAAGATGTTATGTGGGTTGGGGCTGAGATTCTCTAAAGACCTCTTCTTTCAAGTCCTCTCTAGCATTCTAGAGGTAAACATCGTGATTTAAGTCCTTGGTTGGTAGTGATGTCCTCTACACTTGTAAAGCAACGCTTTAAATACATTTCTAGGGTTACATAACTAGGGATTTGGAACATTTTCATTTGTCCATAATGATGTTGTTTTGCATCAGAATTGCAACTTTTAGCTTGCTTGTTAAATACAACCCAATGCCTCTCATACGTACATGAGTACTCAAACACATCTGGAGCAAATGATGGAACCAGTTTTAGATCTTCAGAAATCTTGATTTCCTGAATGGAAGCATGACTTGCAGATAGCTTGATCACTTCTACAGCATATTTCTTCACAGTGCCATCTTCAGCTGTCACCTCTACAGTCACGGTATTCAGGCCATCTTCAAGTGTTATCACCTTTGAACCACCATTTCCCTGAAAAGAAAAACAATATTAGTGCAGCAAAGGAAAAAAAACAAAAAAGTGGGACAATTAGAATGGCCCACTAATATAGCGCCAACAAATTACGCAGCGCTTTACAGTAGGGAACAGACATACAGAGGTATTAAATAGTACAATCAAATGTGGAGAACAGAAGGATCAGAGGACCCTGCTTGTGAGAGCTTACAGTCTAGAGGAAGGTAGGTTTGACACAGAAAGAGTAAGTGCTATTGGGTGTAAGTGCCTCCTGCCACATGAACTGCCAGTCAGTGGGTGGGAGTGAGAAGTGCTGTTGAGTGCAGTGGTCCAGGCAAGGGGTGATTCTTAGTGATAATGTTTATGGAGGCAGTTGATAGGCTTCCCTGAAGAGGTGAGTTTTCAGGGAGCATCTAAAGGTCTGAAGGCTGGGGGAGAGTCCGATGGGACGGGGGAGAGAATTCCTGAGTTGTGGTGCAGCACGAGAGAAGTCCTGTAGGCGGGAGTGGGAGGATGTGATAAGAGCTGAGGAGAGCAGAAGGCTGTGTGCAGAGCGAAGATGGCGAAAGGGAGTGCATTTGGAAATGAGAGATAAAATATAGTGTGGTGCGGTGTTAGTGAGGGCTCTGTAAGTAAGCACCAGAATTTTGTATTTAATTCTGTATGCTAATGGAAGCCAATGTAGGGATTGACAGAGGGGTTTGGCGTCAGAGAAGTGATGAGTGAGGTACATTAGTCTTGCAGCAGAGTTCATTATGGACTGTAGTGGAGTTAGTCGGGCGAGAGGAAGGCCAATTAGTAATGAGTTACAGTAACCAAGATGGGACATGATGAGTGTTTGGATTAGAATTTTGGTAGTGTCTTGTGTGAGAAAGGGTCGGATTCTAGAAATGTTGCGGAGGTGGAGGTGGCATGATTTGGAGATTGACTTGATGTGAGGAATGAAGGATAGGGCAGAGTCAAATGTGACCCCCAGGAAGTGAGCTGTAGGGGTCGGTATGATGGTAGCATTGTTGATGGTGAGGGTAATATCTGGGGTAAGGCTGGTTGTAGTGGGAGGGAAGATGATTAGTTCAGTTTTGTCAAGGTTAAGTTTGAGTTGATGGGAGGACATCCAGGAATACACAGCAGACAGACAGTCAGATACTTGGGACAAGAGGGAAGAGGAGAGGTCAGGGGAGGAAATATATATTTGAGTGTCATCAGCATAGAGATGATGGTGAAACTCAAGGGAGTTGATTAGTTTTCCGAGGGACGCGGTGTAGATTGAGAAGAGCAAGGGTCCCAGGACTGATCCTTGAGGCACTCCAACAGACAGTGGGATGGGTGGAGAAGTGGAGCCAGAGCAGGAAACGCTGAAGGAGTGGTTGCAGAGATAAGATGAAAACCAGGAGAGTACAGTGTCAGAGAGACCTAAGGAGTGGGAGGCTTGGAGGAGGAGTGGGTGATCTACTGTGTCAAAGGCGACTGACAGGTCCAAGAGAATGAGTATGGAGTAGTGGCCTTTGACCTGTGGAGAACGATTTCCTCCAGTACCTTTCAGCAGTGCGTGAGCACCTTTGGAGGTATCGCGTTTGTCTTGTGTGCCAGGGTTATAGTGGGGTTGTGTGTGGGTGGTGTGGAGTTGCAGGTGCCGCTGTGTCGAGGGCTGTTGTACAGAGCAGTAGTTTTGTCAGGGTAAGTAAGTGTGGGGATGGGGTTGAGAAGAGGTTGCAGGGATGTGGAGAATTGTTGCAGATCAAGAGTATGTAGACTTCTCCGGATGCTCTTTGTCATGGTGGGGGGATGGGTTTGCATGGTATGATGAGGTTACCGGTGAGGAGGTGGTGGTCATAGAGGGGAAAGGGGATATTAGAGAAGTTGGAGACTGAGCAGAGGTTAGTGAAGACCAAGTCAAGGCAGTGACCATAACTGTGCGTGGGGGAGCTGGTCCACTGTGATCCAAGGGAGGTTGTCAAGGAGAGGAGTTTGAGGGCGGGAGGGTGTTATGATTATCTATAGGGATGTTGAAGTCACCTATGATGAGGGTAGGGACATTAGAGGACATGAAGTGAGGGAGCCAGGAGTCAAAGTGATCAAGGAATTGCGCAGTGGGACCAGGTGGCCTGTATATAACTGCAACACGCAAGGAGAAGGGAGAGAAGAGGTGAAGTGTGTGAACTTCAAATGTAGGGAAGTAGAGAGAGGGGGCAGTGGGGATTACCTGAAATATATGGTTAGGGGACAGCAGGATGCCTACTCGACCCCCCTGCCTGTTTCCAGGCCTTGGTGTGTGAGTGAATTGAAGGCCTCCATGTAAGAGTGCAGCAGTGGATGCAGTGTCTGATGATGTGAGCCAAGTTTCTGTGTTGGCCAGGAGGTTTAGGGAGTGAGAAATGAACAGATCATGAAAAGCTGTTAGTTTGTTACACACAGAGCGGGAGTTCCAGAGACCAAAGCAAAAGGGGGGGAGGAGGTTAGGTGACGTGGTACAGTTATTAGATTGTGGATGTTGCATGTGTGAGTGGGTTCTGCGGTACAAGAGAGAATGGAAGGGGGGCCTGGGTTAGGTGAAATGTCACCTGCAGGAGGGGAAGGGACAGGGACATAAGGTGGGAGTGAGATTTGAAGCAGTGGGGCTTTTTTGCAGTGGTACAAGGAGATGGTGGTGATAGGGAGCTGAGGAATGATAAAAGTTTGTGGGAGCAGAGAAGTGGTGAGGGAAGTGAGGGTGCAATGAAAATGGAATCACTCTTAAAGTGCATACAGGAGGAGGAGAGTCTTATGCAGGTGAGAAAGGTGATGAGAAGGGAAGGAGCTAATTTGGCCATAGTGGGGTTAATACATGGGGCAGTAGATTTTGTGCAGCAGTCTGTAATCCAGGATAGTGCTGGATGACTTGGCAAACAAGGGTCAGTCCAGGTGCAGACGGTGTAGGTGCCAGGGAGGGTGAGGAGAGTCTGTTGAAGGACTGTAAAGAATTTGGTGAGGGTAGGAGTCAGTTCAGGGTTAAATGAAGCAATCCGCTGTTGATCTATTTGCATTTTATCAATTTTTTCGCTGCCACTCACCAATCCCTCCCAAAATCTGCAGTAAGGCAGAGAAACACCATTTTTTCACACTTTTTATTTTAGTGTTGCTCTGGATTTCAATCAGATGATATTTGCAGATTTTTTAAGTGCTTTTCATTAGTGGTGAGATACATCGTCTGAATACGACAATGCCCCACATGCATAGGTTTGTCAGGGTTTGGGGGAGCTACTGGGCCCAGTAGGGAACATGTGTGTTTCCATTATCAGAGATGGAAAAAACTTAGGTTGCTTTGCTTCCCATTATATTTTGATAGTGTTAGATCTAAGGAGGGATGTGTTTTGAAAAATAAAAAACAGGATATTTCAGGGGGGAAAAGTGGCCAAATAATAAAAGAAGCTTTAGAGCACTACTGCATTGTGCCTGAATAGTTTTCCTTGAAGCAGTCACCGATGCAGAGGCCAGGTTTGGAAGGGCAATCAGGACAGTAAGTAGTGGTGTCTGTTCGTATTCCCTTGCTGTAGCAAACCCTGCAGCGCTTCTGTGGTTTGTTCTTTTGGGAAGTTAGGAGGATTTTATAAATAAAGTGTGCTTTACTTGAAAATTAAAAATGAATTATGTACTGCAGTCTGCATCATATAGATGACAACTTTTTTGTACCATGCCCTACACTTTCTCATTTCAAGGTATGGCTGCATTAGTTGATCACACAGATCTCAATAAAGAAAAGCAAAAAAGAAGAAAAAAAAGACAATCTTGTATTGGCACTCAAACTTCTACAATATAATAACAGCATATCAAAAATGATATACAAATATCCATTTACTTTGCACCCCAATCCAAAAAGGCAGCTGTACAAACTATATTGTCACTATAGAATATAACAAATAGCATACTTGCGAAAGATGCTTGAAGTACCTATGCTCTAAACAAAATAAAATACTCTCTTATTTTATTTAGAACATAGGTGCTTTTGTATATATCAAAAATTATCACATACTTTTCAAAAATATATTCCAGTCAAAAATAGTAAGCAGCGCATCTCAGGTCCATATACCCATCCTTCCCAAGAAATGCCATAAATAACACGGTAAAACCAAATTTACAGCATGAAGCCTGATAACATCCTAAATACTCACATCCTAATGGATCCATAAATAACACTGGGCCCAGAATAGATAATGTTAATATAGCATGCTAGAATAAAGAGGCACAGAAAAAACAGGATAGCGTCCCATAAATATCAAAGTGATCTCATATGGATATTGCTATAAATACTGATATCCAGCATGCAAATAATCCAGTAACATAGTATCCAATAAGGGTTAATCGGCAAAAAGTTAGCAAAGCATTATGCAAATAATGTAGTGGCATGTAGAAATGGTTAGACAATACATCCATCTCTCATGAAACAAGGTTCACATCGTACAACATCAATGAATGCTAAGACATCAAAGCGGATACAATGCAGCAAAATAACAAAGAACATCAAACATCAAGTGAACATCAAAGAGACATAACTTGACCCACAATATAGATCTCACCGCTGTGTGGTGACTCATTCACTTTCAACAAAAGGGTGTCTGCATAGGTATCCATGAACTATCTCCATGTTACTCAAACCTCAGTGGGAAGTAAAAAATTGTCACGCATCCACATCTGGCCGCCCATATGGAAGCCAAACAAGCAGACTATGCGGATATAATTTCCAGTGCTGATGATTCTGTGGGTACCGATGAAGCATATGTATATAATGGGGTGCACAGGTAAGGAAGCCCACCAACCGCTTCATGATTTGCCTAATGTTTTGCTAACTTTTTGCAGATTAACCCTCATTGGAAACTATATCGTTGGATTATTGTGATGATCAGACAGGACCACCCATTGTAAGCTGCCCGAGAAATGCCTTGCGGAGTGGAATCCCCACAAAGAAATAACAGACTGCTATTTAATTTATAAATATACAGATACAGCAGAAAACAAACAAAAATACTCACTTGGTAGGCCTCAGTGAGCCAGGGATGCAAGCTTGGGAGCAAGCAGGTGCTGCTAGTAGGAAGCCTTGCTGTGGCCTATGGTCTATTAAGGTGTAATAACACATATTTTAATATATAAATAAATGAATACTTTCTACTGATACCAAGTGTCTGGAGGTGTTTCAAGGAGAACGGAGACGATCAGAGAAACAGAAGGGAACCCCCCTCCAGAGGATAGCCAGACTGGGGCTAATACCAGTCCATGCGCTGACTCCCAGAGGCAGGATACAGCCTCTCACTCCTGTAAGTATAACACTGTGGAGTGGGGAATTGATCTCATTGTAAATACTGCACTTAGAGGCGGATTCTGCTATTTTGTTCTATAGAATTTACCGTGAGGAGGGGTACTGACCTCACAACAAGTGGAAGCTGCAAAGCCCGAACCCCCCCCCTTGGCAATATAGACCACAAATAAATAAAGAATCCATCGTATTGCAACTGAGTTCG
This sequence comes from Rhinophrynus dorsalis, assembly GCA_037306005.1. Lineage (NCBI taxonomy): Eukaryota > Metazoa > Chordata > Amphibia > Anura > Rhinophrynidae > Rhinophrynus > Rhinophrynus dorsalis. Next base: position 149,446,522 of record CM074720.1, read on the forward strand.
GTAGAGTGCGCCAACATTTGGCGTGGTCTTGCTGTGTTAGAGGTGCTGGCCACAAAGCCAGACAACAGGATGACAACATAGGAAGCAAAGCCGGAGTCATGGAAAGCCGGGTCAAACACAGAAATCACTAGAACAAACAGGAACTTAAAGAACTAGATACCAACAGGAATGCTGTGATCGAGCACCGACACGAAGTGCCAGCGCTTGATAAAGGCTCAAACAAGAGCATCACAACAACAAGGCAGAGAAACAAGAACAAGGGAAAAACAAAATACCTGGCAAGAGATGCCAGCAAAACCCAGAAGGACATGACAGTTAGGAGAGGATTATTGATGTGAGCATTTAGGGTGTTATCTGGTTTCATGCTCTATATTTGGTTTTACAGTGTTATTTATGGGATATATGGGGGAGAATGGGTATATTGGCATTTGAAATGTGCTTCTTACTATTTTTCACTGGAATATATTTTTGATACTTATGTGATAATGTTGGATATGCTGTTATTAAATTGGAGAAGTTTGAGTGCCAAATCAATATTGTCTTTTTTTCTTATTTTTTATCCTCACTAAAGTGGCCAATGACTTGCTCTCCAATAAGTCAAAAGGCCTGGACCTGTCAGATGCCTTTGACACAGTGGATCACCATCTCCTCCTCCAAGCTCTCCACTCCCTAGGCTTCTGTGTCACCGCCCTCTCTTGGTTCTCATCATATGTCTGCAACCGCTCCTTCAGTGTGTTGTACTCTGGCTAAACTTCTTCACCCCTCCCGCTGTCTGTTAGAGTACCACAAGGTTCAGTCCTGGGCCCCTTGCTCTTTTCAATCTACACATTGTCACTTGGCAAATGAATAAACTACTTTGGGTTCAGACATCATCTCTATGCTGATGACGCTCAAATCCATATTTCCTTCCCAGACCTCTCCCCTTTCCTCCTGTCCCGAGTATCTAATTGTCTCTCTGTTGTATCTTACTGGATGTCCTCCTGCAATCTAAAACTTAACTTTAGCAAAACCAAACTTATAATTTTCCCTCCCTCTCCAACAAGCCTTACCCCAGATATTTCCCTCACTGTTAACAGCACCACCTTCACACCAACCTCTACATCACACTGCCTGTGGGTTACCTTGGACTCCTCTCTATCCTTCATTCCCCACATTCAGTCAATCTCCATTTCATGCCACCTCTATCTGTAACATCTCTAGAATTCTACCTTTTCTAACCAAAGATACTACTAAAATGTTTACCCAAACATTCATCACCGTCTCGACTACCGTAACTCACTCCTAATTGGTCTTCCTCCCACCCGAATAACCCCACTACAGTACTGCAGAATAAGTTGGAGCTATATAAAGAAAAATAATAACATCCTGGACCAAAATCCTAAATGAAACCAACTGCCTTAATTCTCAATATTGTTCTGCGCTACAAAGGTATCCATTACTTTTTTGAAAGCAACTACAGTAGCTGCAAGCACAACATCCCGAGGCAAAGAATTTCATACCTTTACTCCCTTACTGTAAAAAATCCCTGCCTTAATCTTAGTCGGAAGCACCTTTCCTCTAGTCTCAATGGATGACCTTTTGTTTTTTGCTCAGCTCTTTGAGTAAATAATTAATTAGAGAGTTCCTTGTATTGACCTTGAATATATTTGTAAATGGAAAAATTATATCACCCCATAGAAGTCTGGAAAGTGAACAAACAAATCAACCGCTCAGGAGGTATACATAATATCAGTGTAGCTAGCTGTATTATTAATCACAAAAAGGTGTAAGAAAAACTGGGAACTTCACTCCCCCGTTGTGTATAGACTCTTTATCAAGTGCTATCCTCACACACACGCACACGTTCACTTGGGCAAATCACCCCAAAACACTCCTGACACATTTCTCACTTTCCATTGCAGCAACAATGTATCCGCACATATTTACTTGAAGTAGTTAGCATAAAAGAAGAATTTATCGAAGGTATAAAAACATCAGGACAACCACAGAGACAATGGGCACGTCACCCCAAAACACTCCTAAGGTGTTTCGGACCACACTTGTCCTTACTCATAGGCCTCATTGCCAGTGTGGTCCGAAACACCTTAGGAGTGTTTTGGGGTGACGTGCCCATTGTCTCTATGGGTGTCCTGATGTTTTTATACCTTCAATAAATTCTTCTTTTATGCTAACTACTTCAAGTAAATATGTGCAGATACATTGTTGCTGCAATGGAAAGTGAGAAGCCTTAGGGAGTTATGCACTAAGACCTTATACAAAAGTGATAAAGTGGAGGTTGACTTCTCCAGTGATATCACTTCTCCATCCTATATAATAATTCGCTAAATGTGTGTTTGTCAGAAATTATCATGCGCGGTAGAGTCGGCTGCGCATGCTGCAATCATACACACTACAGACTGCCCGTGCCGCGGCTGATAACGGAGCGGGGCTCCAAATTCAGAATGTAGTCCTCTCTGGGCAGCCGCCTCTCTGCTCTGAAGGTGCACAGAGAGGACTACGGTCTGAATTTGAAGCGCCCCGCTCCGTATCAGCCGTGGCGCAGGCAGTCTCTACTGCGCATGACTACACCGCAGCCGTTGCTGGGTGGCACTGTGGTCCGTGTACATGGGCTCTTCAACTAGTTTCCTATGTTTTTCTATGGAGCCTATGCATTAAGATCTCCAAAGTTGGAGAGTCAGTGCATAGTCTCTACAGAATAACAAAGGAAATGGAGAAGCGATATCACTGGGGTAGTCATCTCCACTTTATCACCTCTTTATCACACTATAGTGCATCTGCCCCTTAATGTTTCTAGTGTAAAGCTCTTTCTTGAGAAATTATTTTCAGAAGATCATCTTCTAAGCAATGCGTTGGAGGCCTCTAGCATTCAAGAGGCTAAAAGCTTTATGTAAATCAATTGGAATTTATGGAATATGTCTCCTTTGGTGCCGTTGGTTTGCCCAAGATGTGCTCCAATTCTATCTTTAGCATACTTTGACAGTTCTTGACTCTAGTGACTTTCAGCCAGTGAGGCTGATGTACGAAAAACTGGAGTAACTCAACTGCAAGAAGAAGGGCCCTTAAATGCTAAAGATGTATTTAAGGGATTCGACGCCCATTCAAATCAGTGGGAATTTGTATCTATCCACATGGTGCAGTTGGTTTACCACAGAATTAAATTCTGGTACAGTAGTCTCAATATGCCTTGGTTTTTATTCTCTGGCTCTGAATATTTTGTAATATGCATACCACAAGGCATTCCTTTTTTCCACAATAAATAACCTTTTGGCTTACTGTAAAAATAAACATCATAGAATTAAAAACCGCAAAACCCAAAGTGATTATTATTGGTGCATTCTTTACATGAATATAAAATAATATAAATATGAAAAACAGTGCATAACCCATGCGTCAAAAGCAATGCGTCACACACCCCTATGGCACTTAAAGGGTCAGTATATTTTATTATATTATATATTATATATATATATATCTATCTATATATATATATATATATATATGTATATCCTATATAATAATTCGCCAAGTTGTGTGTAACGCCCGACATGCGCAGTAGACACTGCTGCGCGTGCGGCAGTCATACGCAGTAGAGACTGCCCGTGCCGCGGCTGATACAGAGCTGGGCGCTCCGAAGGAGCGTCCAGCTCTGTATCAGCCGAGGCGCGGGCAGTCTCCACTGTGTGTGACTGCCCCGCGACCGTCTGCCAGAGGCTCTGTATCAGCCGAGGCGCGGGAGACCCGCGACCGGCTGCCAGAGGCACTGTGGCCCGTGTAACGGGCTGTTCAACTAGTATATATATATATATAAAATAATAAGCCTAATTGCATAATTTATGGTATCTCACACACAGAACATAATTTATGTCTCCTCAGAAAACAAACACACATTGAACAGAATGCCTCATTACATAATTTATGTCTCATTAGGAGACACAACTATTGGGTGATTCAGTGGGGACTTTACTGCTCCCATTGGGTGATTCAATGGGGCATGTTTATCATACAGGGAGTTGCCCCGCCCCCTCCAGCCCACCCACCACTATCCAACTGACAAAAAAAATATAACTGCCACTCGCTCCTGAAGTAGGGATATCAATAACTTCTCCTGGTCCACACACACTCTCACTCAGGATCATGACCCCAAAAACACACTGTTTCACCTCCCACAGATAATTGTAACCCTCCATACACTCTGTTTCACCTCCCACAGATAATTGTAACCCTCCATACACTCTGTTTCAGTACGAGGATGTAATGTTCCCATAAAATACAAACTCAGGGATAAACTTAATAGCAACTCTTTTATTTAACTCTTCATCTCTTCAGTCACCTCACTGTCTGTTTTCAACTGTCACTCCTCCACTTCCTGCTTCCTGATTCCCGCCCTTTCTCCTTAAAGGGAGAGAGATGCTTTGCTGTATGTTACAGAGGGCAAGCCTCAAACACTATTTTCTATTTGTTCCCTCAACATATTGCTATGCTGCCTCAACTGAAGAGCCACCGTGTGTTATATTTCTATGTTACCTCAACTTAACCCTTTGCGTGCCAGAGGGGTACACCAGGGGCGTTTCTAGGTTCCAAAATGATCTGGGGCTAGAGCCGACAGCAAAATTCAACAGAGTGCCTGCCACCAGTGGTAGTGATTAGGGGTGCACCGAAATGAAAATTTTGTGCCGAAACCGAAACCGAAATGTCAGGATGCACTTGGCCGAAAACCGAAACCAAAAAGGACTTTTTTTTAGTTTACTGGGCTAACAAAAGAAACAAAAAAATATAATAGAGCAAGTACAATGGCACAGTCAAAGTGAAAGTCCCATGAGCTGAAGGTTGCCAATACTGCTTACTAAACAGGTCTACAAGTCCCAGGGTGCATTGCTTTAATATAATTTTACTCTAAAATTTACAATATAGCATAACACTGTATAGATTAAAATATCAAACTAAATATGCAGTGTTCTGCAAAATAAATGGCCTATAGTCTTTGAAAAGTTCTCTGGACAAAGTTTTGTCAGAGCGTTGTTATGTTAAGTCAGTGTCCTCACTTCTGCGCTAAGCTCCCAGAACATGTTAGTTACATAGAGATGGTTTTGCTCGTTTTGTTCAGTCAGTGCCCTCACTTCTGCAGCATGCTCTCAGAACGTGTTAGTTCTCCACTTTATAAGCTGCTATCTTCACTATACTACAAGTCCCATCATCCTTACCTTGCCTGGTTCCGAACATAGCTTTGTTTAAGTGCTAAAGAGAGTTGTGAATGAGCGCTGCTCTCTTCCTACCCTGCTTTGCAAGCAGAATACAGGGCGGGGAGAGAGCATGAGGCAGCGCTCATTCACAACTCTCTTTAGCACTCAAACAAAGCTATGTTCGGCACCAGGCAAGGTAAGGATGATGGGACTTGTAGTACAGTGAAGACAGCAACTTTTAAAGTGGAGAACTAACACGTTCTGGGAGCATGTTGCAGAAGTGAGGGCACTGACTAAACAAAACAAGCAAAAACATCGCTATGTAACTATAACGTTTTGGGAGCATAGCGCAGAATTGTGGACACTGACAACATAATGAGAAAAACCATCTCTATGTAACTAACACGTTCTGGGAGCATAACGCAGAAGTGAGGACACGGACTTAACATAACAAGGCTCTGACAGTTCAGAGAGCAATGAGAGAGCTTCCCCTGTTTCGGATCCCCGTTTCGGCCTTTTTTACTATTTCAGCTTTTTGCCGAAAATGCAATTTTCGGCCGAAACGTTTCGGCTACCAAAATTTCGGCGCACCCCTAGTAGTGATGATAACGCTATAGTGTGGAGTGAGTTATCCTTACACAACATATATGTTTATTTTACTAATCTATATATAATGCAATGCAAAGAGTTAAGAAGTAAGCCATTTTATGTTCAACTCTTGCCATTGTTTTTTGTTCTAACTAACTGAAGTTATTGTGGTGTAAGCCAACTGTACCACAGGGAACAAATCAAAATTCCTGTCAAATTAAATAGGGGTTTTAACTCCTTGAATGCTAGAGCGGTCTTCAATACATTGCAAAGCAATGCATTGGAGACCTCTCTAGCATTCAAGAGGTTAAAAAACTCTATTCAAGTGCAGTGGATTTTAAGAACTTTTATTTGTCCCCTATTGTGCAGTTGGTTTACTCCAGAATAAAACCAGGTTGCTTTAATACATATGAGCCATTGATGTAACTGAATAAATTATCAAGAGCAACACCAAAGTATTTTACTTACACAGATAATGTATAAACAAATATAATGATGTTTAAACAAACATTAATGTGAGCTTTATTGCTGTGGAGCAATGTGATACACTTATATACCCACCACACAGTCTGATGTCCTAAAAAGAGGGACACCAGGGTGTGAAAGAGGGACAGAGGGATTTGTGGCTCAAAGAGGGACACATGGGAGGTACGCTTATACCCAGCATTGTTCCATTGCTCACTGGTAGCCATAGAAACCCTCATAAGATTGCCTGATAACCTTGCGCTTCTAGCCCCTATTAGCCACATATCCACTGTCTGATACTCCAGTGGTTTGCCACCGGTAGCACCAGGCCCACACATGAACTGATATCTCAGTCTTCTTCTACTGGCAACTGGCAGACATAGAACCACACATATATTGTCTGATACTTCAGCACTGTTTCTTTGGTTACTGGTATCCATAGAACCATACATACACTGTGTGATACCCCTTCATTGTTCCACTGGTTACCTGTAGCCAATCATACACTGTCTGATTCCCGGCATTTTTCCATTGGCCGCTGGTAGCCACAGAACAACACACAAACTTTATGATACCACAGCCTTGTTCCACTGGCCACTGGTAGCCACAGATTCCCCATATACACTGTGTGACCCCCACCAGCCATGTTTCTCTGCCCAGATTCCCCAAATACACTGTGTTATCCCACCAGCCTTCTGCAGCTGCCTACTTGTCACCACAGATTCCCCTAATACATTGTGCATCCCCACCAGCCTTGTTCTCCTGCCCACTGGAAGCCACAGATTCCCCACATACACTGCGTGCCCCCCCCCCCGCCCACTGGTATCCACAGATTCCTCACATACACTATGTGATTCCCAACTGCATTTTATCCCTGACCACTGATAGCCACAGATTCCATACATACATTATGTGACCCCCCCACCAACCTTATTCCCATAACCACTGGTAGCCACAGATTCTCTACATACACTATATAACCCCCCTAGCCTTGCTCCCCTGCCCACTGGTAGCCACAGATTCCTTACATACACTATGTGACCTCCTCCAGCCTTATTACCCTGTCCATTGATAGCCACTGATTCCCCACATACACTGTGGACCCCACCAGCCTTATTATCCTGCCCTCTGAAGGCCACTGATTCTACACATACACTATATGACCACCACCATCCTTATTACAATACACACTGGTAGCCACTAATTCCCTACATAAACTGTGTGACCCCACCAGCCTTGTTCCCCTGCCCACTGGTAGCCAGCCCACAAATTCTCCACATATACAATATGACACCCACCAGCCTTGTTTACCTGCCACTGGTAGCCATATCTTTCCACCATCTATACTGTCCCTCATACCTTCTCTTCTGCTCTGCCCCATTCTGCTTTCTGTTTCAGTGGAGAGCCATGGGCTCCACACTGCCTCCACTGGTACTTCAGGTGCATGTTGATAACCTCATCGCAAAGCACCAGGAAGTGCTAGAAGAGCCAGTGTGGAGCGGATGGCTGTGTGCTGAAGCTGCGAACAGAGTAAGGCAGCAGCCTGATGTTCCAAGCTATATATGCCCACAAGTTGCTGGGCAGCAGCCAGCCAGCCAGCCTCAAGATAAACAGCAGGAGGAGTGAGTCTGCTGATTGTCTGACATTCGGGGCTGCCCACTGACACACTTGGGGCTTCAGCCCCCTTAGCCCACCCCTAGCGACGCCCCTGGGGTACACAATGCATTGCAATGCAATGCGTTGCGTACCCCTCTGGCACGCAAAGGGTTAAGTAAGGAGGTGTTACTGCTCCCATTGGGTGATTTAATAGGGGAGTGATTTAAATCATGCAGGGAGTTGGCCTGCACCCACTATCCAGCCCGCCCACCACTATCCAAGTAACTGAAAAAACAAAATGGCTGCCACTCACTCCTACACCACAGACACACACTCAATCACACATTCACACTCTCACACACTCAGTCATACACACACTCACACTCAGTCTCACACACACACTCTCTCATTCACAATCTCACACACACTCTCACTCAATCACACTCTCTCAATCACTCACACACTCTCACTCACACACACTCTCTCACTCACACACTCTCACTCAATCACACACACTCACTAACATACTCACGCAATCACTCACTCTCGCACTCACTCACACCCCGGGAGCCAGCACGATCCACCTTCCACCATAGTCTCACTCACACCCCGGGAGCCAGCACGATCCACCTTTTACCATAGTATTTGCAATTCCCACATGCATTTCAACTACATGAATGAATGCCACTCACTCACACACATTCACTCACACCCCGGAAGCCAGCATGATCCACCTTCCACCATAGTATGTGCAATTACCACATGCATTTCAACTATATGAATGAATGCCACAGTGGAGGCATAAGTACAGACACAAACTCATTACAATGACACATAAGTCACCCCCTTATGACTCACTTCTGTGTGCGCGTGTGTGTCTCTGTGTGTGCCTGTGTGTTCCTCACTGTGTGTGTTGCATGTCTGTATCACACTGTATGTGTCTGCATGTTGTGCATTGCATGTATGTATGTATGTATGTATATATGACTGTGTCGATCTTTATGCATCTCAGTGAATGCGTGTGCATTTGCGTGTGTGTCTCTGTGTGTTTGTCTTGCATCCGTGTGTGCGCATTAATTCCCCATATATCCTGACGGGCAATGCCGTCCCACATTGCTAGTATATATATATATATATATATATATATATATATATATATATTAGTGTAAAAGGCCGTTTACACGGGCCAAGGTCCGGGTAATGTTAACCCTTTGAGTGCCAGAGGGGTACGCAACGCATTTCTTTGCAATGTGTTGTGTACCCCTCTGGCACTCAAAGGGTTAAGAGGTCGATACCTCACTGCTCCACGTGATACAGTCTTTCGTCGCCTCACTCACGCGATGCAATCATGTGCAGTAGAGACGTGACAAACATCCTAGTGAATTATGATATATACACACCCATAGAATGCAATGAAAAACTATCTGGACAGAAGGTGGCACCATTTAATATACATAAAACAACAGTTTAAACCATAATAAATTTAGAACTGGGAAAAGACATACAATATATCTTGTTCTTATAACAAAAGTTTACTAATCCTTTAACATTAGGTGACAGACTTCTCTGTACTCACCAGCAATGTGTAAGATGCTCCTGTGTCACTAGGGCATGCATCTATACTGATATGCTTCAGATGGCTGGGTACTGTTGCCTTGTAATTCGTGATGTCTGCTCTGAATGTTGGCTCCAACACCACTCCAGGAACAGAAAACTTCTCAAGGTCACAGTTGTTCATTTCTAAGCCCGAAAAGGTATAGCCTGAAACATATTGAATGTGATACATAACCCCTTGATGGCCAAAGGGTTCACAACGTATTGTGAAGCAATGCATTTCAAACCCCCTCTGGTCTTCAGTGGGGTAATGAGGATAGGGGTGGGTAATGCATTGCAAAAAAAATGCATACCCACCCCCTAGGGCCTTAAAGGGGATGTTTCACCCCTATACAAGTTATCATTAATCATTAGCTTATAGAGTTATTGGCTAGATATTGATCTCTGCCAATGAGATAGCTCCAGCTTACAGACAGAAAGCCTCCATCATCAGAGGAGGCTGCATGGAGGGAGGGGAGCAGAAGCAGATTGACAGACTGCGGTACAGAGCAGGTAACCTCAGTCTGTCCAGAAGTAGCTGCAGCGCAGATATTATTACTTAAATTTAGACAAACAGGAGCTTTAAAAAAAAAAATGAATACACATTTACTTATATTTACTCTGTAAGCTAACGATTAATGCTAACTTGTATAGGGGTGATACATCCCATTTAAAGAGTTAACACACAAACACACACATATATATATAAACATATATTTATTTACTCTTGATAAGGAAAAACAGGGTTGTAGAAGACTAGGGAACCCCAAATTGGCAGTACAATTTTATTAAATAAAAAGATAGGTGGGTCATTAACAAGTTTCCATTAGGTATAATAATTAGGGCTTGTCTAAACAATATAGTTCGACCTTATTAAAAATAAGATACTTCATAGTTTAGTACTTTTGATTCATAATGCACAAGAGTCCCTTAGTTTGTGTAAAATAAATTATGCTACTAGCGACACTTCAAGCCTGTTATATATAACTGAAGTCCGAACTCGCTATATCATCATGGTGAATACAGCATCATGCTACAATAGCTTTTCAGGCTCGTACCATGTGGGATTCATAACTAGTCATACTATCATAATAAATCGCTGGAATACGTGGCTCATTATATGAAATAATTATTCTAATGTACTACTGATAATTCATCAAACTGATAATATTAACCATTCACTGATTGCCAATGACATATCCTTCATCATTTAGGATCATAGTCACCCAGATAGTTAACAGATCTCATAGATTCATTTGCATCACACTGCCCTGATTGATAACGCACATTTATCAACACTGGACCTTTCTCAAGAAAGATCCAGGTGTTGGACCGAAACATCGACCAAATAAAATTTCCTGTTATTTCCTTTAGAACAGTGGTTCTCAACCTGTGGGTCGGGACCCCTTTGGGGGTCGAATGACGATTTGCCAGGGGTCGCCTAAAACCATCAGATATTTATATTTTGATTCATAACAGTAGCAAAATTACAGTGATGAAGGAGCAACTAAAATAATTTTACTGTTAGGGGTCACCACAACTTGGGAAATTTTATCAAAGGGTCGCAGCACTAGAAAGGTTGATAACCGCTGCTTTAGAAAGTGCCACTGGTGCTGCCTTGTTTGTTGCATGCATTACCTTTTGTCAGGACTGTGCACCTGGACATCACATTCTGAAGAGTGTTTCCATTAACCCACTTTTAAATATGATATTGCAACTCACGTTAACCGACTGTATGCATTGCTAGGGAGGCATACATTATCATCATACCTGGGAACTCTCAGGGTTTGACCCTGAGACTCAGGGTTCTGACACAGATCTCAGGGGGAATGGCCAAATTCTCAGGGTGAGAGAGTTCTGTGTTACCTACTATATGATTTGCTTCAGTTAAATGTTTCTTTAGTCTCTAAATTGGTGCTGTTTGTACCAGAATGACAGGGGAAGATGCCCTGATTGTCTTGTTTGTGTTTAAGCAGTAAGATCTCTAAATTGTACCATGTTAAAAGGTTTCATGAGGACTGACTGGAGCACCTCCAGGTTAGAGCAAGCATGTACATTACATAAAATCTACATTATGGGAAGCTTTAAGGGTTAATATCTCTAAGATCTCAGGATTAGCTCATCTTGAAATTTCCAATGTATGATTATCATCTGTTAACCCCCTTAACCCACTGTATGCTATAGTGAGGCATACATTATCAGTTTTAACCCCTTGTATGCCAGAGAGGTGGCATACAAGGAGGTAATAAATGATAATGTATGTCTCACTATAGCATACAGTGGATTAAGGTGGTTAATAGACGGCCATGGATGCCTCTATAGCAATGTATACAGCGGGTTAATCACAGCAAATCGCTGTGTACCTCTGTGGTATTAATATATACAAACCCAGAATGTAATTACAATAGTGGGCCAGTTAAAAATTAAAAAAAAAGTCCCCAGGTCTGGGGTATTCCACCACAATCTCCCCCACCACGGCAAACCTGGTTTATTCCAGAACTGCACCATTAGCTTGATGAATGCGGTCCAAAGGGGCGTATTAAACTGTGTGATTCTAATCTGGAGAAAGGTAACTCAACTGCACCATTTGGGAGAAATACAAAGTCCCCATTCAGTTTTAATCAATAACTTTGATTTCCCCGTGGTGCAGTTGGTTTGTTCCAGAATCGCACCACTTCATGAATAAAGCATTTGTAGCTAGTCAAAAAAGCCTGCTGTGTAACTTTTTTGACTGAAATATTACTATGACTGGTGCAAAACACAATAATTGTATTTTGACCCATGCAGTTTTTCTAACCAGCTTAATCGCAAACAGGCTCCTTAATATCCACCCCATAACACTTCTTAAAATATATTGGCACAATAAAGAAGAAATAAAATAGTACTACAAGATTTTTCTCACAGTATCTCCAGTCTGTGGCCACTAGTCTCAGGTGTATAACGCTGTAGCCATAGCAACCGTGACAGGTTTATTACTAACATGATACCGAGGGGGTGGCAGTGTTTGGAGTTTCAATGCGTTACTTTGTAATAACTATCATTCATTGCAACCGTGTTTCACCTAAGCGATCAAGTCTTTTTGTAATAAAGGGTGGCATAAACGCAAGTAGACAATTCCAATGGATCACAGGTTATTACAAGGACCCAATAAAACAGAACACACAACGTAAAAAAAAAAAACTACACTTCCCATGCTGCTCTGTTCTAGAGTGACGTATTTCCAGTGAGACGAGGACGTGTGAATACGCTCATGTGTTTTACCTGTCTGCGTTTAGAAGGTAACTTTTGGTTTGTTTATATGCTTCATAAAGTAGTGCGATGTATCCAAATCGTCAATGGGTACAGGAGGGAGGGAGCTTCTGACGTGTGTATAACACGTACTTTATGTATGTGGTGATTCACTAAAACGAAACCATATTGTTTATTTTGTATGCTGAATTTGGTTAAAAAGTAGTCTTAGGGCTGGTGCAAGGGTTTTTGCCACCCTAGGCAAAACATAATTTTGCCTCCCCTTACCTCCACCCCTGTGTGTAAAGTGTCAGTGTGTTTGTGTTTTCTCTATTTGTGTATAAGTGTGTGCTTCTCTGTGTATCATTGTGTCATTTCATGCATTCCTTATATGTCTATAAGTGCGTCAATGTGTATGACACTCTGTAGGGGTATCAGTTTGTGCGCATACCTTCCAAGTGTTCCTCTTTCTCACCCTGGTGTCCCTGTATTTAGGGGATCAAACTGTGTGGTGTGTATATTAGTGTATCACCCTGGTGTCCCTGTGTTTAGGAGATCAGACTGTGTGGTGTGTATAGCGCTGCGGAATAAGTTGGCGCTATATAAATAATGATTATTATTATAGAAGTGTATCATTCTGGAGTCCCTGTGTTTAGGAGATCAGACTGTGTGGTGTGTATAGAAGCGTATCACCCTGGTGTCCCTGTGTTAAGGAGATCAGACTGTGTGGTGTGTATAGAAGTGTATCACTTGCTCCACAGCAATAAAACTCACATTAACCCCTTAACGACCCTTGACGGTCATAGTACGTCAAGGGTCGATTTGACTTAATGACCGATGACGTACTATGACCGTCATCGAGTTCCGGGCTCCCCCCGCGGCTGCACGCCGTTCGGGGAGTCCGGAACCCAACGGAGCAATAAAAAAAAATTGCTCCGTGGTCGTCAAGTCACTTCCGCTTACGGATTCCCCGGTCGTTAAGGGGTTAATGTTTGTGTAAATTTCAGTATATGTGTTTATAAGTTAGTCTGTGTAAGTAAAATACTTTGGTCTTGCTTTAACTCATGTACACAAAGAAGTGTTAGTATGTCATGCAATAACTTAAAATTTCTCGGTTCAGCGTACCTACCAGCTATGCCCCTAGCAAAACCACCTAAAACAAGTGTCCCTTTTTGGCCATTTGAAATGTTGGTAGGTGTGTGTGTGTGTGTGTGTGTGTGTGCACTTTGCTATATGTATATCAGTGTGACAGTTTGTGTTCTCTATATGTGTATAAGTGTGTCAATTTGTATGCTTGTATGTATGTGTATTAATGTGTGTGCTTATCTCTATGTGTATCAGTGTCGGCAGAACATCCGATTTCTGACCGAAACGTTGAATAGTACATCACTCTAATTTTGCATTCTCAAAAGTGATTATTATTTTATTCCAGTATGCATATGTGCACACTTCTAAAATACATAAAAAATCCTTCCATTAAAAGGCAGGAGGTACCCAACATACCCTCTGGCACTCAAAGGGATAAAATGGGAACAGAGTATTGGTACAGTATTGAGTGCGGATACTGCAGGCCTATCTGTATTCTCTCTTTATTTTTACAAAAAAAAAAAAAAAAAAAATAGCATTCATAAGTTCCATAGAGGTATCCAACAGATTGCAACACAATGTATTGGATACCTCTCTGGAACTTAAAGGGTTAAATGGTGTTTTTAACCCCTGTAGAGCTAGAAAGGTTTCCAACGGATTGTGAGTACCCCCTAGCATCCAAGGGGTTAAAACTGCATTGTAATCATTGAGAATTTGTATATACCCATTGTGGTGCAGTTGGGTTAACCCTTTGAGTGCCAAAGGGGTAGGCAACACAATGCTAAGTACTGCTTTGGCACACAAGGGGTTAATTCATCTGTCCTCAGTACATCAGCCTTTGTCTCTATCCATAGGGACATTGTCCTGTGCTGTGCATGTATCTGTACACCAGGAAGCCCAAGCAGACCATGAGATCACACCTATGGTGAGCCTCTCATATGAGCCCAGAGATACCAGGACATACTGGTCCTCCCTGGGGCTCAGTCTGAACTGGCTCAGCGCCCTCCCAGCAGTCCCCTAACAATCATCAACCACACATCAGTCCCATTCCACTCACCGAGTGCGGACTGCGCATGTGCTGACTCCAGACTAGTGCCCATGCCTGTAATACCTTAACTCATTCACAATGAGCGTCTCTGCTATTATGGTAATTCACTTACTGCGCATCTGGTGGTTGGGCTGTGAGTGAGGAAGCACCCGGTGGCAGAGGTCAGTAGATATGTGCCCTAGGCTGGCACGTACCTTGCCTATAGGTGGTGCCAGTCCTGAGTAGACTCCAAGTGGAATCTCAATGCACCCGCATAGCATTTGACTTGAGAGTACTGCTGTTTGAATTGTAGCGTATGGCATTTTTTCAATTCCTGGTTTTGACCAAACTTATTAAAAATACACATGCTGCACAAACTGTGATAGCAGGACTGCTAGAAATACACCCAAAATTGCCATCAAAGAGCCAATCGACTGTAATGTAGCCTGTACCTTTTTTAGTTCCTTGGAGAATTTCAGTATGTTGATCAACAGATCAGCTGAGTAATACCATTATCATTCCAAGATAGAAAACTGGATTTGTGATTGAATAATGTCTGTAGATATGTGGCTTTAAAATTGGCCAAGCTGTCCTTAACTATCTTACTGTCCTGTAGGTTGAAAACCATTAGAGTAGGGCTTGACAAATTTATAATGCCTAGGATTTGTGTACTGGAGCCTGCGAGAACCATCCAGCATTTCTCGGCACATGTGAACACTGTACAACTTACAATAAAGTTGCATCTGTTTCTGAATTTTGACAGCCCCTCTTAAAAAAAAAAAAAAAAAAAAAAAAAAAAAAAAAAAAGCTGTTTAATAGTGATCCTAGTGCTGAGCACCAGCTTAACCTGCTGCTAAGGAAGAGACGTGGGGGAGGGACTTCCTTTAAAGGGATAGTAACCCCCCCCCCCCGAACAAAGTGACGCCAAAAGAGGCAGAATCTGGTCAGCCGACTTTCGGCGGTTCTGCAGGAGAGCTGTCATCTAGATATCTCCATATAATTACTTCATCGGAATGGTCTACAACATGTGCTTGCAAGCCAGGCACAAGTTTTAGACCATACCGATGAAGTAATAATATGGAGATATCTAGATGACAGCGCTCCTGCAGAGCCGCTGTCTGGTGCTGGAAGCAGGATCTCATGACGTCTGCTATACAGCGGACGTATGAGAAGGGGGAGGGAGCGGAGGTCTTTCTTGCCTTACGTCTCTCAAACCATAAAGGTTTGAGAGATGGGAATAAGGGAGTTCAGTATGTTTGCACGATTGCCCTCTTTTGGTGTCACGTTGTTTGGGGGGGTTACTATCCCTTTAAAACATTGACCATGCAGACAGCAGGCCCACTTAGACTCATGGTCTTTCTCTGCAACATAGACAGCTGTTATATATAAAACCGTGACTGTCAATAAATCAAAATGCTAGAAAGTTCCACTATATGTACCTACTTAACCCCTCCTTATAGAAGTGTATCCACTTTAACCCCTGGAACACACTTGGTTGCAGTGTAGTTGATGGATGTTTGCTGTATGGCTGTTGTGTATAGTTGGTATGAGTGGTGTGTGTTCAATACATAAGTACCATATGGCATTCATAATGTTGTGTGGTTCAAAAGGGCGACATCAGAATCTCGCCCGCATGAAAAGAGCAAGATTCTGATATTGCAGACTCAAGTGGCCGCAGTACATAGTTGAAAGCCCTGTGTCTGTCCCTTTCATTCCTTTGCTGATTTCCCTTCTTTCCCTGTTGGTGCTTCTCCCCGTGCTGAGCAGGACACAATGTCAAGGATTGTAAATGTATCCCCTAATTTAGAATACCAATAAGTATAAACCAAGAGCTTTTGTAAATTATGTGAGTTGTAGTCCAACTTGTTTTACACTATGTGGTGCTGCAAGGGTGATCTTTAGTTCCCATACACTTTGTGCATAATAAAACACTGTGTTTTGCTCAGCATGGGGAGACTGAATGTACAAAATGTAAGGAAACTAATTATCACACTCGTAGCACCACACAGTCTAAAACAAGTTGGACTACAACTCTCATAATTCACAAATGCTCTTGGTTTACACTTACTGGTACTCTAAATTACGGTGATTTAGGAGATACGTTTACAACCCTTCACATTGTGTCCTGGTCAGCACAGGGAGAGATGGGAAGTCAGCAAAGGAATGAAAACTGAGTACATCGAGGACACTTAAGCCTGTGATATCAGAATCTCGCCGTTTTCATCTTTATTTTTACAAAAAAAAAAAAAAAATAGCATTCATAAGTTCCATAGAGGTATCCAACAGATTGCAACACAATGTATTGGATACCTCTCTGGAACTTAAAGGGTTAAATGGTGTTTTTAACCCCTGTAGAGCTAGAAAGGTTTCCAACGGATTGTGAGTACCCCCTAGCATCCAAGGGGTTAAAACTGCATTGTAATCATTGAGAATTTGTATTTACCCATTGTGGTGCAGTTGGGTTAACCCTTTGAGTGCCAAAGGGGTAGGCAACACAATGCTAAGTACTGCTTTGGCACACAAGGGGTTAATTCATCTGTCCTCAGTACATCAGCCTTTGTCTCTATCCATAGGGACATTGTCCTGTGCTGTGCATGTATCTGTACACCAGGAAGCCCAAGCAGACCATGAGATCACACCTATGGTGAGCCTCTCATATGAGCCCAGAGATACCAGGACATACTGGTCCTCCCTGGGGCTCAGTCTGAACTGGCTCAGCGCCCTCCCAGCAGTCCCCTAACAATCATCAACCACACATCAGTCCCATTCCACTCACCGAGTGCGGACTGCGCATGTGCTGACTCCAGACTAGTGCCCATGCCTGTAATACCTTAACTCATTCACAATGAGCGTCTCTGCTATTATGGTAATTCACTTACTGCGCATCTGGTGGTTGGGCTGTGAGTGAGGAAGCACCCGGTGGCAGAGGTCAGTAGATATGTGCCCTAGGCTGGCACGTACCTTGCCTATAGGTGGTGCCAGTCCTGAGTAGACTCCAAGTGGAATCTCAATGCACCCGCATAGCATTTGACTTGAGAGTACTGCTGTTTGAATTGTAGCGTATGGCATTTTTTCAATTCCTGGTTTTGACCAAACTTATTAAAAATACACATGCTGCACAAACTGTGATAGCAGGACTGCTAGAAATACACCCAAAATTGCCATCAAAGAGCCAATCGACTGTAATGTAGCCTGTACCTTTTTTAGTTCCTTGGAGAATTTCAGTATGTTGATCAACAGATCAGCTGAGTAATACCATTATCATTCCAAGATAGAAAACTGGATTTGTGATTGAATAATGTCTGTAGATATGTGGCTTTAAAATTGGCCAAGCTGTCCTTAACTATCTTACTGTCCTGTAGGTTGAAAACCATTAGAGTAGGGCTTGACAAATTTATAATGCCTAGGATTTGTGTACTGGAGCCTGCGAGAACCATCCAGCATTTCTCGGCACATGTGAACACTGTACAACTTACAATAAAGTTGCATCTGTTTCTGAATTTTGACAGCCCCTCTTAAAAAAAAAAAAAAAAAAAAAAAAAGCTGTTTAATAGTGATCCTAGTGCTGAGCACCAGCTTAACCTGCTGCTAAGGAAGAGACGTGGGGGAGGGACTTCCTTTAAAGGGATAGTAACCCCCCCCCCCCCCCCGAACAAAGTGACGCCAAAAGAGGCAGAATCTGGTCAGCCGACTTTCGGCGGTTCTGCAGGAGAGCTGTCATCTAGATATCTCCATATAATTACTTCATCGGAATGGTCTACAACATGTGCTTGCAAGCCAGGCACAAGTTTTAGACCATACCGATGAAGTAATAATATGGAGATATCTAGATGACAGCGCTCCTGCAGAGCCGCTGTCTGGTGCTGGAAGCAGGATCTCATGACGTCTGCTATACAGCGGACGTATGAGAAGGGGGAGGGAGCGGAGGTCTTTCTTGCCTTACGTCTCTCAAACCATAAAGGTTTGAGAGATGGGAATAAGGGAGTTCAGTATGTTTGCACGATTGCCCTCTTTTGGTGTCACGTTGTTTGGGGGGGTTACTATCCCTTTAAAACATTGACCATGCAGACAGCAGGCCCACTTAGACTCATGGTCTTTCTCTGCAACATAGACAGCTGTTATATATAAAACCGTGACTGTCAATAAATCAAAATGCTAGAAAGTTCCACTATATGTACCTACTTAACCCCTCCTTATAGAAGTGTATCCACTTTAACCCCTGGAACACACTTGGTTGCAGTGTAGTTGATGGATGTTTGCTGTATGGCTGTTGTGTATAGTTGGTATGAGTGGTGTGTGTTCAATACATAAGTACCATATGGCATTCATAATGTTGTGTGGTTCAAAAGGGCGACATCAGAATCTCGCCCGCATGAAAAGAGCAAGATTCTGATATTGCAGACTCAAGTGGCCGCAGTACATAGTTGAAAGCCCTGTGTCTGTCCCTTTCATTCCTTTGCTGATTTCCCTTCTTTCCCTGTTGGTGCTTCTCCCCGTGCTGAGCAGGACACAATGTCAAGGATTGTAAATGTATCCCCTAATTTAGAATACCAATAAGTATAAACCAAGAGCTTTTGTAAATTATGTGAGTTGTAGTCCAACTTGTTTTACACTATGTGGTGCTGCAAGGGTGATCTTTAGTTCCCATACACTTTGTGCATAATAAAACACTGTGTTTTGCTCAGCATGGGGAGACTGAATGTACAAAATGTAAGGAAACTAATTATCACACTCGTAGCACCACACAGTCTAAAACAAGTTGGACTACAACTCTCATAATTCACAAATGCTCTTGGTTTACACTTACTGGTACTCTAAATTACGGTGATTTAGGAGATACGTTTACAACCCTTCACATTGTGTCCTGGTCAGCACAGGGAGAGATGGGAAGTCAGCAAAGGAATGAAAACTGAGTACATCGAGGACACTTAAGCCTGTGATATCAGAATCTCGCCGTTTTCATGTGGGCGAGATTCTGATCTAGCACTTTTGAACCATGCAACATTATGAATACGCTGTTTTCTTGGTCGCCAAGTAAAAGGCAACGTTTCCATAGTGAACCCACTATCCCTTGTCCCAAAAACAAAACAATGGTGACTATCGCTGCTTCACCAACCCACACACACTACCTCCGTTCACGCTTTGGCCTCATATTGTCCCTTTCTGTCTATTTTGTTTCTTCGCCACTGGTCTGAGCTACTAATATGCTTTGTGCTCTTCATTCCAAAAAAATGTAAATAACATAAAAATAAAAAATCCTCTCCAGATCTCTGGCTCTTGTACAATACATACTGAATATGCACACAGCAGTCCCTCCCTCATTTTGCCATTTGGCCTCCACCCTCCTCACTTTGGCCTTTTCCCCCCTTTTCACTTTTGTCCTCTAACAACACTCCACCTCTTGTGCTTTTCGAGCTCATGTTTGCAGCACCTCCCTCCGTTTATCCATAACATATACTCGTGCTAAAACGCATGATGGCTCCGCTCTGTGCACTTAGCTCTCCAGTACATGGAGGTCAGTATACTATATCTCCCACTAAACTAATTTGGTTGTGTTACCTTGCTAAATGTGAGCTTTTCTTTTAGTTTTATCTTTCCACAAATGTTCACGCAATGCGTTGTGTACCCTCCCCGGCACACAAGCAGTAAAAAAATGCTTTCCACAAAATGTCATGCAAAAGTAACTTTAAAAAAAGCCTATTTACTATAGCACATAAAAAAAAGATCACAAAGCTCAACTCATACGTACACTGGTTCCTGGAAAAAATTATCTTGCGCAGTTTCGATGACACCGTATTTATACATACAAGAACTACAACATCAACAATCCTTTGCATTTACATGACACTGTGAGAGTGCAGCTTTTTGTCTTTCCTTTCATTCAGGAATTTCTTTTTGTCAGCAAGCATGTTTTTTTGGTGGAAATTGTTATAGACAGTTTAGATAGCTGTGTCACACAATGTGTACCTTATGACCAGACTTCAAGGATGTACTTTGTACAAAGTCTATTTATAATTCATGCAGACAGTGGTTTAAATTTATTCAGCTATTTCAATCAAGGACAGGGATGAGCAACATGAGTGCCAGGATATAACCATACCTGGGAACTTTATGTTCTACAGTCCCAGAGGGGACTCATTTGATGCTGGTGGGAGGTTACAAATGAAGTGATTTGGTTTAGAAAGGGGTGAGGCTTAATCAGAAGTGGAACCTACGACACAAATGTGCATATTAAAAAATAAAGGTGGACAACGCCGTCCCCCACTGCTTGTGTGTGTGTGTGTGTGTGTGTGTGTGTGTGTGTGTGTGTGTGTGTGTATGTGTATATATATATATATATTTATTTATAAATTAACATGTATGTTTGTATATAGTGGATTCATCTTTCTCTCCCCCTCTCTTTTGCCTGTCATCCACGCCTCTCTCTGGAATTTAGGGTTCTTAAAATGGCGTGAACTGTAGTTTATCAATTTGTGTTTTCTTAACCTTTATTTGCCTCTCTCATCTCTGAAAATATTTTAAACTATCTACTTCATCATTAGTGGGAACTTTCTGTGATGGGGGAGGTACCAGGGATCTCCGTGTCTGATACTGACCCGTATATGACATCATGTACCTGGCTTGTACTAAACAATGGTTCAGGAGAAATCTGCTATTTTATTGTATGCTGGTAGAAGTTGCAAGTTGCTTCAGCCTCCCACTACTTTCAAAAGACATGGCTGATTTCATCTGCACAGTCGTTCAGTACAATCAAGGTGCATGATGTAATACTGGGGGCACGACACCTTCCGAACAAATAACATTGAGAGCACGGGATGGTATAATCATTGGTGGTGAAGTTTGTATAAGAGGTGAAGAAGTTAAGCTTCCACACCCCTTCCCTCCCCTCCCCCTCCCCCAAAAAAAAATTGAAGATGAAAAATAAAAACAACCTGTTGGTAATTTGACTTTACATATTTTGTACTTGCAGACTATGTAAAGTCAAAATTAAGGATGACTGTTAATAGTATAGGGAATTTTGGTTTAATTGTTTGGAGAATCTCTTCTTAGCAGATGTTTGTTCTCTGACCTGTCTGATAAAACCTACATAATTAATGTTTATTCATAGGTCTATAAAATCACCACCTATTTTGTTTCCACCAGAGGGGTGGAATAAATTAATAGGGGAGAAATAATCATGCAAATTATAATGGTGGCTCCCACTGAGGGGAGGATGTGGTAAGGTGACTGACCCTCTGTGAGAAGAACTTTTTGTTATTTTAACTTCAGTGAATGGTGCTATGGCAATACAAGTATATATTCTTTTTTTAGATTAAGGATCAGGTCATGTTATAATAAATTATAAAAAAAAATAGTTTCTGGCAGGTTTAAAAAAGCTTGGGTGTTAGGAGACAACTAGGGGTTTTTGTAGATGTTGCAATTGATGTACATATATAGCTGTATTAAAAAAACATACCCACAGGATTTTGAAGCTGCAAGTAAAAGTTTAGGACTTCAGGCTTCCAAGCTTCTGGGATTTTTCCATTCCTTTTATAAATAAACTTTACATAGGATCTCTCTTGTAGATGCTTACAGTATAAATGACTTTAAGATCACCTGTAAAACAAAAGGAAATAATTACGTGGAGACAAAAATGGTTGCTTTTGTGTTTGTCAGCTTATAAATTATATCAAGGGGTGTAACTAGAACTTGCTAAGTCCTAGGTGCCATTTGCTATGCGTTACCAGTTTCCTCATTCTTTGTTTTCAGTTGAGCATACGGCTTTGAGAGATGGCACTGGGGGCATTTCATTTCTTTTTTGAAGGGCTACGTAATAGAGCTTGGTAAAACTGAAGTGTTACTATCCCATTAAGGTTGTAATGACCAATGCATTTTTACATAGAAAACCATTGTTAGAGTCTTACTAGCTAATAAATCATGATTTAAATTGATTTTGAAATCCATCCTGGAGCTCATGAATGTGGCTGAGTCAGGGTGGAATTTATTTAGGTTTGTAAGATTTAAAATGGGAACACACAAGTGAACACTGTCTAGTAGACATACAAATATGACAAGCACACATCGAACAAGATAACGTGTCTTGTTCTTAGGCATGGTGGCCTCTCAATAGTGCTACAAGTCATGTTTTTCACTCCCATGTGCCATTACAGAGAAGACATTTCCATATTTATATCAGACTGGTCCTGCCCACAAACAGTCCAGCTGCGAAATGTCAGGCAAACCTTCTCCACACAATAGAGACAGCAAAACCACAGATGTATGTTTTGGCCTATGTGGGCTTCGTCCTGTGATGCAACTGAATCCCTCTAGGCAAATGGAAGCAAGGGCGCATGCCTGGGATACCCTTGTACTTACGGAGACATACAAATGTGGCGAGCGCACATCAAGCACGAACAAGATAAAGTGTCTTGTTCTTAGTCACATCAATTGTATTTAAAGGATGATGGTAATGCTTTTGTGCATCGCCCAAAGTGAAGGAGCAGGAGCACACTTGATTGAACAAAGGAAAATGGGAAAAGATAAATCAAGGAATATAATGGGAAAGCATGGATTTTTTTTTTTGTCTTGTTAACTTGAATGTTGTTGGTTTGCTTCAGAATTGCTCATTATTTGTTTTCTGCATATGACCCAATGTGTGCTTTATTACTAGATGGTGTAGAGGATCATGAGCGGTTGTTTAAAGTGATAGTAATACTTAAATATTACTAATCCCCATATTGTAGCCATTGTAAAAAGAATTGAATTGTCCCCAGTGTCATCTCTCAGACCTTTATGGTTTGAGATATAACCGTACACAAAGTTTCCCCCTTCTCTGAATTCAGCATTGTAGCTGACGTGAAAACCTGTCATATGACATGCTTGCGGCTCTGCAGCAGAGCCGAGATCGCGTTAGTAAAAAATAATTATTTCACTGAAACGGTCTTCTACATGTGCTTGGTTTTCTTAACAAAAAGAGAACTCCCAAGAATCGTCTGACTTGTTTCAGGCAAAGAGGCGCTTAATCATAGACTGAATGTGCCAATTAAGGAAGTATTTTTAAAATCACTTAACCAAAACCTCATTGGACATTTGCAACAACACATGGAAGATCCTCCCATCCGAAGGCAAATGAAACAATAGCAACACCAGCCCATCATAATGCGACAGGATCATCCGGACATAAATATTGCATTGAGGTCTAACCAACTCCCAGCTCCCTAGATCCTCCCGCTCATCCTTGAGCCTAGAAGAATCCCCCTCAGGGCAATCTTACTCGCTCTATACCAGCAAAATGTAGGCAGCCCAGATCCCCTACATGGGCATCATGAGCATGCCTAGCAACAGCAGAATCAAGAAGATGTTTCTCTACTTGATACACATGTTTCCTGATCCTCTGCCGCAAAGGGTGGGCCATCTGGCCAACATACTGAATGAAACAGAGGTTACAGGTAAACAGGTATATCACCCCCTGGGTCCCACAGTTGATATAGCCACCTATATCATACACCTCTCCCCTAGCTGTACTTTTCAAGGACCTAGCATTCGATACATAACGACATGTCTTACATCTAGCCACTCCACACCTATAAAACCCTGTATGTTGTAACCAGATTGGCTTAGGTCTCCGTGTCATGTAGAGGCTAGGTGACACACTTTTGCCAGTGGTCCTGCCTCTCCTAGCCTCAAAGGCACAACCATCTTGCAAAATTCTATGTAGTTTTTCATCCGCATGGAGCATCGGAAGATATTTTCTGACAATATTGCAAATGGTCCTATATTGTTTACTATAGGTGGTAATGAAACGTATCTCACTTCTAGGTCTGTCTACTTCCCCCCTACCCGATTCCACCAGCAAATCTCTCCTCTGTATTTGGGACGCCATCTCAAAAGCATGAGAAAGAAGGCCCTCTTGGTACCCCGGTGCTTGAAACCTTCGTTCCACATCCCTGGAGGCTGATAAAAATCCCTCCTCTGTGGAGCAGTTCCTGTGTAAACGCAGGAACTGCCCCTTAGGTATACTGTTGATCTGGAAATGAGGGTGGGCAGAACGAGCATGCAGAAGGCCATTACCTGGTACAGGCTTTCTATAGTTCTGAGTAATAACCTCTCGGGTAATAATAACCCCAGTGAGAATAAGATCAAGGAAGGAGATGCTGGTACGATCAAAGGTAAAGGTGAAACATAAGTTCTTGTCATTATGATTGAGATCAGCCATAAAGGAACCAGCCTCTGCATGGCTGCCAGAGCATATGAACAAGAGATCATCTATGTACCTCCCATACCACAATATCTGCTCCCGATGGGGATTCCCAGCCCTAAAAATGTGGACCTGCTCACACCATCCCATAAAGATGTTAGCTAGGGATGGGGGCAAAACTTGCTCCCATAGCGACTCCACATCTCTGGAGGTAAAAAAAAACCCATCGAAAGCGAAAAAATTGTGGAATAGGAGGTACTCAACTGCCTGGACCAAGAACACTACAAGACACTCTGAATTTTGAGGACAAAAGCAGCAACTGGTCTCTCATAGATGTCAATGCCAGTGCGTGCGGGATTGAAGAATATAAAGCGGCAACATCCGCTGATAACCATGAATGTTTATTCTCCCAATGCACTTTTGACATTTCCATGAGGACCTGTTTCGGGTCCCTAAGGATGCAGGGCAGTGTCTCCACCACCGGCCTAAGATAATAATCCACCAAATCCGACAAAGGCTCATTTAATGAACCGATGCTGGACACAGTTGGCCTCCCAGAAGGGGAGACCAATGATTTCTGGATCTTAGGCAGGTGGTGGAAGATCGCTATCACCGCACCTAGCCTCTTCATGACACAGAGACCTAAGCCAATCTGGTTACAACATACAGGGTTTTATAGGTGTGGAGTGGCTAGATGTAAGACATGTTGTTATGTATCGAATGCTAGGTCCTTGAAAAATATAGCTAGGGGAGTGGTGTATGATATAGGTGGCTATATCAACTGTGGGACCCAGGGGGTGATATACCTGATTAGCTGTAACCTCTGTTGCATTCAGTATTTTGGCCAAACGGCCCGCCCTTTGCGACAGAGGATCAGGGAACATGTGTATCAACTAGAGAAACATCTTGATTCTGCTGTTGCTAGGCATGCTCATGATGCCCATGTAGGGGATCTGGGCTGTCTACATTTTGCTGGCATAGAGCAAGTAAGATTGCCCTGGGGGGGGGGGGGATTCTTCTACGCTCCTGGATGAGCGGGAGGCCTTTTGGATCCTAACCTTGGATACTAGGGTACCAATTGGTCTGAATGCCGAAAGGATATTGGACTTAATTTTTGAGGACTTGAGGTTATTGTTTATTTTTTTTGGGGGAAGGGGTTCTTTGGGTTTTTTGTGTCTTTGGAGGTCATGAGGATCTGGTATGGGTCCTTGCCAGCCTGCGTCTTTCTTGTGAATTTGGATTTATATAATATGCATTATGTTTTAGTTTTTACTTTGAGATTGAACACACTATAAATAGAGATATCAATCACACTGAGAGACGCAGGTTGAGCGAGGATTACCTTATGGATCTCTCTGTTTTTGTTGTCCTTTGTCTGGATGTGTTGTGTTTTTCCTATATTTAGTTGTTTGTTCATATTATTTATTTTTATATTCATAATTTTTGGTTATTTAATTTATTTGCTCAGGATAAATTCACATTCAGACTCAGGAACGGTAATGACAATAATACTAATGACAAGATATAAGAGTGTTGTCTTTTGGAAGTTGGAATTGTGGCAGGACCATCCGGCACCTTGATGTGCGTGGGGGATCCAGGGAGTTGATTGGACCTCAATGCAATATTTATGTCCGGATGATCCTGTTGCTTTATAATGGGCTGGTGCTGCTATTGTTTCTTTTGCCTTCGGATGGGAGGATCTTCCATGTGTTGTTGCAAATGTCCAGTGAGGTTTTGGTTAAGTGGTTTTAAAAATACTTCTTTAATTGGTGCATTCAGTCTATGATTAAGCGCCTCTTTGCGCGAAGCATGTCAGGCGTTTCTTGTGAGTTTCTCTTTTTTGTTAGGAGCAATAGTGTCTCGCTCCCTCTGTCATTGGAAGTGTGTGTTGTTTTTACAATTTGATACAATACAGTTTTTTCAAGTTTTGACCAGCCTGAATTGTTTGCCTTCATTGTTCAACAGAGGATTGGAAGAAGTTTATACTACTGGATTGGTGAGTGCTACCGTTATCTTTGTTTGTTTGAAATGTTTCTGTTTAGCAGTGTCGGAGCACTGCTTCAGTATGCACCCCACTCTTTGTTGATGTGACCCAAACCAGTGTTTGTGATAATTACTATTGCCCGTGGCAATGTGCAGTACCTGTTTTGTTTGTTTCATATGTGTGCTTGCAAACCAAGAACACGTAGAAGACCTTTTTAGTGAAGGATTTCTTTTTTATTACCACAATCTCTGCACTGCTGCAGAGCCGCCGGCTGATCCCAGGAGAGAATTCCCCTGCACTCAGCTAGAATGCTGACATCAGGGGAAAGGCAAAAAGAGGGAACTTTAAAAGCGGATGTCTCTCCGCTGGGCTCGTTTTACTCCGTTTTTGAAGGGCTACAAGATGGGGGATAGTAATATTTAACTATTACTATCCCTTTAATTACATTTCCGTAGAATCTTCTCTATCTCCCTTCTCAGACTGCTAAAATCTGTTTCCACCAAAGGGGTGGAATCAAATAATGGACAGAATAATCATGCAGATCTTTTAAGAGGGTGCTTCCCACTGAGTGGAGGATTTGGAAAAGCAAGTTACTCTTTAACTGTTTTAGTATTATTTTGAAACTTTTGTTGCAATCAAGCACCCCTGGATCCCATGGTCCTTAAGTGGTTAAGGGCCAGAGGTGTGTCCAAGGCATAGAGAAACAATGCGTTGCACACCCTTCTGATTCTTAGAGTTAAAGCGGAACTACAACCTGTTTGAAAGATAGCCCCAGATAGTTACCCATCTGGCGACTAGCTACTAAATATTGCTAGTCGCCAGAATTATTACCACGTTACTGAGAATACACACTGCTCCCGGGACTGACAGCCAGCAACCAGTGCAGACAACTTTCCATAGACATCTGCACGCCTGCACTGTCATTCCTAGTCTGCTCTAGGAGGCTTTGCTAGGAGCTGCTCAGCTCCAAAAGGGACTGACAGCGCAGGCACACAGATGTCACTATAGAAAGATGTCTGCGCTGGTTGCTGGCTGTCAGTCCTGGGAGCAGTGTGCATTCTCAGTAACACGGTATTAATTCTGGCGTCTAGCATTATTTAGCAGCTAGTCGCCAGATGGGTAATTATTTGGGGCTAAGTTTCCAATGGGTGGTAGTTACGCTTTAAGCCACAGCTGAAAATAATCAGTACATGGTCATTGGAAATTGTAGCACACTTTCTTGTAGTATCTTTTGGCTTTGTTGGCTTTTTTACCTGTAAGATAAACATGTGGGAATTCTAAACTGAAGTACCAGTAATTGTAAATCAACTGTTAGGGACCAGGAACTAGACAGACACAAAAAATGTAAAGTGCAAAACACATTTATTAAAATAAAAAAACAAACAAAGCAAAATTGTGATCCAGAAGCATAAACCAAAAGACAAGCCGGGGTCAGGAACCAAGACAGGTACTCAGCCAAGCTGGGGTCAGAAACACAGAGATCAGCGATGTCAGGAACCAGAAGGGAGGTCAGAGGAAGCCAGGTCATGCACAGGAAATCAGGAATGCAGTAGAACACTCTTGCAGCCAGAAGCAAACACAAGGGCAAACTAAGAAGTGAGCCAAGCTGCTTTAAAGGGATAGTAATACTTCATTATTACTATCCCCTATGTTGTAGCCCTTAAAATTCTGAATTCAACGATACCAGCGGCATCTCTCAAACCTTTATGGTTTGAGAGATATCCGCTTTCAAAGTTCCCTCTTTTTGGCTTTTCCCTTGACGTCAGCGTTCTAGATGAGAGCAGGGGAATCCGGTCAGTGAGCAAGGGGCAGCTCTGCAGGAGTCCTGAGATTGCGTTATGGAAACAGAAATCCTTTAGTAAAATGGTCTTTTACGTGTGCTTGGTTTGCAAGCACACGTAGAAGACCATGTTAGTGAAGGATTTCTGTTTCTATAATGAGATCTCAGCACTGCTGCAGAGCCGCCGCCGGTCCCAGGACCAGATTCCCCTGCTGTCAGATAGAATGCTGACGTCACGGGAGAGGGAACTTTGAAAGCGGATATCTCACAAACCATAAAGGTTTGAGAGATGCCGCTGGATTAGTTGTATCCCTTGAAATTCTGAATTCAACATGGGGGATAGTAATAATGAAGTATTGCTATCCCTTTAAAGGATTAGTAATGCCTAACATTAACTAACCCTAATATTGAAGGTATTAAAAAGACAATATTAATGTGCCAAGTTGTATCTCTCAAACCTTTATGGTTTGAGAGATGTAAGTGCTGAAAGTTTCCCCCTCTTGGATCTGTGTCTGCCAACTCGGCGGCTCGTCAGCAGAGCTGAATGAGCGATATCAAAAAACAGATAATTTACTGGAACGGTCTACAAAGTATGCTTGGTTAGCAAGAACACTTTGCAGACCTTTCCACTGAAGTATTTGTTCTTAGATAGCACTCATTCAATTCCACTGAAGAACCGCCGGCTGGTGTGGGACCGAGATCTCCAGACGTCAGCTACATTCTGACATCTGGAAAAGGGGAGGGAGGGGGAGACTTTCAGCGCTTATATCTCTCAAACCGTAAAGGTTTGAGAGATATGACTTGGCACATTAATATTATCTCTTTAATACCTTTTATATTAGTGCTAATAAATGTTAGACATTACTAACCCTTTAAATACCCTGGGAGGGTTGGCTGATAGCAGTCAGGTGAGCAGTCACAGAGAGGTCAGCTGATTCAGCTAGACTCAGAACAGGGAATGCAGTAGCAATAGATAGCAGAGCACTATATAAGCTCAGACAGCAGAATCGAGCAGCAGAGAAAGAGCAGCTCAGCCAAACCTTGACATCAACAAGATAGTGCCTTGGCGCTTGTTCACATCGTTCTGTATTTGTTCTGTTTAATCAATTTGAGGGCCATAGATGTCCAACAATCCTTTATAATAATTTGCTAGGATGTTTGTCACAATGCAGTCATGCACAGTAGAGACTGCCCACATTCGGGCAGTCTCTACTGCGCATGATTGCATTGTGTGAGTGAGACGACGCAAGACTGCATCACGTGGAGCAGTGAGGTAGCGGCCTCTTAACCCTTTGAGTGCCAGAGAGGTACGCAACACATTGCTTGTGTACCCCTCTGGCACTCGGAGGGTTAACATTACCCAGACCTTGGCCCGTGTACACAGGCTTTTACACTAGTTGGCAATAAAACTACTACAGGAGATCATTCTTCCCATTAAAGAGAGAGTATTATTTAATGTAGAAAATATATTTCTCTGTTTATTCAGCTCAGTTAAACAAGAGTACTTCCACTGCTGGGAGATGTTTTATTCAAAAGGTATTACTTGCCTTTTTTGGGTGCAGTACCTTCATGGCTCAAATATTAAGGTGGTACCTTTTAGCTGCTCAGATTAACTTGATTTGATTGTGATGTATAGTGACATGAATTAAGGAAAAGTACCAGGAACCTGGGGGGCAGGGTTTCTAAAATCTTATGGCTGGCTCTTACATTTTTGTAGAACTTGTGTACATTCAGAATTGCACCGGCTTCTAAAACTTCAAGTTGGCTCTATAAAAACTAATAATAAATGTCTGGCTCCAAAACACATTGGGCCATATGTTCAAAAGAAAACTGGAGGAGTTCTAGGGCAACCCATTTAGGGGAGAAATAAAAATCCATAAAATGCTTCATTGAGTTAAATGGATACTTTAACCCTTTGAATACTAGAGGTATCCAGTGCATTTCTTCATAATGCATTGGAGACCTTTCTAGCATTCAAAGGGTTAAAATCCCCATTCAAATTAACAGGAATTTTTTAGTTCTCCCCTGTTGGGTAAATGTTTTGCCCCAGAACTCCTATAGTTTTCTTTTGAACTTTGGGTCCATTATATTTTTTTGTCCCCCCCCCTGATTTACCCAGACTGTGGGTACAGCTCTGCACCGCAGTCTCTGACTCTACCTCTGCTCCCCTCCCCTCCCCTCCCATGTAGCATCTCGATCCAGCCTCCTCCGATGATGGAGGATTTCACCTTGTAAGCTGGAGCACTCTCATTGGCCAGAGAACTCTCCAGTTTACAAGGAAAAATCCTCCGTCATCGGAGGTGGCTGGATCGAGATGCTACGTGGGAGGGGAACAGAGCTAGAGATAATTTTTAAACATTTCATTTTAGCCAAACCACGAATTTAATAAAAAAAAAAAATAAAAATACACAATTATTCATGCTAGTAGCTCTATTTAGTAAGTTATTAGACAAACTTGTATAGGAATGATAGTTCGCCTTTAAAGCACCATTTAAATTAATGGGAATTATGAGAATGTGTATAAGTCTCCTATGTTGCAGTTGGTAGTCGTAGAATTACTCCCTTTCTTTTTAATGTAAGACACAAGGTTTTTCATTTATTTTCTCTCTCTCTAGTATTCTTTACATTTCAATTGTCTCCACTTGTTTTTACTTAAACGAGAAGTAAGACCTAATAACCCTCAATTACCTTACTGTGTCCAGAAAATCCTAATGGGCCCCTTGTGCTTTGGCTAAAGAAATAACATCTTCAATCAGTCCTATATGCGTGCCCATGGAGGCAGACATGACAGTTGCTATCAGGGCCACAGAACATGAGCTTCACTCACTGCGCATGGCATTCTTCACCCTTTTAACCCCTTAAGGACTAATGACGTGCCAAGACCGTCATGGCGGTTCTGCACTTAAGGACCAGTGACTGTCCTGGCACGTCATGGAATTCAGGGGTCCCAGCGCAGCTGCACACCACTCAGGGACCCCTGAATCCTTTGTGCAAAAATAAAAAAAAACTGTCCTGTGGTCCTTAATTGTTGGTCTTGTGTTTTGTGGCTGGTCGTTAAGGGGTTAAGGATCAGAAGAGTATCTAACACTCTGCTTTCTTCAGTTTGAAGAATCTTCCGGCAACTGTTATGTCTGCCTTCATGATCATGACATTCAGGACTATCTGAAAATATCATCTCTTGAACAAAGGCAAAAGGGAAAAATTTATAGTGGACATTTCTGGCCATAGTAAGTTAACGTGATGGTTATTATTAGATTGTTTTTATATATATATATATATATATATAAAAACCTGATGAACGCTACCTAACTTTATCACTAGTTCTCAGGGCATATATGTCTATACATAAGAGAGAAGCAAAGACTATATTTCCTCTGTGTCCGATCCACGGCATAGACTGTGGGTAATTGGCTCCACCTTCTAGGACCAGTGTAAAAGCATTAAATGTTGCTAGCTCCCTCCCCTTTTCAGTTATTTTGGTCCTACCAAGCTGGAGGACGGAGGGGTTTCTTTCTCCTCAAACGTTTAATTTAATTTCTTATCCACTTGTTTAATTACTTTCAATTTTTAAGTGGCTTGCCTTACCATGGTCCCATTTTCCCCAATATGGTGGTTCAGATTCATGCGGCCTTCCTTCGTGCTGTTCAAGCCTAACTGTACCTCTGGGGAGCCTGGGCAGTCGCTCAAGCGCAGTGCCCAGTGTCCCTCTCTTCCCTGTAGCGTGCTCTCTACAGCATTGCTGAACCGGAAATCAGATGCTGAAACGCATACAGGACATTGTACAGGGCTGAAGACCAGTATAAAATACTCACATTCTTGATGGCTTCCGGTAACACGGGGTAAGATGTTTATTACTATCAGTATATTGCAGTGCTACTTGACCCTTTTATGCTGTTATGCAAACTATTAATTACGTTTATACTTAATATGAGTCAGATTGCTTTCAGTCTTGTCACTGTGTTTATCCAAAGGAGCAAAAATGTGACAAGGTTAAACCTACTAATACCTCCAAGGAGGAGGAAATCAGCTCCTAAAACCAAAACTTGTATCTGCTTCTGAACCTGCCAGACTTTGTGGCGATTGTCTGAAACGTGCAGCAGTAAGTGAAGTACATGCCCAATATCAAGATTTTCTCAGCTGGATGAGAACTTCCATGCAGGAAACTTTCTCATCCATGCAAGAATGTGCAAGAAAACAACAGATTAATTCAGACCCAGATGAAGGACCTCCGGGGCATAGGATGTTGAAGAAGAGAGCTTTATTTAAAAGGAATCAAGGACCTCCTCTGCGGAGGAAGGTGAAATAACTGAAGACACTGGCAATTTTTCCTTGGATAAGATGGACGGCCTGGTCAGATCAATGAGAAAAACACTAGGTCTCTCTGAAGTCCAAAAGGACCTTAATATTATGAACACGGCATTTGTGGGATATAAAAAAAGCTAGCCCACAGATATCGGTGCATAGCTCTATCCAGGATATCATTAAGACTGAACGGAAACAAGGAGAAAAATGTAGTTCAGTCTCCAGAAGGTTTAAATTGATGTGTCCGTTTTCAGATGAAGATACCTCTTCCTGGTATACTCCTCCTAAAGTAGATGCCGCCATTGCGCGGACGTCCAGAAGAACAATTATCCCACTTGAGGACGGCTCGACCCTCCATTACCCTATGGATAAACAAGCGGATTGAAGAAACAGTTTGCAACCATATGGCAGAACCTGAAAACAGCAACAGCTGTGGCCTCTATGTTCCGTATACTCTGTATATGGCTCACTGAGCTGGAAGAAAAAGTGGAATCATCTGTCTCCAGAGCTAGGATCCTGAAACATTTGGGTATTATCAAGGATGCAATCAACTACTCCTGTGATGCATCACTTGATAATTTCTGACTCTTAGTGAAATCCTCATCATTATCGGTATCATCCAGGCGAGCTGTATGGATCAAATCCTGGGAAGTAGATTCTTCCTCAAAGAACTGTCTGGTCTCATTATCTTTCACAGGATCCAAATTGTTTGGCGATCAGCTGCCATAAGGGAAAAACCTAGAAGTCCTCCTGACAAATCTGGCCTGTATAGACGCAAGTCCTTTTAGGAGGCCAGAAGATACAGGCCAGGCAGAGGCTACGACCAGAAGAAAAGAGGTTCCTCTCAGGCCCAGAGATCTGAAGATCATAAAGATTTCCAGAAAAAAGGGCAATTCCAGCAATGAAGCCAGTTCCCCTCCCCTCTCCTCCTCCAGTAGGGGGCAGATTGGAGGTGTTCCAGCAGGCCTGAAGTCTTAAACATCACAACAAAAGGGCCCTGGAAATAATACAGAAGGGATATGCACTGGAGTTGCAATCTGTCCCCAAAACACATCATTTAAAGACATCTATTGTGAGACAAAAGACAAAATACCAGCACATACGACATTCAGTTCATTCAAATCCCTTCACATTGCTACAGAACCAGTTCATAGAGAAAGTTCCTCTGCAACAGAAATTCAGGGGCTTCTACTCAAAACTTTTATGTTACCAAGCTTACAGGGGAATTAGGTCTCATCATTGATCTGAAAAAACTCAACCCTCTCTTGAAAGTGAGACATTTCAAGATGGAAACTGTATGATCTACACTAAAGCGGATACATCCACAGGCATACCTCACCAGACTGCATATGATCACATCCTCATAAGAGAATCTCACCGCAAATACCAAGGGTTTCACATCTTCAGAAGACATTATCAGTACAGAGTCCTCCCATTCGGACTGGTGTCAGCTCTTCACCAAAGTCATGGTGCTGGCTGTGGGGGAACTCAGACTAACTCAGCACATAAAAGTGGTGCCTTATTTGGACTATACATTCTTGTGATATAAACATCCAATCAAAATTCAGTAAGCAGCACAAGCACCTGCCTGTGGCTTCTGACCGATCTATGTTGGATCATCAACCTGCAGAAAAGCTCATTCTCTCCCTCCCAGAATTTAATATTTATGGCGATAGAGTTCAACACGAACCTGGGACTAGCTTCCCTGTCTCTGGACAGGCAACACCACATCGACTACAGAGTTTCAGCATTTCTTCAGAAGAGATTCCACAGTCTGAAGTAATTTCAAAGTCTTCTGGGGCTTCTGTCATCCTCTTTCCAGATACTTCCCTGGGCAAAAGGTAATTCTCGTCAGACCCAGGAGAATTACCTGCAGTACTAAAAGCAGAATCCCATCAATCTTGATCTGAGGATTACTGGCATCAGGAGCACCAGAACAGAACTACCTTGGTGGATGCAACCACAAAATCTTTCAAAAGGTCGAAACTTAGTGGAACCAGAATGGATAACCAGATGCCAGCAACTCCGGCTGGGGAGGAATTTGGGAACAGAACACAGATTAGGGCAGTTAGTCAGTTCAGGAGTCACAACTGAATATGAACATGGTGGAACTTCTGGCGGTTTGGAAAACCCTCAACCACTTCAGCATACCACTGCTTGGCAAAGCGGTCCTCATAGGAACAGACAATGTGTGTACTGTCTAATACCTGCTAAATCAAAGCGGAACCAGAAGTGCCCAGTTAATCAGCCTGGCATTAAAATCCTTTACTGGACAGAAGAGAACCTTCTGACCTTAACAGCGTCATTTCTATCACGTCATCTGAACACCTAAGCGGACTTCCTGAGTCACAGAAACTGAATCAGGGAGAATGGAGCCTAAGCAAGGAAATATTTAGGGCAGTGTCAAAAAGCCTAGGAAAACCATCAATAGCTCTAATAGCAACGACAAAAAACAGTCCTACCTATCCCGCTGGCACGAACCTCAGGCCCTGGCCCAGGACACACTGAGGGTTCTGTGGACCTTTCCTCTCTCATATCTATTCCCTTCTCTGTTTCTAATGACGGAGGTCATCTGCAAGATAAGAAGAAACAAATCAGAGGTCATTCTTATCGCCCCAGATTGGCTTCATAAACCCTGGTACACCAACCTTTTTTAACTATCTGTCAAAGAACCCATAACCCTGCCAGACATTCCAGATCTTCTCATCCAGGGACCCCTCTTTCATCCGGATCCAGCCTTCTTCCAGCTCAAGGCCTGGAGGCTGTGTGGGAATCCCTGAGGCTACAAGGGACATCTGATGCTGTTATTGAGACAATATTACGAGGTAGGAAGCCTTCATTTACCAAGATCTACTACAGCGTATGGTCCATCTTTCATAGATGGTGCAATCCTCAGAATTTGGATTACACCTCCATCTCACTACCTAAAATTCTAGACATTCTGCAATCAGGATTTCAGAAAGGGTTAAAACCAGCATCTCTCAAGGTCCAACTCTCAGCGTTGTTGGCTACTGCATTTGTGGATAACTACCTCATAAAGAGCGATATCTTACTTATGTCTCTAAGATCAAGCCTGCTATCCGAGAGACTATCCCGCCTTGGGATCTGAATATTGTACTTCAGCAATTGGCCTCTCATCCATACTGTGAACCACTAGAAGACGTTTCTTTGAAACATCTCACTCTCAAAACTGTGTCTCTTACAGCCATAATGTCAGCAAGACGAGTGAGTGAACTGCAGGCTCTTGTCTCAGTCCCTCTATTTCTAGTCTTTCATCAGAACAAGGTTGTACTCCATCCAAACCTGTCTCTTCGCTCCAAGGCAGTTTCCCAGTTTCATCTGAACCAGGAGATTGTACTCCCATTTTTCTGCTCTAACCCTTCTCACGACATTGAGAAGAGACTTCACAACCTGGATCTCATCCGTTGTTTACAGATCTACATCAACAGATGCAATTATTGCGTAAAACAGATACGCTATTCATCCACTTCTGTGGTAAATTTAAGGGCAAATTTCGGACGGGAGGTCCTTGAAGCAGCCATTCCTATCTGAGACCTTGAACCAGCCCTTCCCTAACCTCTGAGGTATTGCTTTGGTAAGTCCCACAGTCTATGCCATGGATCAGACACAGAGGAAAAGGTGAAATTTGCTCACTAATATTTTTCCTCTGTGTCCTTCCACTGCAACCCTCCTTATGGTTATTCATTGGTACTGGTATGGTATTGTTTCCTTATGACTGTTATATGATACATACATACTTGCTATCTGTACCTGGCTCTCTCAAAACTCTTGACTCTTGCAGCTTGGAAAACTGTATAACTGAACAGGGGAGGGAGCTAGCAGCAATTAAAGGGAAAGTAATACTCAGAAAAATCTCTAAAATTGTAGCTATTAATAATAGAATTAGGATAAGCTACTTCCCAGGTCTCAGATCTTCATAGTTTTTCAGTTTGTGGCATTTAAACTCTGCCCCTCCCCTTTTTCATACGTCAGTGCTCTAGCTGACAGATGCAGAATCCGGTCATTTGACCAGACGGAGGCTCTTCAGCAGAGCCAAAAGCAGAAAACGCAGTGTTAATGAAGAAATACTTAATTGGAACAGTCTACAAAGTGTGCTTGGTTTGCAAGCACACTTTGTAGACCGTTCCAATAAAGTATTTCTTCATAAACACTGTGTTTTCTGCTCTGCTGAAGAGCCTCCGTCTGGTCAAATGACCGGATTCTGCATCTGTCAGCTAGAGCGCTGACGTATGAAAAAGGAGAGGGAGGGGGGGGGAGTTTAAATGCTATGAACAGAAAAATTATAAAGATTTGAGACCTGGGAAGCAGCTTATCCTATTTCTATTATTAAGAGCTACAATTTTAGAGATTAGTATAAGAAAGTATTACTTTCCCTTTTAAAGCTTTTACAGTGGTCCTAACAGCTGGAGGGCGGAGCCAATTACCCATAGTCTATGCTGTGGAAGGACACAGTGGAAAAAACAATATCTGTGAGTAAATTTCACCTTTTTGACTACATGTATGGAGATTAAACAAAAGAGAGTCTGGGCATCGGATTCCAACTTTTAGCAATGCATTTGTGATTTACTAAATATGTAAAACAGGTTTACAAACATTTGTATCCAAAAGCATGGATGGATTACCTGCCTTTTCAAGGCACCTAAGATTCAGCAAATCCGTATCTGCTTCAAATCTGAAGTAAAGATGCAGATAGTATAATATAATTGGTATTGAAGAAAAATACCAACCTATTCTCAGAAAATGGTGATACTTCAGGGCTTTCTTTGTTGACTAAAACAAAGTAATTCCACTACTAGGAGGTTAGTTTACACAAACCCATTGTAGAAAGCAATAGCAGCTCTACCTGGCCACAAAAATGTTTTATAAATAATGTAGCTTTTGATTGATGATCACCCAGCAGTGGGAGTAGCCTTGATTTGGTAAGACCTAATATGTACATATTTTATTGTAATTTTATTCCATGTCTTTTGTCTCTCTCATTGTAGTATATATTATAGTCCACTTGAAGGCTCTCTACCAAAAATAAAAAAAAAATATGTTGTGTACGTGTTTTGATTATGCCAAGTGGATTTGTGCCCTTTACTTAGCTTGTTATTACAACAGATCAAAAATGTACACATCCCAGGGTGTACGTGATGTGGATTTCTCAATCCCTTCCAGTTGCATCCTGTTATAGTATCATCTCAACAATATGTTTTAGCTGCCACTCCCTTACCTAACACAGTCATTTAAAGGATTAGGAACAGGATTACCCTTGGGGCATTAGAGCTATGGAAGTGAGGTCTGTTTTTTGGCACCATCTGTTGATGTGAACGTGCCATAGGTTTGTTTCTTTTGGCATTTTGTATTCTACTTTGGGTTTGTTATTTTTTTTTTTTTTCTCCAGTTTGTTTTTGTTAGTTCAGCGTAACCTGGTGACCTGAGGTGTATAGCTGTAATGCATAAAATATTTTTCAGTGTGTTCTGGTTTGAAAACCTGCTTAGGTTTCCATTATAAAGAATGACGAACAACATTCTTATAAATTCTAAGAATTTGTAATGGGTTGCTTGCATATAGATAATTCATTAAATAATCATTTGTTCTAGGGATTTAGGGAATTTTTCTCCTCCAGTGTGGCCAGGCACTTTTTCAGCATTTTGATATCACCTGTTTATCATTCCTGTTAGTAACTTTCTTGTTATATAGAGAAATATATATACATTTTGTTTTTTCAGAACAAATTCAGCTTTCATTTTGCCTTATTAGGAGTAAATTTTGCATCGCGTGACAAGGTGATTTCATAAATACAAAATAAAAGTGGGAGAAAAAATATGTTGCTACTGTCAGAAGATCAAAAATATTTGTTGGCTGTGAAAGTGTTAATTATTTGTAGAAGCTCTGAGTACACACATACCAAATCTGTACAGTTCACCTACATGCATGGCATGCACAGATGACTAATTAACAGGTGTGCAAAAGGGTGGTATTTCTCGTTTTCAAGTATGTCCACTACCTCAGAAGGGTGAAAGGCTGAGCTGACCTTGCCGGGACTAGGACCTGCAACCTGAACGGATTCTACAGCTGATGCATTAAACCCTTTAAGGACCAGCGGTCCCGGGATGTGTGGTCCTTTAAGGAAAGTTTGACGTGCCATCCCACGTGACTGATCACATGTGCCGGCACGCCGAATGGGGGACTGAAAGAGATCGCTCTTGTCTTGGAGCGATCAATTTCTATCCGTGCTATTACTCACAGCACTCATGCAGGATCGCTGTGAGTAAAAAGTACGTGACATGCCAGGACCGTCACTGGTCCTTAAGTGTCGGACAGCTGTGACGGTCCTGGCACGTCAATAGACGCGATTGGGTTACACAACTAAGCCATCTCACCAGCAAAACTACTTTAAAACAACTATATTAAAGCATATATTTAAAAAACGTAAGCTAACATCAGAAAATGGCTGAAGTTTATTTGTATCCAAAATGCTGATGCAAGATAATTTTAATAAAAATAGGGGGTTTTCAGGAATTTAGCCTTAAAAAAACAAACAAATGTATTCAATATGAATGTCAGATCTCCTGAGTGCCTTGGTACCAAATATTTATAAGTGCATAAATGTATATTCTCCCCTGGCGCCCCAAACTGGTTACAGCAAGTAACAGAATTTTGCGTCCCATTTTCATCGAGATAATCAAAATACACTAAACATAGTTTAGGAGCACTTAAAAGGATAGTAATGTTTCACAATAAAAGCAGCTTCAAGTAATCTTCATAGTATTTAGGCCATGGAGAGGGTTATTTCAATACTGTCTGAGTTGTAGTTAAAGAGTAAATGAATGAAAATATCTCCCTCCCACCCCTTTTACTGATGTAGCACTCCTCATCTCAGAGCAGCAAGACTGTTTGATGGATCAGAGAGGGACATTCTTCAGTGAGCATAAGGAAAAACCTGTCAAGGGGGGGCAGGGTTTTCCTTATACTTACAGTAAGAAGATTGTCCCTTGCTATGAGCTGTCTGGTCAAGGGACCAGATTCCACATCTGAGGGGACGTGGCTTACACTAGGTAAAAGGGGCAGGAGGAGGATAATTTATCATTCAATTACTCTTGTACTACAACTCTGACAGTATTGCAGTTACACACTTCATGGCCCAAATACTATGAAGATTAATTGGAGCTGCTGTTTTTGTGAAACATTACAATCCTTTTAACTACACCTACCACTCTTTCTTTTTAATTGTTTTCTGTCATGCCAAGGCATGAGTTGGTTTTGTGTAATGCGTTTGCTTGTTTTGTATTTGGGATGTTATTCAAAGTGCACCAGTCCTAGGACATAAAATTAGCTGAGTAGATAGTAATCACCGGAGCAGAACAGAGTGTCATAAAATACATTGGACCATTTGCTCTGGGGTGAAGTTTATCCAGGGGACACCCAAATAGCCTGAAATATGGAGAACATTTGTATATATAGTGTAAAAAGGTTCAATACAAATATATATTCAGAATGCCCATGTTTTACCCTTTTGGTAGGTATCAAACATGCCAGGGGGAGGTGTTCCTTCTATGGGTTACAAGAATAGCCACTTTGCAACCAGTTAGACCCAGCATGTTTGGTGTCCAGATATTCACACAGATATGAGGAATATGATTATTATAACATTATAGAGGTGTGCTGTGGGTCACCTGTTTTGGGAAGCCTTATGACTTTTCAGGTGGAACTCTGCTGTAACGTTCCTGTCAGGTCTGACTGAGTGGGCTGTAAACTGTCAAGCCAAACCCCTGACCCTCCCAGGTAACACCCAGGGGGTTTGGCCTCTTAGAAGCAACTGTGGACTCCTATTTAATATGGGTTTGTGGGTAAAAAAAGGTGACAACTGAAGGGGGAAATACTATCTGAAGTTCCCACAAGGACTCTTGAAATATCGGTAATTTTATTTAACAATTTCTTGCGTTTCTCCCATTTTATTTTATGGACTGTTTTGCCAATGTGTAATCTTTAATTGTATATGTCCTTTATTTCTTTGTTTTTGTCACCAGCAATGTGAAGCCTTTTTTTCAGATTAAATGTTCAATTAATCAGCACTTATCTCTGTTCTCTAGTTTGAACTCACTACTCTGAAGGAAGCTCAGGTAGCACACGTTACTAAAGGTTTAATTCTATGTCTGATTATTAAGGTGATTTTATACTGTAATTCTGTTTTTTTGGGGGGTAACCTAAGATGCCCAGATATAAAGTATTGGTGGTGGCAGCAAATTGTAGTATTGGGGTGATAGTGCAGGAGGGATTTCAGGGGTTAAGTTGGTGGTTGCTAGGAATAGAAACAGGTAACCAGAGGTCTGGTGGTGTTAACCCTTTCCCTCCCACACTCTCCCCACTGTCTCAGCAGGGCCTATAGCCCTCGCTTGTGACACATTCCTGCTCTAAAATTGTCATTATTGTTCCATATATGGAGAAACCATGTACCATTTTGGAAAGTAAACATTTACCCTCCTCAAATGAGGCAATCTTTGCATTTCTGCCTCCAAGTTGATGTGAGCACACATTTCATAAGTTCATGCAACATGAAAAATAAATCCTTTCTTCACATTTCCACCACTTCATAGATATTAATGTTTGAAAACCATGGACTGTGGGTTGACCTACCATATGGGGTGCTAGGTGCATGGCTACCAGTGGCACGATTATGGGGAATGTGTGTGTGTGTGTGTGTGTGTGTGTCTTCTGTGCTACCAGTGGGATAATTGAAGAAAGCTGGGGAAGCAGGCAGTGCATGTGTAGTTCTACATCTTCCACTGGGCATTGGGCAAGGCTGTGGTGTACAGCAGTGATTTTGTGCTTCTGTGAATATCAGAGGACAGTGGATCAAGGCTAGGAAGCAGTGTATGTGTGAGTGCCGGGGGGGTGTCCCCAAGCTTCACAATACCGTTGAAGCTTGGGGCCAGACCTAAGACTAAGGATGCTGGAGTCTCTGTATCCCCTATTGTGCATTGCTCTTACTGTCATTCAGGGTTACCTAGAGATTTCTCAGGTCATTTATGCCCAGCATGTTCTGATGTCCCTGAGAGTCTCCCAGGGACCTCCAGCCATGCATTAGAGCCAGTTTGCGTGTAAAAGTTCAAGGCTGCTGCTAGGGACCTTAGGTCTACAATGCAACTCTTTCCGTCCCAGTTACAGGGGGTCTTCCATTCTTGGCAGGCCCCCTCCTCCATCAAGTCTTTCCTGCCAAAACCTCAGTGAGTACCTGATGTATCAGATTCCTCTGAGGAGGAACTGCTGGTGGATTCAGATGTTGAGGAATGTTCTGCTGTGGGCTTTTCTCAGTTTTTTGGGGATCCCTTTGAGGCTGATCCTGAGCACTCGGCTGAGGG
The DNA here is from genome assembly GCA_037306005.1 of Rhinophrynus dorsalis. Classification (NCBI taxonomy): domain Eukaryota; kingdom Metazoa; phylum Chordata; class Amphibia; order Anura; family Rhinophrynidae; genus Rhinophrynus; species Rhinophrynus dorsalis. Next base: position 149,488,897 of record CM074720.1, read on the forward strand.
CCTGATCAGGGCTGTTTTGAATACCGTTAACATTCCCTAAGTTCAGGAGGTTCCTTCTGATCCCTCTGATGTGTTTCGGGAGCCTAAAAAGCCTCTTACTTGCTTTCCACCTAACCCCACTCTTGACCGTCTTGTGTCTGAAGAGTGGAAATCTCCAGTCAGGAAACCTTCTATGTCCAAGAAATTTGCCAAGCTTTATCCCTTCTCTGAGGCAGTGCTTGCTCAGTGGGTTCATCCTCCCAAAGTGGATGCTCCTATCTCCAGGATATCTAAATCTACCACCTTGCCAGTTTCTGATGCGTCCTCTCTGAAGGACTGGACTGACAAGACATTTGTGGTCTCCTTCAAGTTAATTTTTGCCACTGCTGGTACTGCCATGCATCCAGCATTCTCTGCAGCATGGGTGAACCGGGCCATTGCGGTCTGGACTGAACAGCTCACCATGGCTGTCCGTCAGGGTGCTCCTACTTTGGATATGTTGCGCCTTCTTGCCAACATTTCTGAGACACAGCACTATGTTTCTGCTGCCTTATTTGGTGCCATCTGTTTGGTGGCTAGGGTTTCCACCATATCTGTGGTTGCCAGATGGGTTCTTTGGCTGAAGATCTGGTCTGCTGACACTGCTTCCAAGAAAGCACTGCTCTCCTTACCTTTTCAAGGTACTTCTTTGTTTGGGCCAGGTCTTAAAAATCAGATCAGTGAGGCCACAGGGGGTAAGAGTGCCCTTCTACTCTTGGTCCCCAGGAAGAAAACGCCGCTTAAGCGTAATCTGTATTTTCTTTCCTTTCAGACTGAGACACATCGGGCGAACCAGACAGTTCCCTCAGCTCAGCGTGCCTCCTCCAAGCCCAAACAGCAATGGAAGCCCAAGGTCTCCTCCAAGCCCAAGGCTTCCAAGCCGCCTTTGGCATGACTCACCGAACCCAGGTCCCCACTATGCTGTGGGTGGTCATCTGCGTCACTACCACAGCATCTGGCAGGATTCAGTGGCGGACCTGTGGGTTTTTGGTGACGGAAGGGTGCAGGATCCCTTTCGCCTCCCTTTCGTTTCTTTCCTTATCATATGCCTCAGGGCCCGGAGAAACACTGGATGTTCAACAGCGCTATTCTGGCTCTTCTGCACAAGGATGTCTTAGAGCCAGTTCCAGTTCAGGACAGAGGTATGGGTTTTTACTCAAACCTCTTTGTGAGCTCCAAAAAGGAAGGTGGTTGTCGCCCCATTTTGGACTTGAAGGATCTCAATTCCTTTGTGATCCGGACTCATTATCACCAGGAGTCTCTACGGACGGTTATTGCTGCTATGTCCCCGGGGGAATTCCTTGCATCCCTGGATCTTCAGGACGTGTATTTACACATCGCCAATCATCCAGAGAGTCAGCAGTATCTCAGATTTGCCTGCGACCGAGGGCATTTTCAGTTTTCAGCTCTTCCCTTTGGTCTGACTACAGTTCCTCAAGTCTTCAACCCTGTCCTGGGAGCTTTAGAATCTGTTCTCCATCGGGACGGCATCAGAGTTACTCTGGACATGGATGACCTGCTTCTGAAGGCCCCTTCTGCAGAACTTCATCAGCAGGTTCAGGACTGCATTCATGCTATCTACCATCACGGGTGGATTATCAACATGGATAAATCAGATCTTGTCCCATCCCAGCGTCTGGTCTTCTGGGGCCTTCTCTTCGACACTCAGCAGAGCATGGCGTTTCTCACGGGTGAGGGTGCTCACCAGATCGCCCACAGGGTTTTGCTGTTCTGGCTCACAATCCAGTTCCAGCCAAGAAGCTGTCCTCTCTAGTGGGGAAATTCGTCTCCACCATGGAAGCAGTCCCATTTGCCATGGCTCACATCAAGGAACTCCAGAGGTTTGTGATCCAGGTGTGCAGGGGTCAGCCGGACCTTCTGAAGATGTCAGTGTCCCTCCCTCTTTATGTGGAACTGAGTTTGTCATGGTGTCTCGACCTCTCCAATCTGCTGAAAGGCAATTCCTTCCTGGTATCCTTCTGGACCACGGTGACGACGGATGCCAGCCTCTCAAGCTGGGGACCGGTCCTGGGAAGCCTGAGTGCTCCGGGTTGGTGGTCTCCGGAGGAATCTCTCCTTCCCATCAAAGTGTTGGAGCTTCGGGCAATATTTCATGACCTTCATCATTGGACATCTCAGCTGGAAGACTGTCCAGTCCGGGTACAGTCCGACAACGCCACAGCCATGGTTTAAATCAACAAGCAGGGTGGAACAAGAAGTCTCGCCGCTTGGTTAGAGGTCAAGACTATTTTGTCTTGGGCAGAAGAACACGTTACTGCCATATCCGCAGTGCACATTCCTGGCATAGACAACGTCATGGCGGACTTCCTCAGTCAACAAACAGTGGACAGCGGAGAGTGGGAGCTGCACCCAGAGGTGTTCACCCTCGTTGTTCAGTGAGGTCTTCCTTACATCGACCTGATGGCAACAAGACACAACAGGAAGGTTCCGAGGTTCTGCTCTCATTGGAGGGTCCCTCTAGCCCTGGCGGTGGATGCAGTGTCCATTCCTTGGTTATTTCCTCTGGCCTACATCTTTCCTCCCCTCCCAATGTTGCATAGGGTGTTCGGAAATTACGACTGGAACGCTGTCCAGTCATTCTGATTGCTCTGTACTAGCCTCGCCAAGCTTGGTTTCCTGAGCTTCTGGATCTGTCAGCGGCGGAGCCATTCCGGCTCGCTTGCTGTCTGGATCTTCTTCTACAGGGTTACCTGTGGAAGGAGGATGTTCATCGGCTATCTTTGAAGGCTTGGAAATTGAATCCTCAATATTGAAGAAGAAGAGGTTTTTCTTCTGGGGTGGTGGCTATGATGCTCAGTGCCCGCAAACCTGTTTCTTCCAAGATCTACCATCGTGTCTGGTTGACCTTTCTATCTTGGTGTGCTGACAAGGACCTGTCTCAGGAATTTGATCTGCCTACGGTCCTGGCTTTTTTTGCAGAACGGTGTGGCTAAGGGCCTCAGTTTGAGTTCCCTTAAGGTTCAGACTTCTGCTCTGTTTTCTTTCATAGGCGCATTGCCATCCTTCCTGATGTCCAGGTTTTCTTCCAGGGCATTGCTAATACTTGTCCTGCCTACAAGAATCCTGCTTCTCCGTGGGATTTTATCTTGGTTCACCACCCTCCATTTGAGTCTTTGGCTACTATTCCTCTACACCTGCTGACATGGAAAATGGCCTTTCTCCTGGCGATCGTGTCCGTTCGCCCTGTCGCAGAGTTACATGCTCTGTCCTGTAAGTCACAAAGACAAGGCGGTGGTTCGCACTTCTCAGGAGTTTCTCCGGAAGGTGGTTTCAGAGTTCCACATCCATCTGGAGATTGTGGTGCCTTCTTTCTGCCCTGACCTGACCCCACTTCTGACAAGGAGAGGGATCTCCACTTGTTAGACTCAGTGCGATGTACATAAAACTTGAGACAACGCACCACATCTATCAGGCAATCTGACACTGTTCGTCATTCCTGAGGGTCCCAGGGCAGGAAGACCTGCATCCAAAGTGACTATCGCTTCTTGGATCAAACTATTCGTAAGGCTTACGAGCTGAGGAAGAAGCCTGTCCCCTTTCGGGTCACAGGTCATTCTACAAGATCTATTGATGCTTCTTGGGCTTACAAGAATCAGGCCTCCGTTGATCAGTTGTTCAAGGCTGCCAGTTGGTCGTCTGTGCACACCTTTTCGAAGCACTACTGTGTTAATATGCTGGCATCGGCTGATGCCAGCTTTGGGATGAAAATCCTGGAGGCAGTCTTGCCTGTCTAGGATCTTGTCCTGTTATTGGTGCTTCCTTCACTTTTGAGCCCTGCTGGCTGTAGTTGAGTGTGCTGTGTAACAGTTTGAGGTGGTGTTACCCCTTTTTAGTGTCCGTTGACAATTCATTGTTTTGTTGGGCTATCTCCGATATGATGGTTCATATCTGCACTCGTGAATTTGGGGGCCTTGCGCCTGGTCCTTGCCTTACTTCCCGCCTCTGGGAAACTCAAAGTTACCAGTAACCTGTATTGGACGACCGTTAAATCCTTTTCTCTTAGTCCATACAGGTTACTGGTCTCCAACCCTGTCAAGGGACCGTTCTTGGCTCTCCTTTGTCAGACCATGGGGATCCTTTCACTATCTAGTCGATAGTGTCTCAAATCTTTCTGGAGCTGGTTGGCTAGCTGCAGCCAAGGAGGTAAGGTAGGCTCCACCCCCTGCATACAATTCTAGAATTCTTCCTGCCTACAATTAAAGGGACGGATCGCCTACCCAAAGTTACCAGTAACCTGTATGGCAGAGCTTTCCAAACTGTGTGTCACGACACATTAGTGTGTCTGCTGCAGTGTGTAGGTGTCACGAGAATGTAACGAGAAACCTCTGCGTCTATGTGAACTTGCATACATTTTTATGCAGCAAAGGTGCCGATTACTAAGGGGCTCTAGTATATTCCCCTTCTGCTGTATCTGTGTATGCACACCATGGTCAAGGGATCATATAGGTACTGCACATGTACAATATGCGTAATCGGAAGGGACGTGGCCGCACCTGATGTGATGCGTTCGAGAAATTCCATGGGTCCAGTTTTTTTTATAGAGCACGGTCTCGACCTCTGATCGATCAGCGCTCTACAAAATTTGTTCAATGTGAAAAGTTACACGTGGCCGATCGATGAAAAGCCGTCTAGTCTGCACTATCTGTAGGTGTGTGCGGGATTGTTCTCTCACTTTATCACTGTGCAAGTAGAGTGCTGGTGCTGTTATTTTCTTTAGCTAATATTCCACCAAATATTCCAAAGCTGTGTTCATCCCATCAACTTCATACATCTCATTAAAATGGTAAGAAGTAGTTATTGGTGTTCAAATTTTTTAAATTCTTGCACATATTTACATAATTTTATTCATAAATGACAACAATCTTGGAAATGTATGTTATTATCTTACAAACCATATATTTTTAAAAATATAAAAGGTTTTCATGAGATATGTTGTGTCCCCATACGGTTCGTTATTACAGTTTATGTATGTGTCCGTATCTCTTGTAAGGGGTTAGTTTAACCTCTGATTTGCTAGTAAAAATGAATTACTTTGTCGCAAAATGATGCATGTCTAAAAAGTGTATCCCCAACATGAAAAGTTTGGAAAGCTCTGCTGTATGGACTAAGAGAAAAGGATTTAACATGTAAGACTAAAATCCTCTTTTATCACAGTATGGCCCAAAAATTCTAATAGCCCCTATGAATTTTGCCCTTATGATTTTATTCAGAAAATAACATTTTTATCTGTCCTGGATGGCATGTCCGTGGAAGTGGATATGACCGTTGTAATCATGACCTCATATACCACCCCCTGCAATGGTAATATAAACCCTTTATGGACCAGAGGGGTGTGCAGCATATTGTTTTGCAATATGTTGCATGACACTCCGGTCTTTAAAGAGTCAAGTAGGATCATGCATATTGGCTGCTTCAGTTTAAGGAAATGTTCATCAACTGTCATGGCCGCCTCCGTGACATCCAAGACTGAATATATTGTGAACAAAAGAATAAGAGCAAAATTCATACAGGCTACCAGGATTTTCTGGTAATAGTAAGGTACTTGCTTACGACTTCTCATTAGGAGGTGTTCAGTCTCCTTTAAAGCATAGAATGTAATGTGTACTCAGATCAAAAATATTTCTTTGATGCCTCCAGGATAAAATGGAAGACAAGGCCATCACAGCAGAAGACTACCCCACGGAGATCCATGAGTACCTCTTGGCCTTTGATAAATCTGTTGGCTCAGTGGATGACATGCTGAACAAAATGATGACTGTTTCTAGGTCTGAGCTGCTACAGAAGGTAATTACTGTGATAAGCAACAATATATTGTAATTGTTCAAGACTGGGAAGAGCAAATACTAAGATACTTGTGCACAAAAGAACAGATGAGTAATTCTGTACAATAAGGATTTATTATTTCTTTCTTATGGCGTACAGTTTTTTTTGGTTTTTTTTTGGTTTTGTTTTGTTTTTTTTTGTTTTTTTGTGTAAAGAAAGCCTGAAGTAATTGTAATTTAGTCTGTTTCTTCTAGCCAGTGGTAGAAACCTTTTGATTAGTGCATATGTACTCACCCACTTAAAGTGTTAGTAATGTCTGAAAAAAACTTTTTTTGCATTTAGAAGAGCTTAAAAAGCTGATCTAAATGCAAAAAAAGTATCTCTCAAACTGCTATGGTTTAAGAGATACGGGCGTTTAAAGTTTGATTTCTCCTACTGACAGCTGTAAAGCTGTCAGCAGGAGATCCGTGTCGGTCGACACGCTGGTGCTTGAGAAGTGCCGAGATCTCTTTACTTACATGGAATCCCTTCATTGGAATGGTCTAAAACGTGTGCCTGAACACCAGGCACATGTTTTAGACCATTACAATGAAGGAATTCCGTGTAAGTAACAAGATCCCGGCACTTCTCAAGCTCTAGCGCGTCGACCGACACGGATCTCCTGCTGACAGCTTTACAGCTGTCAGTAGGAGAAATCAAACTTGAAACGCCCGTATCTCTTAAAATATAGCGGTTTGAGAGATATACGTTTTTTTGCATTTAGATCAGCTTTTTAAGCTCTTCTAAATGCAAAAAAGTTTTTTTCAGACATTACTAACACTTTAAACTCTGACCCATTCAAAGAGACTCATGTACAAAGAACTAGAGCAGTTCTGGAAAAGCCAACTCTACCATCAGGGAGCAACTGCATTTTCCCGTATTTTAAAATTGGGCTTTTAAACCCCTTGAATACTAGAGGTTTCCAAATCAACACAATGCAGTCAAGGGGTTAAAAGCCGTATTCATCTCTGTGGGAATTATTATGAAGTATACTCTGTCCCCTTTGGTCCATCTGGTTTGACACAGATTTGCTCCATTTTCCACTTAGTACCTCAGCCTCACTTTGTCTTGCACCATAGAGATAAACCTTATGAATGCTGGATATGAGTACAGGGTAATTGGTTAATATATTTCCTAGTTTAAGAGGGTGTGCATCCCTTCACTGACAGGCAGCCAGTTTTACGGTCATTTCTTGAAGGCTTTAAAGGAACACTAACGCAAAAAAATGAAAATGGGTTATATAATTTTCTCTGTCGTCTAATATAGGTTACTGGTAACTTTGGGTAGGTGACCGCCCCTTTAAGTAGGCAGGAACAATTCTTAAAGAGAATGCTGGGTGGAGCTTACCGCCTCTTCTTAGCTGCATCTAGCCACCCCTCTCCAGAAAATATTTGTTCTTGACGAAGATACAGGCAAGAGAACAGTTCTGCTATAGTTTTAGCTTATTTTTTGTTTTCTATTGGATACGGAATACCACCATTAGGCGGATTACCATTACTGACCTTCCCTAGTGGATAGCTCAGTTTCTAGGTGCTGTGGTGGACCTCTTAGCCCTGGGGGGGAAATCTTGTTTGGCAAGTTCCTCAGGAGTTGCCCACTGAGGCTTCTTTATACATGGTAATCTGAAGATAGAAGACCTGCTGAAAAGGTGAGCAACCCTTTGAGTGCAGGTGTCCACTTGTCCCATGTTTCCTCTCTGCACAGAGGTCTCCTTTGGAGTTACTACTACATACTCCTGCACTCATTCGGTTTGTCTGTATGTCTGTTGGGGGTTTGGAGCAGAGTTTCTGTGGTAAATTTAAACCTTTGTCTGTCAGTTGGCATCCTTTTTGGGGGGGTTTCACACTTTTCCCTTCTGGGTACAATGTGTAATTGTCTTTTAACATGTTTTCTGGTGTCTTTACAACTTTTCTTTTTTACTTCACTGTAAAATATTGTAAATTTGAGTTCCACGCACTTTACCGCATAGATGCCATGCTCCATTCACCTCTATGGGACTTTACAGTTTGGGACATATCTCTGCAACCGCTCAACGTAGGGATGTCAGAGATGGTTTGTTTTGTTTGTCTGCTCTTGCTTTATCAACCGGTCAACGTTCTATGTGTTTTGGGGGCTCAGGGGGCTTCGGGCACTGTTAGGGTACATTTTTAGGGAAAACTACCTTAGCAGATTAACCCTTTGCCTGCCAGATATGTGCAAATTAGCGATTTCTGGGGTGAAAATTTAATCTAACACGGAATTATTATACTTGGGATGTTTTAACACTATGAGAATATCAACTCCGTTGAACTTGGGACTAGGCCTAAGACTAAGGATACTGGGGTGTCTGTGTCCACCATTGAGCATTGCTCCTCATGTCAATAAGGGTTGCCTAGAGAGTACTCGGGTCATTTATGCCCAGCATGCGCTGTCAACCCTGCATCTTCCCCTGGGACCTCCAGCCATGCACAAGTGCCAGTTTGGATGCAAGAGTTTAAGGCCACTACCAGAAACCTAAGTTCTACCTTACAATTCCTTCCATCCCAATTACAGGGAGGTTTCCACACTTGGCAACCCCCTACTCCATGAGGTCTTCCCTACATAAGCCGCAGGGCATACCTGACATCTCTGACGAGGAACTCCTAGTGGATTCTGATGAGGAGGAATGTTCTGCAGTGGTCTCTTCCCAGTTTTTTGGGGGACCTCTTTAAGGCTTACCCTGATCCCTCTGCTGAGGGCCTGATCAGGATGGTGTTAAACACCCTAAACATTCCCTTGGTTCCAGAGGCTCCTGTGGACCCATCTGATTTGTTCCAGGAGCCTATGAAGCAGTCTACCTGTTTTCCACCTAACCCCACTCTTGACCGTCTGGTGTCTGATGAGTGGAAAACTCCTGACAGAAAATCTTCTGTTTCTAAAAAGTTTGCTAAGCTGTACCCTTTTTCTGAAGTGGCGTTAGCTCAATGGGCTCATCCACCCAAGGTGGACACGCCAGACTCCAGACTTTCTAAGTCCACTTCTTTGCCTGTGGCAGACGCTTATGTCCTCAAAGACTGGACTGATAGAAAGCTTGAGACATCCCTAAAGACCAGCTACGGCTGGTATTTCGTTGCGCCTGGCATTTGCTGCTGCTTGGGTGAACAGGGCCATTGCTGTTTCGACTGAAAAGCTAACTGTGGCTGTCCGTCAGGGTGCTCCTACTGCTGATATGTTGCAACTTATTGCCAACATTTCTGAGGCCCAGCATTATGTTTCTGCTGTTATTTTTGATGCCATCCACTTGGTGGCCTGGATTTCTACCACATCTGTGGTCGCCAGACGAGTTTTTTGGCTCAAGATCTGGTCTGCAGACACTACCTCTAAGAAAGCCTTGCTTTCATTGCCTTTTCAGGGTACCTCTCTGTTTGGGCCAGAGCTTAAGGACCTCATCAATGAGGCACAGGAAGTAAGAGCATCTTGTTGCCTTTAGTTCCTAAGAAGCCTCCAATGGAGTGGAATAGGCTTTTTCATCCCTTTCAGGGTGAGGCACTTTCTGCGACCCAGGCGGTTCCCCAGGCTCCACGCTCCTCCTCCAAGCCCAAACAGCAATGGAGGGCCAAGCAGTCCTCCACTAAGCCCAAGACCTCTAAACCTGCATCGGCATGACTCGCTGAACCCCGGTCCCCACGCTCCATTGAGTGGTCGTTTGCACCACTTCCTCAGTGTCCGGACAGACACCATGGTGGATCCGTGGGTTTTACAGGTTGTGTCAGAAGGGTACAGAATTTCTTTTGTTTCTCTTCCTCCGTTCAGATTTTTTCCATCCCACACCCCTCAGGGAGTGGGCAAGCTCCATCTGTTCCATGGTGCTATCCAGACCCTTTTGGACAAGGAGGTTGTGGAACCATTCCCAGTCCTGGAACGGAGTTTGGGGTTTTACTTCAACTTGTTTCTGGTTTCCAAGAAAGACGGCAGCTTTCATCCAATTTTGGACCTCAAGGACCTCAATTCCTTCGTGGTCAAGACACCACCAGGAGTCCCTGCAGACTGTGATGGCGGCCATGTCTCCTGGAGAATTCCTTGCTTCTCTTCAAGATGCATACCTGCACATTGCCATCCATCCAGAGAGCCGTCAGTACCTCCGAGTTGCTTGTGACCAAGGGCATTCTCCGTTTTCTGCTCTTCCCTTTGGTCTGACTACAGCTCTCCAGGTCTTCAATCACGTCCTTGGTGCATTAGTGGCTCCCCTCCACCGGGACAGCATCAGAGTCACTCCAAACATGGACGACTTGCTTCTGAAGGCCCCCTCTCCAGAAATCCTTCATCAGCAGATCAAGGGCAGCATTCATGCACTGACCCATCACGGACGGATCCTCAACCTGGACCTTGTCCCATCTCAGAGACTAGTCTTCCTGGTTCACCTCTTCGACACCAACCGGGGTATGGTGTTTCTCACGGACGAGGTAGCTCACCAGATTGTCCACAAGGTGGCTGCTGTTCTGGCTCACAATCCAGTCCCGGCCAGGAAGCTGACCTCACTAGTGGGGAAGTTCATTTCCACCATAGAAGTGGTTCCATTTGCCATGGCTCACACCAGGGAACTTAAGAGGTTTGTGATCCATGTGTGCAGGGGATAGTAGGATCTGTTGAAGACATTGGTGTCTCTTCCTCTTCATGTGGAGCTGAGCCTGCCTTTCATGCTCTTCACCACTGGAAGCATCATCTGGAGGGATGCCCAATAAGAGTCCAGTCAGACAATGCCATGGCCGTATAACGGAAACCCAAGACACTGGGAGGTCTTGGGCCGTCATACCCGGGTTCTCTCTCTATAGGTTGGCTGGGGGACCGTCGAACGACTCTGTCGAGCCATGGAACCGGAGCATCGAAATCCGCCAATTGAACCAGTGACCGACTATAGCAGCTGCCCTCGAGGCCGACACCCCTTCGAAGGTCGACGACGCGCCGAACAAGTCGAGCGAGTCCAGGAATCGAAGCAGGAGCGGAGGTGATCGAGTTGGAAGATGGGCGGGTGGCGTCGTAGCCCCAGCAGGCGAACGGTGAACCAGCTCAATTGCCTTGGAGGGATGGGAATCGAAGAGGACTCTTTAAACCATCCTGGCAAGAAAGAGACACGGAGACTGCTTACTCCAACTGAACACACTTTATTGAGTAACAACTCGTCTTTTATACACTGCAACACAATATAACAATGGGGACAGGGGGGTCCAAATAGTATAATGACTGGCTTGACCTAGTGACCAATGGGCAGGGAGGATGACAACGTGACCTGGGCCCTGAGTGGTCTGTTTCCATACCTTGATAGTGTTAGGGGTTGGGCCAGGGCTAGACATGAGCATTTTAGTAGACAAAGGGGTTCTCAGTGGAGGGCACAGTCTCAATGGTTACAGTCCACACAAAGGCCAACAGTCATGACTGTTGGTCAGCGTCCTTAGAATATCCCGCCTTAACTGTGCCCAATCCGTGGCATGGGTTTGAATTCGAACCCCAGATGGTTATGCCCCGGCGTCGATGCCCAGAGATCCCTTTGATGTACAAATCCCGCCATTTCAATATCCATTTGCTAATACCGAGTACTCGACAGATCGAGGTCACTTACGGTCAGGGAAGCCCTGCCAACCGTGATCGAAGTCATTTGAGGTCAGGGAAGCCACGTATCAGCCCTAAGTCTCAAAAAGTCCCAGTCCACCGGACACCCCTGCTTCAGTAACGGTGGGGATCCGTTACAGGCCGTGGCTTACATCAACAAGCAAGGCTGTACAAGAAGTCTCGCTGCTTGGTTAGAAGTCAAAGCTATTTTAACCTGGGAAGAGGAACATGTTCGTATGGTATCCGCAGTTCATAATCCAGACCAAACAACCTGCTGGCAGACTTCCCAAGTCGACACACAGTGCACAGCGGAGAGTGGGAAATGAATCAAGAAGTGTTCAACCTCATTGTTCAGAAGTGGGGTCTTCCTTGCATCGACCTGATGGCAAAAAGACACAGTCGGAAAGTTCTGCTGTTCTGCTTTCACTGGAGGGACCCACTAGCTCTGGCAGTGGATGCCATGTTGATCCCATGGCACTTCCCTCTGGTGTACATCTTTCCTCCCAATCCCATGCTACACAGAGTATTGTGGAAACTGCGTCTGGAGGGCTCTCCAGTCATTCTGATTGCTCCATACTGGCCTCAGTAAGCTTGGTTTCCGGAGCTCCTGGACCTCACTGTGGTGGAGCCCTTTTGGCTTGGCTTCCCCGCCGTCTGGATCTTCTACAGGGGTACCTGTGGAAGGAGGATGTGGACTGTCTGGGTTTGATGGCATGGAAACTGAATCCTCAATACTGAAGAAGAAGGGTTTTTCTTCAGGTGTGGTGGCCACTATGTTTAGTGCCCGCAAGCCTGTCTCCTCTAAAGCTTACCATAGAGTCTTATCCACCTTTCTCTCCTAGTGCGCTGATAAGGATCTTTCCCAGGAATTTGATCTTCCAATGATCCTGTCCTTTCTGCAGGACGTAGTGGATAAGGGTCTCAGTTTGAGTTCCCTTAAGGTTCAGACTTCTGCACTCTCTGTCGTCTTTCAGAGACACATTGCTATCCTTCCTGATGTCAAGGTTTTCTTTCAGGGTGTTGCTCATACTCGACCTGCCTTTAAGAGCCCTACTCCTGAGTGGGATCTTCACTTCGTTTTGGGCATCCTTCAACGCCCTCCATTTGAATCCTTGGCAATATTCCTCTACACATGACTTGGAAAATGGCTTTTCTCTTGGCGATTGTGTCTGTTCACCGTGTCGCAGAGTTGCATACCCTGTCTTGTAAACTTCCCTTTTTGGTGTTTCACAAAGACAAGGCGGTTGTTCGTGCTTCTCAGGAGTTCCTTCCAAAGGTGGTCTCTGAATTCCACATTAATCAAGAGATCATGGTGCCCGCCTTCTGTCCTGACCCTACATCTGACAAGGAAAGGGATCTTCACTTGTTGGATGTGGTGCAATGTTTCAAGTTCTATGTACACCGCACCAAGTCTGTTCAGCAGTCTGGCGCCCTGTTTGTCATTCCTGAGGGTCCCAGGGCAGGGAGACCTGCATCCAAGGTGACCATAGCGTCATGGATCAAGTCTACTATTCGTAAGGCTTGCGAACTGCGGAAGAAGCCTGTTCCTTTTAGGGTTTCGGCTTATTCCACTAGATCCATTGGGGGCATCTTGGGCTTACAAGAATTAAGCCTCAGCTGATCAGTTGTGCAAGGTTGCCACTTGGTCATCTGTGCACATCTTTTCTAAGCACTACCGTGTTGATGTGCTGGTGTTGGCTGATGCCAGTTTGCGGAGGAAGATCCTAGAGGCAGTTTTGCCTGTCTAGGTTCTCCTTTCGTCTCTTCAGTACTCTTTCACTTTTGAGCCCAGTTGGCTCGAATTTTGTGTGCTGTGCTACGTTCCTGGTGTGGTTAGGCACCGGCTTTGTATCCATTAACAATTTATTGTTATTGTTGGGCTGTATGTGATCTGATGGTTCATGTAGGCTCTGGTGACTTTGGGGGCTCTGCTCATAGTTCTTGTCTTACTTCCCATCTCTTCGAAACTCAGGGGTTAGACATCCCAGAGTTGCCAGTAACCTATATTGGATGACAGATAAAAGAGAATTTTAGTCTTGCCTGTTAAATCCTTTTCTCTTAGTCCATATAGGTTACTGGTCTCCCACCCTGTCAAGAGACCATGCTTGGCTCTCCTGTGACTGTACATGGGAGTCCTTTAGGGCCCATGCTCACAGGAGTCTTCTTTTCCCTCCTTACTACCTAGTCACTAGTTAGTGTCTCAAATCTTTCTGGAAAGGAGGTAGGATCCACCCAGCATTCTCTTCAAGAATTGTTTCTGCCTACTTAAAGGGGTGGTCGCCTACCCAAAGTTACCAGTAAACTATATGGACTAATAGAAAAGGATTTAAAAGGTAAGACTAAAATCCTCTTTTAAATAATATGCACTTCTAGTTGGAATATGTAAAATAGAGTTATTCTATGTTAGTTTCCTAAAATTTAAAGCCCTTTGAGTGCCAGAGAGATATCCAGCTCATTGTGAAAGAATTATTCCAAACCTTGTATTCTTAATGCCTCTATAGGATATCCTATTGCTTTGATTACTTTTATTTGTTTGTGCAGAGCTAATACTATTAATATGTTGAGTTTAGTACCCGAAAATAGTTTCCGAAGGGCTGGTATATTATCTCGCCTCATTAAAAGGTAAGACACCCTATTTGGTTAACTAGAGTATTGGGCGCCCTGGAAAAAGTGGAAATGGGAGCCCTCACAAAGCATATATAAGACTAGATTTTAGGTCTTCGAAAATAATATTTTTTATAGAGGTTAGCATGGAGGTACACGGTATTTTAGTTTGTATAACCTCCGATAATTATTAGCTGTTTCTTTAACGCTAATTTTTTTGGTACACTTGTGTAATTGTGCTAATCTACTAGTAATGGTGCAGTGGGGCTGCATGGTGAACTATTGAAATGATGATTCATTAGGTGGGGCTAAGTCCTAGGTCCTTTGGGATCCCAAAACTCCCTCAATTGTGAGTATGACTGGAGACAAGTTGTGAAGAAATGACAGAAAATTGTTTCATTTTAGAGGGAAAACACTTTATTACCCTGGCACTCAGTGTGGTAAAACAAGGTGTTTTTACTGTATCGTACAAAATGTTGGAAGCAGCATGAAAAACATGTATGGACTACAGAAGACCCTTTGCCAATCTTAAGGAGCAGAGGGTTGCACACCCCTCTGGTCTATAAAGGTGAACATTTACACCACATGGTACCTTTATAGAAATTCTGCCCAAGTTCTTGTTGGTTAAATAAAACTGGAAAGAACTCCCCAACCCCGCACCCAATATGCATTTAGATCGGGGACAAGCTTTCCAAATAGAAATGGTCTCCTTTCCATTAGTTGGAAAGCCTTGCTTTATTTATTTATTTCACACATTAAATTTGATCCTTTTTTTTTTTTTTTTGCACAGTTAAACTTGTGAATTGCATGCACTGAGAAACTATTTAGGGTATACAATTACTCGTAATACCAGTTTATATACCTTTGCTTCATTATTCGTTATTTAGTCTAAATTAAGGAAGCAATGGAGCATAATTAGTTCAGTACATCTATGTGCTTTGCAACCCTATAATATGTCTGTATCTGTGTCACTATGAAGATTCCACGATAATAGCTTAGTATTTGTTAAATTCACATGCTTGATATTTTTCTTGATACGTTCATGTATGTGCAGTTAAACCTATACATTAGTAATATCAGAAAAAACTCCCATAACTCTCAAATAGTAGAAATACTTTTCTAAATAACCTACACCATCAATGTGAAATAATTGTTTACAAATAGCATTAATTGTTTTGGGATAATACTAGTAGAAGTCAATCTTTTCATTTGTGTGTACCTTTTATCTTTCAAACCATTTTCATTCGCCAAGCCTCAACTTCAAATCCACGTGAACACCTTTTAAATGTAGCACTACCATAATATGGAAACCAAAACTCATTTGAACTATCAGAACTGCCAAAAATTGTACTTCCTCCTCTACCTGCTTGTATCTGTATGTCATCCTTTCTATACTTAGGTTTGTAAGCTCTGTGGGGTAGGGACCTCACATCCGATATAGGCTCTCTTATTATAATTGTCTTGCTACACTTACTGTAATCCACTCTATACTAAATGTAAAAGTATACCTATTGATAATATATAAATAAAAATATACACACCTTCACCATGTCCCTATTTATGCTTCTCTCTGCTCCTACATATTCTACCCATTCTGGCACATTTACATGTATAGGATTCTACAACCAGCAGATCAGAAATGGGCCCTGTATTGATTGCCGCCTCCGTTCCTCCCAGAGTTTCATGAAGAGTCAAAGGGAGGAAACACTGGTTAAAGGGTTAGTAATGTCTAAAAAAAACTTTTTTGCATTTAGAAGAGCTTAAAAAGCTCTTCTAAATGCAAAAAACCGTATCTCTTAAACCGCTATGGTTTAAGAGATACGGGCGTTTAAAGTTTGATTTCTCCTACTGACAGCTGTAAAGCTGTCAGCAGGAGATCCGTGTCGGTCGACACGCTGGCGCTTGAGAAGTGCCGAGATCTCCTTACTTACATGGAATCCCTTCATTGGAATGGTCTAAAACGTGTGCCTGGTGTTCAGACACACGTTTTAGACCATTCCAATGAAGGGATTCCATGTAAGTAAGGAGATCTCGGCACTTCTCAAGCACCAGCGTGTCGACCGACACGGATCTCCTGCTGACAGCTTTACAGCTGTCAGTAGGAGAAATCAAACTTTAAACGCCTGTATCTCTTAAACCATAGCGGTTTAAGAGATACGGTTTTTTGCATTTAGAAGAGCTTTTTAAGCTCTTCTAAATGCAAAAAAGTTTTTTTTAGACATTACTAACCCTTTAAGAGAAAAGCCACATACACAGCTCTTTTCCAGTGTGGGGCAGGCTGGGTGGGCATAAATGTCACATTTTGCAACAGCCAGTATTTAGTGATGTGCTGCATCCAGATGTTCAAAAATGGTTCCTAGAGCTTTCTGTCAACAAATGAATTGTGACTTATGTGTCCAGTGATTAATTATCCAGGCTTGTGCTCTACTTGATAAATCATGGTAATGCACCATGCAAAAATTTTTTTTTTTTTTTTTTTTTTTTTTAAATAAGTATGAGCGGAATTTCAGTTGCAGCCCCTCATAATAAACACAGTACTTCTGTGCCTTGTTAGTGAAAAACTACTGAATTACTTATGTGTAATCATCTTGGTAAAAACACTTTGTAAATAAAAAAATAAATAGTTGTCTATTTCTTAAAAATGGATGTTTTGTTCTTTCTCCATGACACTTTAATTTCTCTGTGGAATTTATGGAAGCCTTTTAATGAACTGTTAAACATAATTTCTTAGGCTAATTTAATGCAGGCAACTTGAATGGAATTGAAATGCAGTTCTGTTCAACTGACCCTTGTACTGTAGTTGCTTTCTGCTTTCCCCTGGTGATCTTGTCTCTGGAGAGGCGAGACGGTGGCCAACCCATATGAATTTCAGCCATATATGACTGGCTGTCACCCATGTGGGAAAAGCAATAAATCTTTCAAACAAACAAACAAGTGGCTCCAACCTCATATTCCGGACATTTCATACACGTATCTTCAATGTGTGTGTTTCAGGTCTTCAAGAACCCCTTTTAATTTCTCCATAGGCTGCAATGACTTTAATATATATATATCCCACGTATGTGCTACCTTAGGGTTTCTCCAAACTCCCTTCAACAGAACACAATTTATAACGATGGACAGGTGCACCAAAACGTAAAATGGATTTAAGCCATGCAGCGGATAAAAACAACTGTATGTTTATTAATGCATCAATAAAAAAGTAAAGTACAACAAGTAACGATACCTTGTTTCATAACTGAACAGCGGGAGAAATGATGTAGTGGGCACCTTTCGGATGCAGACGTGTAAGTTCTTAGATCGACATGTTTCGCGCACCACTGCGCTTAATCATGATTAAGCGCAGTGGTGCGCGAAACATGTCGATCTAAGAACTTACACGTCTGCATCCGAAAGGTGCCCACTACATCATTTCTCCCGCTGTTCAGTTATGAAACAAGGTATCGTTACTTGTTGTACTTTACTTTTTTATTGATGCATTAATAAACATACAGTTGTTTTTATCCGCTGCATGGCTTGAATCCATTTTACGTTTTGGTGCACCTGTCCATCGTTATAAATTGTCACCCATGTGGGCCAGCCCATTGTTGGAAGTTATAATGAGCTTCACAATCTTTAATACTTCTAAAATTAGCGAAATACATGACATCCTGGTGTGCCACTGTACTTACGGTGTGCTGAAACTTCCATGTGATGGTTGCTGGTTCTATGAACAAGATCTAACCATCCATAAATGTTGCTGTCTGAAATAGTCTCTCTATACATAAAATTAAAATAATAGTAACATTAATTAGCTCCTTCACTGGCAGTGAAGTAGACAATGTGGGCTCCAGAAAATCCATATCTTGCTCTCTCTCACAATGTATTCCAGTTGAGTTCAGGTCATGTTCAGTTCATTTCCTGTTCTTCCAGCTTTGGACATCTCAGAATTGTCACATCTGGCTTAAAATGTGTATAATAAATCTTAAAAGATTACAGACCATTTAAATCTTCACATAAAAACATGAGAATCTATTTGCTGTCTGTTATATAAGTTAACCACTGTAAGGAACAAAAATTATGGAAAACCAACAATCTGTAACAAAAGTTGGAAAAAAATCCTTGTATTGGTGAAAGTCTCTTCATTAAAATACATACCGCTCAAGCCAGTCTGCAGACTGATGTTAATAAGTTGAGTGGGAAATGAAATCCCAAGTCTTCTCCAGTCAGTTAATATGGAAATAAAGTTATGGTGGGTTAGATAGTCTTGCAGGAGGAGCAGCATTGCAGTTCTTTATTCTACATGGGACACTCTTATTATGTTGCTGTCCTCTTATACACTAGTGGCATGTATGATCCACAGAAACTCTGCAGAGAGAATGTAAAAGACAGAGAAAGGCTTAAACCCTCTAAGAGTAAAAACTGCTTGAAGCAAAGGAGCACCCCCCAAATATATTTTGCACGCAAAAAATCACCAAACCAAAATTATATAGCCTTTAGATTACAGTAGTGGCTGGTACAGTGAGTAGAGATCGATGGTTCAACATTCCCCATTTATTCGATAACCCAACGTGTTTTGTGTCATATAGAAAACTTCTTCAGGGGTTTATCGCCCATTTTACAAAGTTGAAATTAAGGTTAAAAAGATACTGGGGGGGGAGCTCCTTTGCTGCTTCTTTTCTTCCAGCAGTTTTTGCTTCTACAGGGTCTCCACCCTTCTCTTTCTTTTACACAGGCTGCTGTACCACCTGACTATGGCTGCAGGCAGACACAACATTTATAAAGCAAGTCTTAGTATTGAAATAACAAATTCCATAAGCTGTATATGAGAAACCTACTTTGCACTTAGTGTTTTTTTACATTCAAGAGGAACGGTGCAGTATTTAAAGTGGACCTGTCTTCTGAAGATACATTCATTGGAAAGGGATAGTAACACTTTATTTTTGCTTGACATTCTGAAATTGCATACTATGTTAAGTCAAATTGCCTATGCTTTTAATTTATTTTCATCTGCCTCCCCCAGGGGTTTTCTCCCACATATCCGTTAATATTTGGGGGGTAGGGTCTTTAACCATATATTTGGGTTAACCCAACATTCAAGCCAGTATTGTATATGTTAAGCAAACTAAACTTGTCTTAGAGTGACTGGTCCACTTTCATTCCGTCTAATCTTCTTATAAAATACAGATGTATGTTTGTCCGATGCAGTCATGCACAGTAGAGACTGCCCGAATGCATTGAATGCTGGGAGGTGTAGTTCTGCTCTGGTCCGTGTACACGGACTTTTACACTAGTAACTAATATTTGTTTTATGAATATTATTGCAGATTGAGCCACTGGAACAAGCAAAATTAGATCTGGTTTCAGCATACACATTGAATTCACTTTTCTGGGGTGAGTATGATATAATCTATTTCTAATTCATTTTAAAGGAGCTCACAGCTCCTAATAATAACCATCCACTTACATTACTATAGCTAGAGAATCCTACTGGTCTTTGGGGATTTTGCCCTTGGGCCTTTGAAGAGAGAAACTCTTCAATCTCTCCTGGATGTCTGGTCCATGGAGCTGCACGTGACCTCAGACTCTGCATATGGTAATAACACTCTCAGCAGGGTCCTCAATGGCTACCAACAGGCTAGGATTGAAAAATTTATCTGATAAAATGCAAATGAATTAATCAGTAACATTCATTTTGACAACCCGCATGTACCCAAGCAGGGAAATCTTTAAATCCTGGATTCTTGGTATCCCTTGAGAACCAAATTGGCCACTCCTGCTTTACCACTTGGTGTACAAGAAGGGTGTCTAATGCATTGCTTCTCAATGCCTCAGAGTCTCCTTTGGCACACACACAGGGTTAAGTGCAAGTGGGTCCTTAAAGGGTTAAGTAGGCTCATGCACTCTGCTTGCTTCAGTTGGAAAAAAACCTGTCCGGCCTCCCTCCATGGACATAACATCCAGGACAAACTGAATGTTTTACCTTGGTCAAGGGCAACATTCATAGCGGCCATTAGGATTTATAGTTGGATAAGTGTTGTGTTTAAGAGGGAGGTGAATATAAAACACATGGTAAAATACTTTGATGATATTATTATTATTATTTCACATCACATTTTCTTTTTTCAGTATACCTCACTACTCAAGGAGTCAATCCTAAGGAGCACCCAGTGAAAGAGGAGCTGGTAAGATGTCCCCATTTTCTTTGCATTGTTTGTTTACACTGATACAGGGAGGGATGTATGAAAGATGCAGTGTCTGTAGCAGTTGTCAGCCTTTCTTTCTCTAACTATTCTGGACTGCAGTTGTGGTTTCCAACAGCTAAAGAGGCAACGGTGCCTTCTCCTGGTCTGTCTGTGTTAAGCTGATTTTTGTCTCCAAATTCCCCATTAAATGATTGGACTTTAGTTCTGTATTTGCAAATACTATCCTTTATCCAAGTGTAGTCAATTGTTAGCCCCCCTCCCCCAGCTGTTTCGAACTACTATTGCTATCCTCCCTAACCAGACAACGGCTGTTTGCCGGTGATGGAAGCTGAAGTTCCCAACAGCTGGAAGGTCAGCAATTGACTACCTTTGCTTTACTCCATCAAACAGACTTCTTTGTTAATTACGCATGTTTGTTTTCATCCGTCTTTGTATTATATGTTTCTTCCTTCTGAATATATTAAATAAAGTTTCATAGTAACATGACTATGTCAACTTCCAGGAAAGAGTGTTCATTTCTCTTCAATGTGACATGTTCTGAAAGAGAGAGAGTAAATAGTTCAAGCAGATGTGTGTAAATTATATAGCTGTAGTCTGTAATATTATATTTTGTTCTCTTTGTAACAATATATATCTTGTAGATGTTACAGGAATGAGAACCGTGCAGCCAGCAGTACTATCCATCATCTCTACAAAGAGAAACCATGACAAATAAAATAATTAGAACAGCGAGCTTTTGCACATAGCCAGTGAATAGAGATTAGGAAATAAGCCAGTAGACTTTGGCACACTTTGTCTAGCCAAAGATTTGCAGTTGGCTGGTGCCTTATTCCTGTGAACTGACTTTTCATAAGCAATTATTTTGTTGGATTATAAGAAGTATCTGTAGGAGGGGAGTATCTCCACTGGGGACATAGAAAAAGAGAGATTTTCATTGTATTTATGATGGCCTCAACTGTTGCTTTTGGGGTTCAGCATGTTGCATTTTTTCAGCTTTAAAATTCTAAGCCCAGTTTGGGAATGAAAACTTAGGTTTCATAAGGTGGCAGAAATAAGTGCCCTATTATTTTAGGGGGAATAAAATATACCTTTTTATTGAGGTTCACCATTCAAATAGCTACTAGTCCGGAGATTAAAAAAAAAAAAAAAATCTAATGTTGAACATAGAGAAAAGCATAATATTGTACTTTGTGTGTGTCTAATATATAATATTGTTGGGAGAAATAGATTGTTGTTTCAACCCTAGCATGGGCTTTTATCAGCATACCAAAACCAATGACAAAAAACCTTTATATACCCTAAAGCATGGATAACCAACCCTGGTCTTCAAGAGCTACAACAGTACAGTGCAAACAGGATATTCCAGCTGGAAAAACGAATCCCTTCTTGTGGTCCACCTGTGCTACAGCTGGGATATACTTCAAACATTGTTTGTATTCTTGAGGACCGGGTTAGGCTACATCTACCCTTTATCCCAAGATAAAGTTGTTTGTGATACATTTCCATTGCTTCAGAAGATATCCTGTAATTGCTAAAGGGATTGCTTAAAAATATATAGGATAAGAAGCACTATGTTCAATCTTATTAAACTAATATGACCCATCCAAGAGAGAGAGAGATGAAAATTTCCATCTCCTGAGATCCATTTTTGCTCTCAAAAGTACCTTTTATGGCATAAGATACCTGTATTTATTATTTTGGCATTCAGTTATGTTTGCATTGAAAAGGGAATTTATTTTAAGAGATGTCACAGCTTCATGATTTTTTTTTACTCTTTGCTGTATCCATAACATGCAATAGATGAAAAATGATAACGGCTAAATAGAGATTCCTTTACACTGACTTGCTGACATAAAGTCAGTAGGCATGAACCGTTTGCTTTGCAATGACATCCAGACATGTCAACAGATTACTATTGTACACAAGCCACATGATAAGGGGAATTGTGATAGTTTTCTGAGCAGGACATTTTACATGTTTATTAACCCTTTCAGTACCATAGGGGTACGCACCCCTCTGGCACTCAAAGGGTTAAAGCAAGTTTAGAATTGAATTTTTGGCAAGCAACATGAATAATGTTATCGTATGCTAGCTGTAAGTATGAGATTTTTAAAGTTATATCAAATCATTTCAATTTTTGGTGTTCCTCTAAAGCAATAGTATTGGATACTTTTTTAAGAAAGTTTAATAATGCAGTAATTAAAAATATAAATGCAATGACCTAACTCCCATCTCTCAAACATGTATAGTTTGAGAGATACAAGCTGCTAAAGACCCCCCCCCCCCCACACCACCTTTCACTGACATCAGCACTCTAGCTGACAGAAGGAGATCCTGGTCCTGGGACCAGCTGGCGGCTCTTCAGCAGAGCCAAATAACACTATCTAGAAAGAAATATTTCACTTGAAATGGTCTACAAAGTGTGCTTGCAAGCCAGGCACACTTTGTAGACCGTTCCAATGAAGTATTCCTTTCTAGAAAGCTGTAGTTCAGCTCTGCTGAAGTGCAACCGGCCAGCCCATGGTCCAGGATCACCTGCTGTAAGATAGAACACTGGTGTCAGTGAAAGGGGAGGGAGGGGGAAACTTTGTAATTGTATATCTCTCAAACCATAAAGGTTTAAGAGATTAAAAATGGCCTCAATTGCTTTATTTTTTGAATAGCTGCAATATTAAATTAAGTTTATACGATCCATTACTATCCCTTTAAATGGGAACTATACCTATAGGAATAAGTAAGTTTCATTTTGTTTAACCCTTTGAGTGCCAGAGCCTCTGGCATTCAAAGGGTTAATAGAAGCACATGCTTAGGTAGCAGTCCTTCAGACAATATATCTATATATTGTTTGCATTGTATCTACAGTTTGCTGTAAGCCATTTTACTTCTGCATTTAGTTTCTCCACCACACAATACCAAAAGGCTTTATCAATGTGAAGATTAGCCATAGAGGGAACCTCACCCATGATTATAATGGAACATGACAATCTTCTCTGTTCTGTTCTAGACATTGGCAGAATTAAAATGCACACACAAAAATAGGTATAATTAACTTGTAAGCAAGTCCTTCTATTAAATAAATTGATACTCATATTTCAAGTGAATAACTCCCTTTAAACAAGACGCTAAAGGCCTCATTTAGAAATTCATGGTTGGGCCATTCTGGAGCAAGTAAAAAAACAGACATGCAGCTCAGGACTCTCGTGGGATGCAGCTTCTACTGTAGTGTCCCCAGATCCACTTCGGTACACAATTCTAATGCAAAAAAAGAAGAAAATGAAGCACAATGGCACTGGAGAGAAGCATCTTGATAATTTCATCAATGATTCCTGTCTAGAGTGCTCTAGAGTGCTTACAGAATAAATTATAAAATTAGATCCCAGTCATAAGTATAGCTGCCAAATTCACATAAGGGTTTCCCAGGGATCCGATCTTTGGCGTCAGTTGTCATGCCCCCGGAATTTATACACCGTTGTCTCAGTGAACTCTCCGGATCAGATGATGATCATCGAGATAACAAATCCAAGATGTATCACAGCCTTAAGCGAGAAAAGGAGCCAGGTAGTTCCTGTGTACCACAGATGCCACACACACTCTATTATCTCAACCAAAGGTTTATTATAAACTGATACAGCAGATAATGCCAATATAAAATACCATAAAATCTTAAAATAAATGTAATCAACCTAATTCTCCCTACGCGTTTCGTAATTTACATCACTTCGTCAGGGGATTGACAAAGTGGTGTAAATTAAGAAATGCGTAGGGAGAATTATTTTGATTACGTTTATTTTATACTTAAGATTTTATGGTATTTTATACTGGTATTATCTGCCGTATCAGTTTATAATAAACCTCTGGTTGAGATAATAAAGAGTGTGTGGCATCTGTGGTAACACAAGAACTACCTGACTCCTTTTCTCGCTTAAGGCTGTGATACATCTTGGATTTGTTATCTCGATGATCATCATCTGATCGGGAGAGTTCACTGAGACAACGGTGTATGAATTCTGGGGCCACGACTGCTGAAGCCAAAGATTGGATCCCTGAGAAACCCTTATGTGAATCTGGCAGCTATACATATGATTGGGATCTAATGTTATCATTTATTCTGCGAGTACAAGCACTCTAGACAGGAATCACTGATGAGATTATCAGATGCTACTCTCAAGGGCCATTGTGCTTCTTCTTTTTTGCATTCTAGAGCAAGGCCGCTACACCATAGAGACAAATAAAAATTCCCATAATTCCCCATTATTTAAATGGAGCGTTTACCCACTTGAATGCTAACTAGGCCTCAAAGCATTGCAGAACATTTGAGGGGTTAAAATCTTAATTGAAGTCGTCAGGAATTTTGATTTGTTCCCTGTGGTGCAGCTGGTTTGATCCAGAATTGCTTCTTAGTTTCTGAAGTCGGTCCTGAATAAAACTGTATTGCTTTAATGTTAAACTCCCACAATTTCCTGTTTTAGCAATCAAGACACTAACTTTCTTACAGAAATATAAATGCTGTGTACGTCTTGTTTGAGAAATAATGAAGGGTATTTCAGGATAAATTATTATTACCCCTGTGGAGCAATATTAATGCAAAAAAAATTACTTAGATGATTTTTTGCTTATATCATGTAACCAATTTCTTAATTCCTGTTTAACTCTATAAATGTTGTAATGTCTGATTTACTGTCAAAAATGAAAAAGTTGCCCCCTTACAAGCAAGCTTTTACGCATATGCCCCCATTCGTGCATGCACCCCTCATCCCATTCCTTCATTAATTCATTTTCTCAACAGTAAAGAATTTTGTTCTGCAACAAAGCTAAAAGCTTTTTTGGCATCTGCAGCCTGTGTACTGTCCAGTAATCCGGCATAAGTGACATATTTACAACTTCTAATAAATCTCTTCGGTTTGTCTTTGTGTTCCATTAAGTTGAATGAACAGATTGAATATATATGGCCTGTATTTCATGATTTCTGCCAGCTGAGAACATCAAAGCAGATCATTGATTTCAAGTATGAAATATTATAAATTAGAATGAACTGGTTCCATTTTGACTTGTCACAGAGGAATAATAATGGTTCTGAAAAATGGAAATGTATATATTAGTTGAATATTATTCGGAGCCAAGGAAAATATAAAACTAGTATATTGCATCGAACTGTACAATATTTCTTTCATTTTTTTATAATTTTACTCATTTCTAGCAATTTGAATTTTAACTGAAGCCTTTCCAACAGATTTGTTCACACATAAGGTATTATGTTGCCTCATTCAGCAGTCTTGTCATAACTTTTGAAGATATATAACGTAATGGCCTTTTTGTATGATAACCGGATCAATTC
This sequence comes from Rhinophrynus dorsalis, assembly GCA_037306005.1. Classification (NCBI taxonomy): domain Eukaryota; kingdom Metazoa; phylum Chordata; class Amphibia; order Anura; family Rhinophrynidae; genus Rhinophrynus; species Rhinophrynus dorsalis. The sequence goes on from CM074720.1 coordinate 149,514,427, forward strand.
CATTTTGTTTTTATTTTTTTTTTTCCTCATTAATAAATTTTAAAAAATAAAATGATTGTCAGGCGCAAAAAACGTTTGGAGCCATCATATATTCTAAAGCTACGCTCTAACCTCATGGATGCTATGGATGTCTCCAACTCATTCAGAGAAGTGTTAGAGAGGTATAAAGTATCCCCCCCCTCACATTGCAAAAAAATGCTTTGGCGATGTTATAAACATACAGGGGGGGATTTAAAGACATAAAATTGCAGTCAGTCCATCAATTATTAATCTAAATATGTGTTCTCCTGTTGTCAGTTGAACAAAAAAATTGCGCTTAGTAAATCTTTAGACTCTCTTTGATATGATAAAAAGTCACTTATTCACTTGGCAAGTAGTAAACAGTTCTTATACGATGTTGTGTGCTGCTTTCTATATAGGATTTCACAAAACGCAATCCATATCACAATAGATGTATCTTAGAGCTATAAATATTGAGCGCAATCACAACAACTTACATATAAACATATTGTTATGATATATGTTTCAGTTTTCAAATAATATATTTCTATACTAAATTTATAAGAAAAGATGAAGTAATGTTGTTCCCAAAGCTAAACCACATATAAAACAAACAATATGTAGACCACAGTAGGAACAGTAAAATGATATATAAGTGGCAATATAACCCTCTATAATTTAAAGAAGGGTTAATAGCCACTTAACAATAGAGAAAATCTAAAAAACAAATATTTATTATGAAAAAATGAAATACAAATATTATAAAAGAACAAGAGGAGAGGAACGGGGAGCCCCCATCTCACAATATATGTAAGGCACAGGAATCCCCTGTCTCTCCCCAATCTTTAATAAGCCATTCAAACAAAAAAAGAAAAAGGACAACATTACTTCATCTTTTCTTATAAATTTAGTATACAAATATATTATTTGAAAACTGAAACATATATCATAACTATATGTTTATATGTAAGTTGTTGTGATTGCGCTCATCAATTATTAATATTTCAGATCTGTTGCTTGCCCCTCTGGCACGCTAAGGGGTAATGGTAGAACCATACTTATATTAATAATTTTTCCTTTAGTGGGAACTATACCTAATGGAAGAATTTTCTTAGTTGTTTAAAATCTAAACCTATAGAATCACCAATAGCTCTATAGACTAGAATGTCTTATGTTTCACATTGCAGCCTGATATTAAGTCCAAACTTTTTTTTACTGATTTACCTGGTTGAAAGATGAAAGACACCTGCCTAGGTTAGTCCTTTTAAACCAGTCATATCAAGCCTGCTGGTTGCATGCAGCCCCTACTTTGTAAAACTCCGCTCCATGTGGTGATATAATTTAGTACAGACTTTTTAGATGTATCCAGGTTGTTTGTGTTGTATGAGATTACATAAGCATAGCATAACTGCAAGTTAAAAAATATCAAGTATAGGCTGAACTGAATGAAATTCTACAAATGTAATGTTTCATGATAAACAGCCTGAGCACTTAGCTCTTCTCTAATCTGCCTGCTTTAGCAATATGGAAGTGACAAACACATTGATAGGGCAATCTGTTGTAGGTACAAATAAATACTCATTGGCATATACAGGCTACACATATATGTTCTCTGAATGCTAATTAATGTTTAATTTTGTAAAACAAAGATTAAAATAAAATATGAAGGCCCTTTCCAGTTGTTCCACCTAACCTAGGCCAAATTAAAATTTTATAATATACTAGTATTAAAGCCCATTTACACAGGCCAAGGTCTGGGTGATGTTAAGCGGCCATTACCTCACTGCTCCATGCGATGCAGTCTTGCATAGCCTCACTCACGCAATGCAGTCATGCGCAGTGAAGACTGCCCGAACGCGTGCAGTCCCTACTGCTCATGACGGCTTCTGACAAACATCCTAGCGAATTATTATATAGGATAGTTTGACATTTTGGTTTGGTAAAGGCAAACTAATGGTTATAGCAGTTATTATTGAGGCCCAATTTAGAGGCAGATGATGATGTTGACCTAATGGTTTTGAATTTAACATGCCTTTCTTAAAGGAACATTAACACACAAAAATAATCTTAGGTTACATACATTGTGTTTCGCACTAGCAACTGCAACAATTTTCTACTTGTCATCTGAGGCATAAAATTTAGTTTTAATTATTCTTTCTGGGAGCAGCCTGTATTTTGCAGGGCTCCCTGACTCATACCATAAAGTGTTAGTAATGTCCAATAAAAATTTTTTAAAAAGATTTGTAGAGGACAAAAAAAAATATCATTGGTTTGCAAGCACACTTTGTAGACCTTTCCAATGAAGTAATTATTTTCTAATAACAGGATTTGGTCTCTGCTGCAGAGCCGCAGGCTGGTCCCCGGACTGGGATTTCTTGCTGTCAGCTAGATGCTGACATCAGGAGAAGGGAAGGGAGGGGAACTTTGATTGCCAGTATCTCTCAAACCATAGCTGTTTGAGAGATGGGGTTTGTGGCAATGATATTCTTTTTTTTACCCTCTACAAATCATTTAAAAAATGTATGGGACATTACTAACACTTTAACAGTTTTAAAAGGTGTCTCAAAAGTGATAATGTTGTGTGATCTGTATAAGGATTGAGATGTCTTAACCGCTTGCTGAATACAAGAATGGTGGGTACTAACCTGAATAAATTAAAGTGACAATCAACCTCTATTTTGATTTAACATGTTCTACAAGTATATAATTTGCAAAGCCAAATAAATAATTTTTTTTTATTTTTTTTTTTACACTTTTTACAAGCTTAAAAAATATATATATGTATATGATGAAAAGTAATATATGCAATTTGATGTTTATATTATTTATTTAAAGAATATGTAAACACAAAAAGGAATTTGACTGTCACTTTACCTGCCTTTGCTCCTCTCTCTCATTACCAACAATATTAATCTAATTGGTCTATACTGGAAATCTATACATTCGTTAAAATGTAAGATTATGATTGAAATGTAGGAATCTAACATAAAAGAATGAATTTTTCCAGATGCTAGCTGGAAATGTATATTTAGATCTATAAACTAATTACAATTTTAGGCGTTAGTGTTCATTCCATCTTTTAAGGACCAGAGGGGTGTGCAGTGCATTGTGATGCTTTGCACACTCCTCGAAGGATTAAACGCATTGCCATTTAATGCTGGGTATTATTTCAGTTTAAATGGCAACAATCATGTGGATAGTGCCCTAATGGCTTATTTTCACACCTGTGAGCATATGAGCCCATGAAACCCGTTTGCATTGGGAGTTCAAGTGGATCAGCAGAGGAGCAGAATGGAAGTCTGGAAGGAGACTCCAGGAATTCCCTAGCTGGTCCTCTGACAAGAGATTGAACTGCAAGACTGACATCTCGCACTCAGGTGTCCTTGATGTGCATGACTACCCATAATCCTGAGAGGTGGCCTATGTAGTCTGCCCTCTCAATCTGCAGAGTTTGGCTGAGGGCCACAGACATACCAATTGCTTCCCAGTTTGATGTTGGGTGATGGGGGTCAGTTTTTTTATATATTTTTTTTTTTTTAAGTTGCTTTGAGGGTTCACATGTAAGCCTGTTTTGTTGTTGTTTTCTGATTTCTATAGGGGCAGACGTAGAAAATAACTGAAAATTGATTTTTTTTTCCCTTTAAGTGCCAGAGGGATTACACCCATCTGGTCCATCTAATCCAAAGGGATCGCACCCATCTGATCCTTAAAGGATTAAATAAAACCTTTGAACTGATTTAAAGTGGAACTTTCACTAGTAAAGAAACCCTGACCCATGTTGTTAGTGCTGTGTAATTGTTTGTTTGTAGATCGCCAGGTTGTTTTTATTTTAACTCTATAGTTCCTGAGGAAATCCCTTTCAAAAATTACCTTTCTGGGACCCATTTCCACATTCTGAAGCACAGGCTAAGTATGGCATAGTGGAGTAGGGCTTCCCAGCCCTGTAATTCTCCTCCCAGCTCTACCATGGAGCGTGTTCACACTTCCCTTCGTAGTGGTGTGCATCACGTCTATCTTTACAGCAAGCTCCGTTTATCGTTATACTGAGCTTACAAGCTCAGTATAATGATAAACGGAGCTTGTTGTAAAGATTAGACATGATGCAGACCACTACGAAGGGAAGCTTGAATGTGCTCCCTGATAGAGCTGGGAGGAGAATTATAGGATTGGGAAGTCCTGAGCCTCTGTGTTTCGCAGTTAGCCTGTGCCGCAGAATACAGAAATGGGTCCCAGGAAGGTAATTTTGAAAGAGCTTTTCTCAAATGGAGTTAAAAATGTAAACAACCTGGCAATCTGCAAACAAACCATTACACATCACTAATAATATGGGACAGGGTTTCTTACTAGAGAAAGTTCCCCCTTATGAAATTTCTTTGACTATAGTACAAGGTTTTTGGAGTGTAACACAAGGTGTACTATAACAATCAAAACTTGAGTGAAGACTATACCCAAAACTGTTTGTAAAATATTGATATTTTAGGGGAAAATAATGGAATGTGTCATTTGTTGTTAACCAGCACATCATCTCTCATGCAGTTACTGCATAGCAATTTGTTTCCTCTTATGGCCCATTCACAAATGATGGAACTGATGATTCCTCCCAACATATTTCTTAGCAAAGATGCTCATTATTAACTAAAGTATTAAATACATTATTTTATACTCTAGGAAAGAATAAGAAGCTACATGAACAGAGTCAAAGAAATAACAGACCGTAAGAAAGCCGCCAAACTGGACAAAGGAGCAGCAAAAAGATTTATAAAGCATGCCTTGTGTGATCCTGCTTCTGAAGAAGCATCTCCCGCCAAAATGGAGTGCAAAGCCAAGAGAAAGTCAAAATAGATTTGTCATGATTGGACGATGACGACATCAACACATTTCAAAATGTCACACTTGAGACATCCCTAGCATCCACAAGATTAACTGTTTAAGGGCCAGTGGGGTGTGATCTGTAAAGTGGAGTGTGTATGTATTTGTGTGTATGTGTTCCCACTGCTGGAAGATTTTTTTTTCCTTCAAGTGTTATTGCAGTACATCCTCAATCTTCTCAAATGTTACTACAATTTTCTGTTCACATTACCACACTTCTGTTCAATTCCCACCACTTTCTGTGGAGAGCTATAGTCTCTGACTTTAAGGATGAGCAAACGCTCTTCACTGAAAAACGCTATATTGTAGAGGTTTTCCTCTTGAGAAGAACAAGGGTATTTCCATTGCTAGAAAGTACATTGTTCCAGAGTTCTTACAGTTTAAACTGATGGGGCTTTTTTAACACTGGTGTCCAGAAACTTCACCAATGTTCACCTGTTGTTCAGACAGTTATTTTGTTGCATTCTGCTGGATAGGTGAGTTGCTGATTGGAGTTCTATAGAATGTGATAACTGCTTCATCACTCTGTCAGTTTCAACAATTATAGCTTTTAAAGATAACATTGTAGCAGCAAAAGGCTTGTAACAGCTACTTATTTAAGTTCTCCCACAGACTGCATTATAAAATAAATTCCTTTTGGGCACCAGTTGCTGTTCTGAACAATTTAATAATAATAATAAATAACAATAATTATCTCTAGATATTGTATTTTGTAAAATCTCCTAGTAGTTGTAGTACCCTTGTTTTACTTCACAGGAAAAACCTTATAACACACATTTTCATATAAAAAAAGTTTACTGCTGCTGTAATGTGAATGCCAGTGGGGTATGCAGGGCATTGCTAAGCAATGCCTTGCACACTGCTCTGGCACTCAAAGGGTTAAAGCATTTTGCTGTTACAACCATTGGCTCTCCAGCTGTTGGGCACTGCAAACCTTATTGTTGGGAATTATTGGAGTTGTTGTCCATTGACTGGGGAGCCAAAGGTTGCCTACTTGTGTCCTAGCCATAACTAGACAAATTATATTGCAAACTGGACATTTATTTTGATATTTGTACCGATTTCATTTTTGTTTTGTATCCTGAAAAGATAAAACAAGCTGAGTTAGTATTTTTCTAAAAAGTTTTAATTTGTGTCCTGTTCAGCTCAATAAATGGTATCCCTGTACTTTAGTGGTTTGGCACAGTATGTAATTGCAGCAATTTGACGTAAAATGTTCTGAAAATGTCCAGTCTGATTCTTCAGATGCCATTTCTGCTAAATGCGTCAGGCAATGTATGTAGGGATTTGTTACTGTCAGGGGGCAGTAGAACTAGGCTTTGAGGTCTGGCAATGTGTGTGTAGATCTTTACCAGTGAGCAGCGGGAACAGGCTGGGGGATCAGACAGTGTATGTGCTAATCCTATATCTGCCAGTGGGCATCTGTCGGGAAGGCTGGGTATACAGTTGTGTGCTACATGGGTGTCCAGTGCATTGCTAAGCAATGTGTTAGACACACAAAGGGTTAACTTTTTCATTATAGAGTATTCAGACCTTGGGGTAGGGGGACATCAGGACCCCTACTGATGTCTCCCAACAAGGTCTGAATAACAAATGACAAAAAAATGAATGCTTTATGTGCCAAAGCTGGGTCCACTGCAAAGCACTGGACTCCCTTGTGGCACATTTCACAATTTTTCAGACTTTGTCCACGACGTGTGAATAAAAAATAATGAAAAAATAATCTTGTGTGTCACAGGAATATGCATTGCAATTCACTGGACCCCATGTGACACAAACAGGGATTTATATATATATATCTCTCTCACACCCCTCTCTCTCCATCTTAACTCCTCCTCTCACCTATAGCTCCCAGTATGAATGTGTCCTCTGTAGTGAATGGATGAGCAGAGACCGTCTTGGGTTTCATTTTTTTTTTTTTTTTTTTTTTTTTTTTTACTGTTAAATATGGAGCTGTCAAAATGCCACCATTAGACGACTTACCATTACTGGGCTTCCACTGGGGTGGACTGACCAGTGCTCAGGTGCTGTGTGGACGTTGCAGGCTAAGTTTTCTCTCTGCATACTTTCACGATGGTAATCAGAAGACTTGGGAGTGACCCTTTGAGTGCCTGGAGTCCCTTGCATCTCTCCATACAGCGGTTTTCTCTGAGCACTTGCACTCCTGCACTCATATTGGGTATCTTTTATTTATTTTTCTCTGTTGTCCAATACAGGTTACTGATAACTTTGGGTAGGCAATCTGCCCCTTTAACTAGGCAGGAACAATTCTAGAAGCGAAGGCAGGGGGTGGAGCCTACCTTCCCTCCTTGGGTGCAGCTAGCCAATCAGCTCCAGTAAGATTTGTTCCTTGGTGAAGACACAGGCAAGAGAACAGTTCTGCTATAGTTTTAGCTATTTTTTTATTTTTCTGTTTGATGTGGAATACCACCATTAGGCGGTTTACCATAACTGACAATGCCCTTAGATGTGGCTAACTCAGTATCCAGGTGCTTTTTGTGGACCTTAAGCCCTGGGGGGAAGAAATCTTGGGTTCAAGTTCTTTCCTCAGGAGTTGCCCACTGAGGCTTCTTCTTAATACATGGTAATCTGAAGACAGAAGATCTGCAGGAAAGGTGAGCAACCCTTTAAGTGCTGCAGGTCCACATGTCCCACAGTGCTCCTCTGCATAGGGATTTTCCTTTGGAGTTCCTATTTCACACTCCTGCACTCATTGGGTTTATCTGTATGTCTGTTGGGTGTTTTGGAGCAAGTTTCTGTGGTAACTTAACCCTTTAGCTGCTGGCTTTGCATCTTCTGGGGGTTTATTGGCACTTTTCCTACTGTGTTCAGTGTTTTTGGGTCTGCTAACATGTTCTAGTGATGATTCATGTAATTTTAATTCACGGTTTCAACTTTGCAAAATTTGTGTTCCAAGTGCGCTTTACAGCATAGACGCCATTGCTCCATTCACTTCTATGGGACTGTACAGTTTGGGACATATCTCTGCAACCGCTCAACGTAACGACTTCAGAGATTACTCATTTTAATTGTCTGCCCTTGCTCTGTCATCCGGTTAACATTTTATGTGTGCTGGGGGGCTCAGGGGGCTTCGGGCACTGTTGATGTACTTTTTCTGGGAAAACTAAATGTATCCATGAGCGATTGCTTCACGCGCTTGTTTCTGATTGGCTCCTGCCATGGCAGCCATTTTGTGCCTTTTCCTGAACGAGTCTCCTACGCAGGGCTTGGACTTTCCTCTGCAGAGTAACCCTTTGCCTGCCAGATAAGTGCATTTTAGCAATTTCTGGGGTGAAATTTTAATGTTACACTGTATTTGGGTGATTCCTTATACTTTAAACGTTTTGACACTGTGAGAATGTCTAATCTGTTAGAGCTTGGGGCCAGGCCTAAGACTATGGGCGCTGGGGTCTCTGTGTCCCCTATTGCGCATTGCTCCTCATGTCATTCAGGGTTACCTAGCGAATTCTCAGGTAATTTATGCCCAGCGTGTTCTGATGTCCCTGAGTCTCTCCCAGGGACCTCCAGCCATGCATTAGAGCCAGTTTGGGTGCAAGAGTTCCAGGCTGCTACTAGAGACCTCCAGAGTACACTACAACTCTTTCCATCCCAGTTACAGGGGGTCTTCCACTCCTGGCAGACCCCTTCTTCCATCAGATCTTCCCTGCCGAAACCACAGGGAGTACCTGACGTATCAGATTCCTCTGAGGAGGAACTGTTGGTTGATTCGGATGTTGAGGAATGTTCTGCTGTGGGCTCCTCTCAGTGTTTTGGGGACCCATTTGGGGCTGATCCTGATTCCTCAGCTGAGGGCTTGATCAGAGCCGTCTTAACTACCCTAAACATTCCCTTAGTTCAGAAGGTTTCTTCGGATCCCTCTGATGTATTTCAGGAGCCTAAAAAGCCCTATACTTGTTTTCCACCTAACCCCACTCTTGACCACCTTGTGTCTCATGAGTGGAAATCTCCGGACAGGAAAACCTCTGTTTCCAAGAAATTTGCCAAGCTTTACCCCTTCTCTGAGGTGGTGCTTGCTCAGTGGGTTCATCCCCCCCCCAAAGTGGATGCTCCTATCTCCAGGCTATCTACGTCTACTGCCTTGCCAGTTGCTGATGTGTCCGCTCTGAAAGACTGGACTGACAAGATACTTGAGGACTCCCTCAAGTCCATTTTTGCCACTGCTAGTACTGCCATACTTCCAGCGTTCGCTGCGGCATAGGTTAACCTGGCCATTACGGGCTGGACTGAGCAGCTCATCCTGGCTGTCCATCAGGTTGCTCCTACTTCGGATATGTTGCGGCTTCTTGCCAACATTTCTGAGGCCCAGCAATGTTTCTACTGCCTTATTTGATGCCATCCGTTTGGTGGCAAGGGTTTCCACCATGTCTGTGGTTGCCAGACGAGCTCTTTGGCTCAAGATCTGGTCTGCTGACACTGCTTCCAAGAAAGCCTTGCTCTCATTGCATTTTCAAGGCACCTCTTTGTTTGGGTCAGATCTTAAGGATCTGATTAGTGAGGCCACAGGGGGCAAGAGTACCCTTCTGCCCATGGTCCCCAGGAAGAAGATGCCTCTCAAGCGTAGTAGTTTTTTTCGTTCCTTCCAGACTGAGAGACGTCCACCGACCCAGGCAGTTCCCTCAGCTCCGCTTTCTTTCTCCAAGCCCAAACAGCAATGGAAACCCAAGGTCTCCTTCAAGCCTAAGGCTTCCAAGCCTTCTTCAGCATGACTCTCTGAACCCAGGTTCCCACTCTGCTGTGGGTGGTCGTCTGCGTCACTACTACAGTGTCTGGGAGGATTTAGTGGTGGACCAGTGCATTTTACATATGATGGTGGAAGGGTACAGGATCCCTTTCGTCTCTCTTCCTCCCTTTCAGTTTTTCCCCTCTCATACGCCCCAGGGCACAGAGAAACGCCGTCTGTTCAAGTGGCGCTATCCAGGCCCTTCTGGACAAGGATTTTCTGGAGCCTGTTCCAGTTTGGGACAGAGGTATGGGTTTTTACTCCAACCTCTTTGTGGTCTCCAAGAAGGACGGTGGCTGTCGTCCCATTTTGGATTTGAAGGATCTCAATTCCTTTGTGATCAAGACTCATCATCACCAGGAGTCCCTAAGGACGGTGATTGCTGCTCTGTCCTTGCCTCTCTGGATCTTCAGGATGCGTATCTACACAGCAGTATCTCAGATTTGCCTGCGACCAAGGGCACTTTCAGTTTTCAGCTCTTCCCTTTGGTCTGACTACAGCTCCTCAAGTCTTCAACCCTGTCCTGGGAGCTTTAGAATCTGTCCTCCATCGGGACGGCATCAGAGTTACTCCGGACATGGATGACCTGCTTCTGAAGGCCCCTTCTGCAGAACTTCTTCATCAGCAGGTTCAGGACTACATTCATTCTGTCTCCCATCACGGGTGGATTATCAACATGGACAAATCAGATCTTGTCCCATCCCAGCATCTGGTCTTCCGGGGCCTTTTTTTCGACACTCAGCAGAGCATGGTGTTTCTCACGGATGAGGTGGCTCACCAGATCGCCCACAGGGTTTCTGCTGTTCTGGCTCACGATCCAGTCCCAGCCAAGAAGCTGTCCTCTCTAGTGGGGAAATTAATCTCCACCATGGAAGCAGTCCCATTTGCCATGGTTCACACCAAGGAACTCCAGAGGTTTGTGATCCAGGTGTGCAGGGGTCAGCCGGACCTTCTGAAGATGTCAGTATCCCTCCCTCTTCATGTGGAACTGAGTTTGTTGTGGTGGCTCGACCTCTTCAATCTGCTGAAGGGCAAGTCCTTCCTGGTATCCTTCTGGACGACGTTGACAACGGATGCCAGCCTCTCCGACTGGAGAGCAGTCCTGGGTCACCTGAGTGCTCAGGGTATCTGGTCTCCGGCAGAATCTCTCCTTCCCATTAACGTGTTGGAGCTTTGGGGGATATTTCATGCCCTTTGCCATTTGACACCCCAGCTGGAAGAATGCCCAGTCCAACAACACCACGGCCGTGGCTTCCATCAACAAGCATGGCAGAACAAGAAGTCTCACTGCTTGGTTAGCGGTCAGGGCTATTTTGTCCTAGGCAGAGCAACATATTCCTGTCATATACGCAGTGCACATTCTTGGCGTAGACAACATTACGGCAGACTTCCTCAGTCGACACACGGTGGACAGCGGAGAGTGGGAACTGCATCCAGAGGTGTTCACTCTCATTATTCAGAAGTGGGGGCTTCCTTGCATTGACCTGATGGCGACGACAAAATCGGAAGGTTCTGCTCTCGCTGGAGGGAGCCTCTAGCTTTAGCGGTGGATACCATGTCCATTTCTTGGTTATTTCCTCTGGCCTACATCTTTCCTCCCCTCCCCATGTTGCACAGGGTGTTATGGAAATTGAGACTGGAGTGCTGTCCAGTCATTCTGATTGCTCCGTACTGGCCTCGATAGGCTTTGTTCCAGAAGCTTCTGGATCTGTCAGTGGTGGAGCCATTCCGGCTCCCATGCCATCCGGATCTTTTTCTACAGGGTTACCTGTGGAAGGAGGATGTTCATCATCTAGCTTTGACGGCTTGGAAATTGAATCCTCAATACTGAAGAAAGGTTTTTCTTCTGTTGTTGTGGCGACTATGCTTATTGCCTGCAAACCTGTTTCTTCTAAGGCCTACCATTGTGTCTGGTCGACCTTTCTATCTTGGTGTGCTGATAGGGACCTTTCTCAGGATTTTGATCTGCCTACGGTCCTGGCTTTCTTGCAGGATGGTGTGGATAAGGGCTTCAGTTTGAGCTCCCTTAAGGTTCAGACCTCTGCGCTCTCTGTTTTCTTTCAGAGGCGCATTGCTATTCTTCCTGATGTCAAGGTTTTCTTCCAGGGCGTTGCTCATACTCGTCCTGTTATCAAGGCTCCCGCTCCTCAGTGGGATCTTAATTTGGTTTTGGGCATCCTTCAGCGCCCTCCCTTTGAGTCCTTGGCTACTATTCCTCTACTCCTGCTGACGTGGAAAATGGCCTTTCTCCTGGCAATCATGTCTGATTGCCGTGTCGCAGAGTTACATGCTCTGTCTTGTAGACCACCCTTTTTTATGTTTCACAAAGACAAGGCGGTGCTTCGCATTTCTCAGGAGTTTCTCCCGAAGGTGGTCTCTGAGTTCTACATTAATCAGGAGATTGTGGTGCCTTCTTTCTGCCCTGACCCTACTTCTGACAAGGAGAGGGATATCCACTTGTTAGATGTGGTGCATTGTCTCAAGTTTTATGTACATCACACTAAGTCCATTAGACAGTCTGACGTGCTGTTCTTCATTCTTGAGGGCCCAGGGCAGGGAGACCTGCATCCAAAGTGACTATTGCGTCTTGGATCAAGTAAGGCTTACAAGCTAAGGAAGAAACCTGTTCCGTTTCAGGTAACGTCTGTGCACACCTTTTTCGAAGCACTACCGTGTTGATGTGCTGGCATCGGCTGACGCCAGTTTTGGGAGGAAAATCCTGGAGGCAGTCTTGCCTGTCTAGAATTTTCTTCGGTTCATGGTGCTTCCTTCACTTTTGAGCCCCATTGGCTCTAGTTCAGTGTGCTGTGTAACAGTTGGGGTGTTGTTACCCCTGTTCAGTGTCCTTTGACACTTCATTGTTTGTTGGGCTATCTCTGATCTGATGGTTTCTGTCTGCTCTGGTGACTTTGGGGGCCTTACGCCTGTCCTTGCCTTACTTCCCTCCTCTGGGAAACTCAATGGTTGGACATCCCAAAGTTACCAGTAACCTGTATTGGACGACAGAGAAAAGAGGATTTTAATCTTACCTGTTAAATCCTTTTCTTTTAGTCCATACAGGTTGCTGGTCTCCCACCCTGTCAAGGGACAATGCTTGGCTCTCCTGTGGCAGACTGTGGGGGTCCTTCAGGGTCATGCTCACAGGAGTCTTCTTTCCCTTCTACTATCTAGTCAATAGTGTCTCAAATCTTACTGGAGCTGATTGGCTAACTGCAGCCAAGGAGGGAAGGTAGGCTCCACCCCCTGCATTCACTTCTAGAATTGTTCCTGCCTAGTTAAAGGGTGGATCGCCTACCCAAAGTTACCAGTAAACTGTATGGACTAAGAGAAAAGGATTTAACATGTAAGACTAAAATCCTCTCTTGTACTGTTCATCTGCTGAGTTCTGGAGTAAGGATGGCTGCACTTGAGATAATTAACCCCCACCCTGCTGTTATTACTGGGTTGGGAGTTTTTCTTATTTTCCTTTAGTGAGCTGTCTTTTTGGTGCCCTCACATGGTCCCTGGGGTCTTTTGGGTACTGTTGTCTGATTTTGTGCAACAGCCCCTTTAATAAAGGGCTGCTACCCTCTTTGCTCCATTGACCTCTGTAGGCGAACTTCATTGGGACATATCTCTGCACCTGTTTGACATACATAAGTTAGAGTGCCCTTTCATGTGGTTCAGATCTTGAGTGTCTTGGGGGCCAATGGCAGTTCAACAGCTGGTGGGTAGATATTGCTAGGCAACAGCAAAAGAGAAGACTACGTTTACCAGGATACCCATTTAGTAGGCTTTCTTCTGATTGGCTTCCAGGTTTCCAGTCGACATTTTACATCTCTCTTGCTTATCCTATGCAGAGGCAGACTCTCCTTGCTCTACTTCTCCAGATTGCAATTTGACTGCCAGTTAGGTGATTTAAAGGGCTTTCTAGGGTGACTTATTAGTCTGGGGAATTATTGCTGGTTGTTTAGACTAGTGTGAGACGCTTTTCCTATCAGGATGTCAGATTCTAACGGACATGAGAGTAAATCCAAGACTAAGGACTCGGGGTGATGCCCCTTGCTTACTGTTCCTCATGTCAAATGAGGCTTCCTAGAGATTATTCTGGATCTCTCGGCCCCTTTTGTACTGGGGTCCTTACTACTCCACTGGGGCCCTCCAGCACTGACCAAGAGGCAGCTTGGGTAAAAACACATTCTGCTGTCCTCATTGGCCCAAATCCCTTTCTCCCTTCAGGGGGTCCTCCAATCTTGGAAACCCCAGGCTTCCTTTAAACATGTGGACCCTATTATTTCAGAGCATTCTTCAGGTTCTAGGTGTTTCCTCATAGGAGTAATTGTCAGACTGGAAGAATGAGAAGGGGGATTATGAGGATATAGACTCTTCCTACATTTGTGTCACGCTCCTTCGGTTTACTCCTCCTACCACCAACCCTATTGGCTACTGTGGCCTTTATCTACCTGGGTCAACCTTCAACACTTGCTCGATTTTCACTCCAAGATCCTGAGAGTCCTTGCTGCAGTGTTCCAGAGCTTCCTGAATCACCATGTACCGACCATTTAGCTTGTTTCCCAAACTTGTCTCCCATCTTCTAAATTTGTTACTGTCTCTACGAATCTTGACCTGGCTTCCTTCCAGACTACAACTCCGTTTGAATCATTGGCTTTGACCTCTGCTTCCCTTGACCACACTCCATCTTGTCTGTGACTCCTTTCCTGCTGCGCAACGGGAGTCCCTTCAGCTATTCACCAACTAAGACTTCAGCTGCTTTTGAGACATTCATATATGACTCTTCCTGTCTGAGATCCCTGTTTCTTACGATTGTCTGACTTTCAGTTTGCTCCGGCAACTGCCCTGGTCAGTCGAGGGTGTGGATGGTTGACGACTCCCTGCCTCTCGCCTGACCATCTAGTAGAGGCTGTCGTAGTTGGAATCCTTGACCAACACCTCCGGACTTCTGACTAGTTGAGGGTGGTGGAAGTTGAAGTTCTGTCTCTCCGATTACCCAATCTGACTCTCCCTAGCCCAGTTTATTCGACTCCTGTCGATTTCAGTAGAGTCTACAAATAGATAAATCTAGGAACGCTCCCTTTCACTTGTACCTAGACTTATTTGGTCAACTCTAGTCAACACTTCCTGAATCCTTCAGCTGAACTCTCCATCTCCTTCATCTGACTTAAACTATTGTGAGCCTCTCTCTGACATTGACGATATGGGGACTTTTATGAGAATGACCCCCTTCCCTAGGCTGAGGGACTCCGTTTTGGAGATGCTTCGGGTCTCTTACACCTCTGATGAGGGGTCTTCCTCTACAGATGTCTTCTAGAGGCTTAAGAAACCTTCATCAAACCTTCTGGATGAGTGGAAGATCCCAGGCAAGCGGCTGTCTATTACCAAACGTTTCTCTAAGCAGTATCCCTTTTCAGGTGAAGCTTTGGAGCAGTCTGCCTCTCTTCCTAATGTGGATCCCCCAGTTTATTGGTTAGCTGAACCTACTGCCCTACCTTTAGCAGGTGCAGCAGGCCTGAATGATCCAGTAGATAAGAATCTAGATTATAAGGGCCAATTTTGTGGCCACTGGAGCGGCATTGAGGCCTGTTTTACCACTGCATTAACAAGTCTGTTGCTTTGTGGGGTTAAATTTCTTAGGAGGATCTGTTTGTTATTTTAGGCAACATTAAGGAGGCTAACACTTATGTTTCTGAGGCTCTTTTTGGAGGTGGTTTGGATGTCCACTAAAGCCTCAGCCTTTTCTGTTGCTGCGCAACACACTTTGTGGCTTAAGATTTAGTCTGCGGATCAGTCTTCCAAGAAATCACTGGTTTCTTTACCATTCCAGGGCAAGTCCTTTTTTGGACCTGAACCGAAGCAGACCAATCTTGATGCTACTGGGGGCAAGAGCACTTTGTGGCCTATGATGCCCACCAAATGTCTGACTATGGTGTAAAGCTGCTGTTTTTTAGTTCCCGCCACCAAACTGAGGCACAAAGGCTGCATGGTTTGCAGGCCTCACACTAGTGTTACTCCTCCAAGCCCAGACAGCAGTGACAGCCCAAGCAAGCAGCTCCTCTGGGAGCTTAGTGTTGGTATATCCCCATGGACGTAAGAGAAAATAGGATTTTAGTGTTCATACCTGTTAAATCCTTTTCTCTATAGTCTTTATGGAATGCAGGTCTCCCTCCCACCAAAAAGGACCTCTGCTGGTCTTGCCTCTCTAGACTTGGGGGTTCTCTTAGAGTCTTTCTTCTCACAGAGATTTCATTCTTCTGTAGCTTGTCTTGTTAGTGTGGCTTAGGTCACATTCACACTGGGAGCTATAGGCAAGGGAAGGGGTCAAGCTGGAGGAGTGGCTGGGAGTCTCCACCTACAAGACTCTGTCTTTTGCGATGTATCCTGCATCTTTGGGGGGGGGGGGCATCAGGACCCTTTATGACCCCTTCCCCAGCTATTGATCACCCAGCCGACTGCATTGTGAGTTCTACTGCTAGCACAGGAGAGCAACATCTACTGGTTCACTCTTTCCCAAATCAGTAGGAGTGGGTGGAATCAGGGAAAGCCTTACCGTGTCACTGGAAATCATGTCCCCAGTGACATGGGGAGGCTTTCCGCGATTCTGCCCACTCCTTCCAAGAAGTTCGGGTAGGAGTGAAGCAGGAGAACACGTAGCTTTCCTGCATTACCAGCATAGATCTCCCAGTGTAATTGGCTGGGAGATCAATAGCTGTGGGGCTCCTGATGCCTTCTAAATGAGGTCTTAAAGGGATAGTAAATTCGAGAAAAAAGTATAGGCGAATTGATAGGTACAATTAAAAAATACTTACTGCTCTCATTCCCATCTCTTAAACTGTTATGGTTTAAGATATATAATACAATAAAGGTCTCCAATCCCTCCTACTTTTCATGCATCCGCTGTAGAGCGGACGTCATGAGTTCCTGCTTCCAAGACCAGACGGCGGCTCTTCAGGAGCTCTGTCATTGAGATATAGGACTATAATTCATCGGTATGGTCTACGTGTGCCTGGCTTGCAAGCACACGTTGTAGACCATTCAGATGAAGTAATTATAGTTAGATATCCCAATGTCAGCACTCCTGAAGAGCCGCCTAAAGTCGGGCGACTGGATTCTGCCTCTGACAGCATTACATTTCTTCAGGCAGAAAGGGGAGGGAACAGAGACCTTTATTTTATTATATCTCTCAAACCATAACGGTTTGAGAGATGGGAATGAGGGCAGTAAATATTTTTTAATTGTACCTATCAATTCGCCTATAGTTTTTTCTCGAGTTTACTATTCCTTTAAATAATTCCTTTATTTATTAAAGGGATAGTAATACTTAAATTTTACCATACTGAATCTTGTAGCCCTTAAAAAACAAATTAAATGCTCCCAGTGCCATCTGTCAAACATTTATGGTTAGAGAGATATCTGCTTTCAAAGTCCCCCCCCCCCTGATGTCAGCGCTCTAGCTGACTGCAGGGGGATCCAGTCCCTGGGCAAGCAGAGCCGAGATCACTTTATTTCAAAAGAAATACTTCACTGGAGCAGTCTTCTATGTGTGCTTGGTTTTAAGGGCTACAAGATGCAGTATAGTCAAATTTAAGTATTACTATCCCTTTAAAAACATTTTAAAGCTATCAGGAATTCTTTTGTGCTATGCAGTCTCCCACGAGATAAGGGAGATAGGGCATAAGAGTACTGAGTGTTCGTGTTAACCAATAGAAGGTAAAACAGAACAGAGTGCCAATGTGTTTGTGTATGTATATAGAATATATATATAAAGATACAGGGCTCAAAATTTCAAGTCCTGAGCTACTTGCCAGGCCTGAAAAGTTACTTGACACCAGTTTCCACATCTAGCCCCACCCCTATCCCTGCATTTAACCCCACCCATCTCAAGTTCGCTTTGATGAAATGACACTGCTGCCCACATTCTATCCATCTCCACACAGTGCCCACACTGTGTCCGCCCTGTCCACCCCCTGCCCACACTGCCCCCTCCACACTGTCCACCTTGCCCACATCCATACTGCCCCCACTCACTGTCCACCGCCACACACTGGCCACCCTGTCCTTCTCCCCACACTGGCCACACTGTCGTCCTCTACACATTACAAACAAAAAACGAGAATCGAAGAGCTGAGAGTAGCTGTTTAAATGCACTTACTAGAGCACAACTTGTCTCATTGCCCAAAGTAAAGGATGTGATGTTCTCCTCGAAACAGATGTCAATCTTTCTGAGGGGGATGTGATAGGATCTTGTCTGTTCTCTTTCGTATACTAATCACATAAGCTACTCCTGGGGATCATAAGCATGGAAGCTAGGAAATCATGTCATACCCTGCTGTATTTGTACATGAATCAGAAGCTGTTAAAATGTGTTTTCCATAGAAATATTGCCATATTTATTATTAATATGCTTGCAATCCCCAGGAGTAGTGTATGGCACAGCGAGACTGCTTACCAGAAGGACAGTTTGCGATATAAGCAGAGTGAGACTGCTGACAAGAATATATCACAATATCAAGAACACAAAATCAAAAAACCTAGTCAGTGACCAACAACATAGTCTACAGACTAGAGAGCGATAAATCACAAATAGTAGTTGGAGAATGCTATAGACCAGGATGATTCTACTACAAAGACTGGAACCCAAGGATCCCACACAGCCGAGACAGACTGATCTATACATGCTTCATGCTAACCGTAGTGGCAAACAGCAGAGGAAACAAAAGTGAACAACAATAGGTCACGTCTGCCTAATGGGACTAATGCTCACTCAGACTGGGGCCTGTGTGAGTAGCGGAGGGGGAGTGGTACCGTCCACAGAGACTAAGACGGTCGGTACCTCTGCCTGACCTGGACCCAATCAGCTGCAGGAAACGAATCCTACCTCTGAAGCCCAGAGTGTATATATATATATATATATATATATATATATATATATAATATGAGAGAGAAAATACCTAGAACTTATATGAACATCTCTGTAGTACATATGTATTCTGGTAACAAAACTGGTGTACATGTCAATCTCTAAATGACTAAAAGCAATATATGACAAATTGAATTTTATAAGAATTGTGTGTACGCAGTGATGCAAACCAAAAAGTAACCCAAATGGTGAAGCCATTGATCCCACCCGTTACCTTGTTCCCAGACCACCCACAGTACAGAAACTAGTGTGATCGTTGGGGTCACAAATGAATGGTGGAAACCAAATGCTGAACTCACAGGTCCTGGCCATAAACTCATTCACAGACCACGCACACTGGTAAAACTGCAATGTGATCAGAGATCTAAAGCATTAGCACCTCAGTAATGGCATTTTTTTGCTGATGTTGTGGCACAGTTGGTCAGACAACTCTTTTTGTTATACTTCAAGACCCATGATCCGCATCCAACCAACATCACGTATATAAAATATTGTCCCAGACACCACTTAAAACTACTCTGTTGTCTTTGCGTGGATGATTTGAATGGAGGACATATGGTTAAAGTGCCACTCAGGCTTTAACAGAGTGTGTCTGTTGTAGGTAGCATCTTACTTGGTATACATGTAGACTGTTAGCATGGCCACCAATGGTTAAGGTGCTTCCCAAAACAGGTGCTTCTTCTCATCTACAACTGCTCCCCACTAGAGCCCCTTCTCCTGACATTGGTGTAAATCTGTGTCCACAGCTCCACTATTCCTCCATGTGTTGGGATCAAGCAGGAAGTCGTCGTACATGAGAAAATTCAGTCGGTTGGGAGAAGCACCTTAACCGTGTGGTTGACACTAACAGTCAACATGGATCCCAAGTAAAGTTGATACCTGCAACAGAGAGACACTCTTTGTGTATAAAAGCATGGGCACACCAAAGAAGAGTTGAATGAAGCATTTAACCCCTTGAGTGCCAGGGGCTATGCATTGCATACCACTGGATTTCAAAGGTTTAATATTCTTATTTTTGGACTTTATTTGCTCTTTGTGGTTGTTTCCTTGGTGAGGTACATGGAAGAAGACTCTCATTTGACACAGAAGGCATATTATAGAAAAGGAGGTTCACCTCTTATGAGCAAGACGCTCCTCCCAGGTAGTGACCAGCATGCAACAATACAGGAATAAAGGGGCCACAGAGCTGATTGGGAGATTATACAGCGAGCAGCAGAGTACAATGAGGGAAAGGGGACACGGAGTGGGTATGGGGAGAAGAGTAGGAAACTGGAGAATGGGATACGGAGCACACAGTGAGAAGCTGTGGAACAGGAGTGAGGGCATGTAGACAGTAGTTCAGCAGCGGAAGAGAGATGTGAAAATCCTTAAAGGGATAGTAATACTTCATTTTATCTTTATTTTATTTTGTATGCATTAAAAAAACATGAAGAACGATATAAGTCTTATCTCTCAGACCTTTACCTGGTGTAAGCCATCTCTTCTCAGATGTGGAATGTGGTTGTAAGACCAGACAGATAACAGAAGGGGACAATCTTCTTCCCATGAGAACAATGAAAGCCCTGCCCCCCTTGACAAGCTTTTCAGGTTTTTCCCTTATCTTAATTGAAGATTGTCCCTCTCTGCAGTCTACCTGGGCACCTCCCTTCTGATCTGGCTGAACAGTGTTACATCAGTAAAAGGGGCGGGAGGGGGATACTTTGTCATTGAGTTACTCTTGAACTACAACTCTGACAGAATTGAAATAACACTCTTCATAGTCCAAATACTATTATGATTAGTTAGATCTGCTTTTATTATGAAACATTACTATCCCTTTAAAGAAATTTTGACAGGAGTGGCCAGGGGTCCTGTCAACATCATGCCCCTTGCATATTGGAACCAGGAAGCAGGACGAGATCATCATATCTCCTTCCTCCTGCCACCCCGGGTGGGTCAGGGACGGTTGTAGAATTTGTGGTCACATGACCACATTCTCTTTTATAGTATAGCTTAAGGGAGAGGCAGTTTACCCAAATAATCTGCACAAAATCTGTTTAACCCTTTGATTGCTGGAGTATGCAACACATTTCTCATCCCCAACACACAAAGGGTTACAGAGGACCTGAAGGTGGAAAATGTTCATGTGTAGCAGTGACTATCAAATTTCAAGCAAAATCTTGCAATGCTGTATTTAATTAAGGGAAACTAAAATACATATCAGAAGTGTATTATAAACTCCTGACAAGTGCTGATATAATATACAAGAAAGACTAAAGTGAACTGATTTTGACTTGTCAATAAAATCGCTGATTCCACCCCCCGCCACACACACACACTCACACTCTGCCAAACAGGCTACAGCAGTATTTTCCAATAAAACAATTCTCATTCTGTATGGAAGAAGTGAAAGTGTTAATAAAATAAATGGTGGAGTAAATCAATAAAGCAATCTCTCTTGGTGGTAGTATCATCTTTGGCCTATTTATACATCAAGAGTTAAGTACTTTGAGTGCTAGGTGTTTGAAACCCCACTGGCACGCAGTGCATTTGAGTTAAATGAGAGTCTTGATAATTTTGCAAAAGAAAGTTGCACACATCTTTGACAGTCAAGGAGTTAACTATACTGGGGTTGTCTGCAGAGATAAAGTTTTGATAATGAGTGGGAGGGAGACGGGGTGTTTTTCTAACGAGCAGGTATCTTATATGATGTGTAGGTAAATGTGGGCTTTTTTATTATTTCAAGTTGTTTTAAGCTGACAGTTCCACTTTTTGGCAAAAAAATCCTAGAGGACAGTATGAATCAGTTCTACTTGAACTATTTCTCCAAAATCAACAGGTAATTAGTACTGGATAACATTGTAAGGAGTTGGAAATTATTCTTTGCTGCTACACTTCAAGACAGCAATAATCCCCCCCACACACACACCGAACTAAAAATAAAAAATTCTGTCACGTTAAACTTTTTTATCTCTGGGAAAGTTCTCCATGTTCTGGTATAAAAGAAAAAATAAATAAAAAATAACACCAATATAATTTTACACATATGATGGCAGTCCAGATTAAAACATACTTTAGGAGGGTTTTTGTATCCCACCATATAGTACTTACATGAAATCACATTATGTACAATATCTAAATAACAAATAAAGTGGTAAGTCCCTGCATTTTTTGATGATGATCACACAAGAGGTTGACTGTAATTGCCCTAATATGAAATTGCAGGCCAGTGATGAGCAACCTTTGGTTCTCAAGTCATTGGTGGACTACAGTTTCTATATTTCTGTGTGTGCGTGTGGGTAATGGTAAGATCGAAGACTTTTTGCTTGTAAACTGCAGGAATTTTTGTAATGACACAGCTTTAAACCTACAGAATTCATATAAATAACAGTTTCCTTTCTCTTAGTTAGACACACTGTATGATTAACGGGCTGTGAATTAAACCATCTCATAAGAATTTTGAATGACTTCTCATTAACTCCTTAGAACCTGGCAATGTCTGCAGCACATGGCTTTGTAATGCACTGGAGGAATTTCAAACATCAATTTGTTTAGTGTTTGAAAATTTCTATTATATTCTACCTGTTCTGTCTCTGATTCCAGTTAATTTATTTTCCCAGTGACATAAGCTATAGGGGAAAAGCAGGGGTCTGCAGACTTTCTTAGGACACATTATAGAGCTATATGCAAAAAAGAGCAAATCTATTGTAACATAGAAGACAAATAAAAAAGTAACTTTGTTTTAGCACTTTGAATCTAAAACCCTAAAGGCGCCAGAGGGTTATCCAACACATTGTGGATACCTCTCTGGCACTACTGGGCATTAAATCCGTTAAAGCGGAACTTTCACATAATAGCCAACCTCCATGCATTCATTAAATGCATGGTGACTAGCTTGAAAATATATGTCTTACCAAAAAAAAAAAAAAATACTTGTGTCTAGAGAAATCCATACCATTTCGGGACTGACGGGCAGGTTAGTGTGGTCTGTGAGTCTGCGCCATCAGTCCCTTCCGGTGACCATATGGTGCACAGCAGTCTACTCAATGGAGACCAGGACTCACGGTGCAGACGCACAGACAAGATGTCTGCACTCTAGCCTGGGTTCCGGTCTCCAGTCGGGACGGATTCCATTAGACACAAGTTTTTTTTTGTTTTTTTTTTGTAAGACATACATTTTCAAGCTAGCATTAATGAATGCATGGTGACTGGCTATTATCTGAAAGTTCCACTTTAAAGCGGAACTTTCACTCTTTATAAAGTTGCCCTCCAATAATTAGGCATATGGCGACTATCTTCATAATAGTGCTATTAGCTCTCATAATCTGGTTCTGAAGTAATCCTTAGTCTTTGTAGACTGAGGGCCAGGCTTCCTGCTTTAGTGCATCTGCGCACTTGTGCCGTCGATCCCTTCTGGTGCCTTAAGGCACAGTGCATTGTCACCTAGAAGAGACTGGGTCTGACAGCACAGGCATCTCTAAGACAAGATGTCTGCACTGATGCCTGGCTTCCAGTCTCCAAAGACTAAGGATTACTTCAGAACCGGGTACTTATGAGAGCTAATAGCACTATTATGAAGCTAGTAGCCATATGCCTAATTAATGGAGGGCGACTATAGAGAGCGAAAGTTCCACTTTAAATGCTAGGGAGGTCTCAAATGCTTTGCCTTAGCTGCACTGCGTGTGGGTGGTGCGGGTAGGATAAAAAGCCACATTGATTTAATGGGCTTTTAAATATTTGAATGCTAGAGTGGTCCCCACCTCAGTGCCTTGAGGAGCTCTTAACCCCTTAAGGACCGGAGCGCACACTCGCGGCCGGCACTTGCGGACCACGGGGCATTTTTTTTTTAAATTAGTGCTTCCGGTTCAGGACTTCCAGAGCGGCATGCAGCCGCGACGGGAGGCCTGAACTCCATGCCGTGCCAGGTCCGTCATTGATCCTTAAGTGCCGGACCACCGTGACGGTCCTGGCATGGCAATGGTCCTTAAGGGGTTAAGGAGGAGTTGAAAGCTGAATTTGAATCAGCAGGAAGTTTATTTTGCCCTCTATGGTGTAGTTGGTTTGTTCCAGAATTGCTAATCTTTATATTGCTGAATACAGCTGTTTGATGTATTATCAAAATATCTGATCACATCCTGCCTTACTATTAACCCTTAGAGAGGCAGAGGGGTATGCAAAGCATTGCCATGCAATGCTTTGTATACACCTCGGGCGCTCAAAGGGTTAATCTATCAGTCCACATTGATACTTTTAATAGATCTCACCTTGAATTTGTTTGGATGATTGAAAACTTCATTCAAAACTTTGTATGCATCACTAAAACACCAGCAGATTTGTAGTTTAGGAGATACTGATATTTGTACATACGGTAGTTACATTGTAACATAGCCAATGTGGCAAAAAAAAGACATGCTCATCAAGTACAGCCTGTGCTGTATCACCCTTGTTGAGCTAGAAAAACATTGAAACCATTTCCATTTAAGCCCCAGGTAGGTGAAGAGAATCCAGTTCAGTATCTACCTGGATCAACATTCCATCTGTTTTGAAATGATCATAATTCTCAATATTGTTATAAGCTAAATATTGTTTTTGAAAGCATCTATAGTACCTGCAAACACAGCGTCCCAAGGCAAATAATTCCACAACCTTACTAACCTTACTGTAAAAAAAACCCTGCCTTTCTTCTAGACTTATTGGATGACCTCATGTTTTTTGCTCAGCTCTTAGTGCTTCACCCAACAACTCCCCTTTCCTAGTTTAGTGTTCTTCAACATGATATCCCCTAACACAGTAATCAGCCCTTCCATTAAGGTACAATCCATATCTATTGTAAAGCTTGACCCCCAAGTGAGACTAAAACCCTCCTGCATACAACAAGTCTTAAGCCAGCCACTTAACTTCCTAATCTCTTACTCCCTTCTTGGTGTAGCACATTGGGCTGGTAGTATTTCAGAAAACACCACTTTTGAGGTTCTTTGTACAAGCTTATGTTCCTAATCCCTTAATGGAACTTCATCCTCCACTGACTTTGTCATTGATACCAACCTGTACCATGACAGCTGGTTCATGCCCAGTGCCTCCCAACGGTCTACTACATGATGAACCCAAGCGATTGCAAGCTGCCTGTAGTGATCCAGGCAACAGATTACCCTATCTTCTTGATTATAGAATCCCCTACCCCCACTACCTGTCTAGGTTTGCCTGTGTCCCATATCGCATCAGTGCTAGGTGTGTGTGTGTGTGTGTGAGGGGGTCAGCCCTACTGGCTGTTAGAACATTCTAACCCATATTCCTCTGTCCCTCTTGGTTTAAGAGATACGGGCCTTTAAAGTTTGATTTCTCCTACTGACAGCTGTAAAGCTGTCAGCAGGAGATCCGTGTCGGCCGACACGCTGGCGCTTCAGAAGTGCCAGGATCTCTTTACTTACACGGAATCCCTTCATTGGAATGGTCTAAAACGTGTGCCTGAACACTAGGCACATGTTTTAGACCATTCCAATGAAGGGATTCCGTGTAAGTAACGAGATCCCGGCACTTCTCAAGCGCCAGCGTGTCGACCGACACGGATCTCCTGCTGACAGCTTTACAGCTGTCAGTAGGAGAAATCAAACTTTAAAGGCCCGTATTTCTTAAACCATAGCGGTTTGAGAGATACGTTTTTTTGCATTTAGATCAGCTTTTTAAGCTCTTCTAAATGCAAAAAAAGTTTTTTTCAGACATTACTAACACTTTAAATGGGGTTTTAACCTTTGAATGTTAGAGAAAATGCCAACATATTGTGAATCACAATGTTGGAGACCTCTCTTGAATTCTACCGGTGACTCATATGAAAAATGCATACTGCAGGGTTGCCTTGATTACAGTGTAGTCCAGAAATATGCCTATTTCCTATGTGTCCCTGGTTAAAGGGAAGGTCTGGTCAGCTTATTTAAGGGATTAACCCCCTGCCAGTGGGGAGTGCAATACGTTGTACAGCCCTATGGCACTAAAGATGTTAAAAGCCCTATTTAACTAAATGGAAATTGTATTTGTCCCCTGGGGTGCAGATGGTATGCCCCAGAGTTGAACCGCTTTTGCATCCTTATTATGGTCCTAAGGGGAGTTAGCAGGAAGCAAGAGATAAGCAATTCTGGAAGACTGCAACTGCACTGCAAGGCACAAATAAAAATTCCCATTGATTTAACACCTTATTTAATCCTAAACTTGCATTTTCATTGCATGTTTAGACTATCCTATTTCAATATATGTGGTTAATTGTTTATGCAGAGATAATACTGTTAAAGGGATAGTAATACTTCATTTTATCTGTATTTTATTTTGTAGGCATTAAAAAAACATGAAGAATGATATAAGTCTTATCTCTCAAACCTTTATGGTTTGAGATATATTCACAAGCAGTTTCCCCTCCCTCCCCTTTTGCCTAGTGTAAGCCATCTCTTCTCAGATGTGGAATCCAGTCCATAGACCAGACAGATAACAGAAGGGGACAATCTTCTTTCTATGAGAACAATGAAAACCCTGCCCCCCTTGACAAGCTTTTCAGCTTTTTCCATTATCTTAATTGAAGATTGTCCCTCTCTGCAGTCTACCTGGGCACCTCCCTTCTGATCTGGCTGAGCAGTGTTACATCAGTAAAAGGGGCGGGAGGGGGACACATTGTCATTGAATTACTCTTGAACTATAAATCTGACAGTATTGAAATAACACTCTCCAAAGTCCAAATACTATGATGATTAATTAGAGCTGCTTTTATTATGAAACATTACTATTCATTTAATGTACTGAAATTAGAACTAACTGTTCTTCTATTCAGAAAGGCTGATACCTTATCTCAGAAAATTTAAAGACAAAACAGTGCAATCACTTCTTAACCACCCTATCAAGATTGCTATGTTAATAGACGCCAAGCTCCCAGAGGGCATTTATATGATTATTTATAGAAAACAAATAGAGGCATACAAGGTATTTAAATGTGTATGACATCAGATAGATTTTAGGTGTTAATGTTCCTTTAAATTATGTTTTTAACCCCTGAATCCAGGAATCCAATGCATTGCTTTACCATGTGTGAGAGACATAGCATTCAAGGGGTTTTAAACCTCATAAAAACAATAGGAATGTTCACCTCCTCAACAATGGGGCACTTGGTTCATTTCAGAATTGTTCATCCATATCTTTTTGCATATGACTGTATCAAAATAATTGAGTTCACTAATAAATGAATCTGGTGGGAGGTTTTCAGAGATATCTTAAAAAAGCTGTGTCTAGATGAAAATACCCTTGGTGTAGGGGTATTGCATGTCCATCCTGTCTGGAATTTGATAAACTGGAAGGTGGGCTGGTGGAATCCCATCCATAACTATCAGGAATACTGATAAGCAGTGAGTGAGAGAGATCCTGACAAAGAACTGGATATAAAACAGATGGCTTTAGCGTAAAATATGTTGTTGGAGATTAAAGCAAATGAAGGTTATTGGAGAAGGCTGTGAGCAGTGATGTCAGAATCCATAGGTTTTCTATTACATCCTGTATGTGTAATCCCTAGAAAAACAAATATTAAATTGGCATCCATTTGTATTGCTAAAGTAAGACATTAGCAGAAATGCAATTAAAAAATAAAGTGTATAAAAGATAAACTATGGGAATATTTACTTTTTGGAGGAAACATCTATCTCTATTGTACTTTAAGGTCATGTGAGAAACATTTTATTTAAGTATTGCATATGTTTCCTATATTTTGGCAATAAACACTATGGCCTGGATTTTGAACAGATGAATGGTAAGTTGCCTTGCCAGCACTGGAACACACCCATTATGAAAACAGGTGTGTGAGTGTTTGAGGCATTTTGCTCATGTTGTCAGTTACTGTGCCAGGATGAGTTAATATGGATAGCAGGTTAATAATGTTAATCATTAAAAGTAACTTCTCATTGAGGATGATGTGCTGAGAAAAAGTGCTGCAGTCCAGGTGCAAACCAATTATACAACAGGGGTCTAATAACAATTTTCCACAATTCCCATCCATTTAACCCTTTGATTACCATAGAGGTTTCCAGTGCACTGTGAAGCGATGCATTGGAGATCTTTGTAGTATACAAGGGGTTAAAACCCCATTTAGCTCAACAGGAATTGTTATTTGTACCCTATAGTACAGTTGGTTTGCTCCAGAATTACACTTTTCTTTAGTACACGAGGCTGGCCTTTTTTTGTGAACATTTGCATGTGTGGTAGAGTAACTGGGACTTATGTATAAAAGACAAAAATGAACAATTCTGAGAAAAGAAGTACATTAATCAATCTCTAAATACCGTTGATGTAAAACCCTCTAACTCCAATGCATGGAATTTAACAAATGCAAACATAATCTGTATTTGTTTTCCACTACACTTTTAAGTCTTTGAGTGCCAAGCTGGTTACCTCTCTGGCCCTCAAAGGGTTAAAGGGCAATTTTTTTTAACCCTTTGCGTGCCAGAGGGGTACGCAATGCATTGCTCTGCAATGCTTTGTGTACCACTCTGACACCGAAAGAGTTAAAGTTATCTCTTTGGCTAAAAACACACTCCAGTTCACTGAATGCAGAGAGAAAATAAGGAGGCTGTTTTTTAACAAACTGGGAAAATTGTGATGTTAATGAATTGCTCCATACAATACAGAAAATCCTTTAAATATAATGGAGAGTTTAACCTACTAAATGCATTGGAGAAATCTCTAGAATTCAGGGTAGAGTTTCCAGAGTTTGTCTTTGGAGTACACCAACAGGCTAGCTTTCAAGATACAGGTAACTCTGCAGGAGCAGTAAACGTTTGTTATGAAAGATATGTATTGTTTTTCCAGTTGAGTAAAACAGTGGTATTTCCACTGCTGTGAGATGCATATTTCCAGAGATATTCCAGTTTATTCCAGTTTTTTTTTTTTTTTTTTTTTACAGTTGCAGTGCCCTCTAGTGGCCAGATTCCAATTAGTAATTCTGTTACATTGTATTTGAGAGGAAAGTCATTGACAAACCATTCTCCACAGAATGTGATAGAACCTGCTGAGTCATGCTATCAGTTAGAACTTCCAGGACGTGAATATCTGAAATTATCTTCCTGATAATGTGAAGTATTATAACATTTGAATAAACAACTAACTGCTATGCGCCATTGTTTTACTCAACAGGAAAAACTCTATAACATCTAGGTTTTCATAAAAATACATTTTACTGCTCTTTTAATTACAAGTGAGTAATCACTGGCTCAGTCATTGTGATTGGACCATCTGTGCTTCTTCAGGTCTGACAACATGATCTGTTGGTGTGCCATGAAGTCTGAAGAATTACTGATTATGGGGTTAAATGCCCTATTTAAATCAATGAGAATTTTGGAGAACTTTAATTGTCCCCTACGGTGCATTTTGTTGGCCCAAGAATTGCTCCATTTCATCTTAGAACACCAGCCTCAAAGAAGGTGATGTCCCTTTTATAACTGGATCTATTCTTTACCAATCAACTGAATCATTATGGGAAATGAAAATCCCCATCAATCTAAATGGGCCTTTTAACCTCTTAAAAGCACAGCTGGATTAAGACTCCATAGGGCCCTATGAAGGATCCCAAATTGCCCCCCCCCGCTTAGTCCCCTCCACCATAATCCATTACAGTGTGTATTTCATATACTACTTGAAATTGGCTATTGAATGGGGCTGTATCTTAACCCTTTAAATGCCAGAGGCGTGTACCTCTCTGGCACCCAAAGGTTTAATAGCTAATACAGTTCACTCACTTGTCAGTTTTGTAACGTCTTTTTTCACTCAGCCAGTATACCCCACCAGCAAGAACATTTGAGCTCCCTCTCTTAGTGTTCCTCTTAGGGCCATATGCTCAACGAAGTAGCAAAATATCTTTTGTCGTTTGTAACGACTTCTCAAAGTACAGTGTCGTTGGGCTTAGTAATATTTTAAGAGAGTGTCGGTTGTGATCGAAAATATGTTGTTTGTCCTGACTGAAATTGTCATATGCAAAGACAAAAATGTTGTATGTAACGACAAAAAATGTCTTACCTAACGACAAAAATGTCTTAACTAAAGACAAAAATTCTCATGTCCTGAGCATGGGGTATAGGTCCAAGAAATACTCAACACACCTTTTATGGATTTTGAAATAGGCCACAGCTTTATTATATCAAAAACATCATAATAATAATTTAACACTTTTTAATATCTCATCTTTTTCCTCCAACCTTGAGCCCTTGCCAATGTCCATCTCTTATAGGCTAACCCAGCCTATACACCTTTTGAGCCGAAGACTCCAAAACCCCCAAATTTTTCTCCTTAACCGCACCTCATTAGCTGGTCAATGCAACTCAATGAGGCCGGCGTCTAACCCGCGACAAAGTCCGGGTGTCCTTAGACATAGGCCGCTGGCCTACCATCTCCTGTAACCTCCCCCATCTTACTACCACTCTATACATTGGCAAGGGCCCAATCCGCCAAATTAAAGCTGCGACAATTTACAATAATAAAAACGCATATTAAAACAGTAACACACAATACTACTGCTAATACAATTTTTTTTTTTTTTTTTAAACCAGGGCAGGAGGGAGGGGAACTGCTCCTTCTCCGCTTAAACTGTTCTACCCCACAACAGGAAGTGAGCGCCCCCTTATATCACCTCCTCATACACACTCTGATTATAATTTAAACAGCCCCACACCTATTTCTCCGACCCAACCCCAGCTCAGACATGCCTCCCCTCCTAAAGTCCGCGGAGTTCTTATTCAGAACTTAACATTCCCTCTACTTTTTTCTTAAGATACAATTGTTGTCTTTTGCAAGACTTTTTTTTGTCATTAGTTACAACAAATTTTATTTTCCTCTATATGACACTGGAGAATAGTTTAGCCATGCCCTTTCCCCACCTCTTTGCCCGGCAATTCTGCAGTTGTGTCGTACACAACGGACAATACTAGTTTTTTTGTCGTATACTCTATAGAAAATATGACGTTCATGCATACAATTACTTATTTTTGTCATTCATACAACATTTTTTTGTTGTTATCCAGGGGCTTCGCTAGGGGGGGCTAAGGGGGCTGAAGCCCCGAGTGTAGTTACAGGCAGCCCCGTATGTTGTGGCCCTGTGGGTAGCCCCAAATGTTGTGGCCACTCTTATTTCAGCCTTAATTAAACTGTATTTAATAGTGGTTCTGCCGCGTGCCCCTAAACAATATAAACAAACAAGGAAGCAAGGTACTGACGGCATTACCTAACATGTGCCTTGCCGTCCAGTAACTTTCCAATAGGTTGCAGATGCACTGTAACCAATGAGAGAGGAGAGTTTTGCCAGGATTCTCCTCTCTCATTGACTGTCAAGTGCGTATGACATTGAAACATCGCTGTAGTGCATTTATGGTAACGGAGCGGAGTGGTGACATTGCTGCATGGCCTGGCTGAAGAAGGAGAAGTGCAGCGCATGAGCCAGAGGATTGGAGGCCTTATTCCACAAAAATCCCAGCCAGCCCTGTCTCCACTGAGCTAACTGAACGAGTGAGAACGAGTGAACAATCGTTCAGGGGACCTGCCTGTTTGGTCTGCACCTTCACTATATCCTGTTTGGGGATGGGGTTCAGTAGGAAGCATTTTATCCTACTCATTGACACAGTTTTTTTTTTTTTACATAAGAGTAAACTAGTATTCCCTATCCACTTTTGCATGTCAATCTAGATAAGCAAGGTGTTTGTGCAGTAATCTGTGCAGCAGGTCTTAATGTACTTAAACAACTAAAGAAGGGAGAAATTTACAGCTAAACTCAGCTAAGTTTGTACTAGTAGAGAAGCCCAGTCTAAATGATGTAAAGAAGACCAGTTCTGCACCATCAAATGAACATATAAATATAGAGACAGTATTAAAAGTAAATCTTTATTAATTATATTAAAATGGTAACCAACCAAGATAACTCTCTGAATTGTTGGAGAGTATGTACGTGAAAAATGGAACTAAGTCCATTAAATTAAATTAAAAACGATTAACACCCAACTGAATAGTAGAAATGAGAGCCTTAGGGATTTCCTCAATGGTTGGGTGTAGAGCAATCAATATGTAAGTTTTGACACCTAAATAGCAAAGCCCAAAACACGTTTGTAAGTGAAGCCATCTTTATAAGCAATCACTTACAAACATAAGTGGGCTTTGCTATTTAGGTGCCAAATCTTACTTTTTGATTGCTCTACACCCGACCATTGAGGAAATCCCTAAGGCTCTCATTTTTGTTTTAGGAATGGTATAGTAATTGTTGTGGGAATATAAATGAATGGGTCTGTCTATAGTCTCTTTGTGATGATTAGGAATAAATAAAAGTCTTTCTAGTTTTCAGACTCTCAGAATGTGTAATGCTTTAAGACTAAGCGAGCTGCTGAGTTAGGAAGTTGCAGACATAGCAAGCCTGAGAGAGTGGTGCTTCAGTTATAAACAGTAATTATTGTGTGTAACAGAAGTACTTACCTAGATAGGAGTCCATCATACAGCAGTCAGGTGTATCTATATAATTACTGGGGTTAACAGAAGCACTTACCTAGTATTAGGTAATGATTTACCTAGGTGGATAGCCATCATACACATGCACACTAATTATATAGAAATACCTGACTCCTATATGACGGATGCCTACCTAGGTACGTCCTTATTTACACAGTAATAATACAGATACCCAGATACCTTTAATTTTTGTACTATATTTTAATTAACACAGAACTGCCTCAAGTACAGTGGGTTAGAACAAGAAATCGCAAGATTTGGCCATAAAATGGCTTTCTTCTTAATTCTTTGCTTTGCATTAGAATGAAATTAGTAAAAATTAAAAGTTACATTGTGTGAGGAAAACCCACTTCTCACAACAACGTTATCATCACTTCTGAGAGAGGCAGGCAAGCTGTTTAATTTTGCCATGGGATCTAACCCCAGATCTTTTTAGAACCTAGCAACGCCCCTTTGCACATACAGCCCTTAGAAACACTACTGACATCCCTGCTGTCACATGGACTAGCCAGCCAATGAGAGAGGAGCATCCTCACAAAACTCTTCTCTCTCATTGGCTGCCGGTGCAACAACATGTTTGGATTTGGGAAGGTACTGGACTGGCATCCGTACATTCCTGTTATACAGGTGTGTGGGGTCCTGGGGCTACCAACAGGTACACTCAGGGCTTGAGCCCCTGTGCAGATCCATAACTCCATAACACTGCTGTTTTATTGGCTGGGTCAGTGGTCCCCCACAAGTCACTGCACCCTAAGCAGGTGCCTAGGACACCTTGCTCATGATCCAACTCTGCATAAAAGCTATAGTCTCCAACGCATTGTGAAACAATAAGTTGGAGAGCTCTCTGACATTCAAGGGGTTAAAACCCCCCTTCAAATCAATGAGCCCTGTGAGGCAGTTGGTTTGCTTCAGAACTGATAAAATGATTTAAGGTACATTAGCTTACATTTTTTCAAAATAATGTACTTCATGCATGTCCTTTTATAGATGCGGGTGCTAACTAAGGTGGGATGAAGAGGTGATAAAGAGGAGATAACATTTCAGTTGTGATAAACTATATTTTTTCTTTGCAATTTATAACATATAGAGCCAATGCTCAAATATCTTCATGCCTGGGAATCTGCTAGTCCCAAGCCCCTGGTAGTCAACAAAGGTATAGGGGTTGGACTGTCCAAATAATGCAATTTACTTCATAAAGGAGGAGGAGGTTGGTTGGGGAGGCAGGGTTTTCTCTTAATGCTTTGAGTGCCAGAAAGGTATCCAATGCTTTGTGTTGCAATGCATTAGATACCTCTCTGGCACTCAAAGGGTTAAAATGGGTGAAGGGTAGGAAGAGTAGGGTATGTAAGCTTAAAAAAAGACATGCGTCCTTCAAGTCCAGCCCATGCCAAATCACTCCTGTTGATCCAGAGGAAGGCAAAAAACAAAACAAAAAAATTGAAGCCATTTTCAATTTAGCCTAGCTGGGTAAAAAAATTCCTTCCTGACTCCAAATGGCAGTCAGATAGTTCCATAGATCAATAACCTATCTGCTTTGAAGCAAACTGTTATAATTACCAATATCGTTCTGTGCTAGATAGGTATCCATTACATTTTTAAAAGCAGATACAGTATCTGAAAGCACAGCATCCCGAGGCAAAGAATTACATAGCTTTACTGCCCTTACTGTGGAAAAACTCCTGCCTTTGTTTTAGTTGAAATCACCTTTCCTCTAATCTTAAAGGGTGACCTCTCTTTCTTAGCTTAGCTCTATAAGTAAATATATACTTGGAGAGTAATTTGCATTGCTCTCAAATATATTTGTAAATGATAATCTTACCACTCCTTAGATGTCTCTTATCTAAAGTAAACAAACTCAGTTTGGTTGGTCTCTCCTTATAACTCAGATTCTCCAATCCCTTTATCAGTTTTGCTCCATGTCTCTGCACTTTTTAAGAACTGGCATTCAAAACTGTACACCATATTCTAGATGAGGCCTTACCAAGGATTTATACAGAGGTAGAGTTATATTTGCATCCTGAGCATCTATACCTCTTTTTATGCAGCCTAGTACCCTATTTGCTCTTGCAGCAGCTGAATGACTCTGCACACTGCTTTAAAGTCTTTTGTCTATCAGTAATCCTAAATCTTGAGCATTCCCCAATGCAAATATAACTCTACCTCTGTATAAATCCTTGGTAAGGCCTCATCTAGAATATGATGTACAGTTTTGAATGCCAGCTTGTTTGTTTCTGCAGCCCAGATGCATAACATTAAATGTATTTATATTAAATGTAATCTACCAGTTTTCTGCCCATTCACTCAGGCTATCTAAATCCTTCTGCAGAGGAAAAACATCCAACTCTGTATGTATTTCCCTACACAGATTAGTGTCATAAGCAAAGATTGAGACACTACTTTAAATTCCCACTTCTAGATCATTAATAAATAAATTAAAAAGCATTTGGCCCAGGACTGAGCCCTGTGTCACCCCACTTACAACTTTAGACCAACTAGAAATTGTTCCATTTACAACAACTCTCTGCCATCTATCATTTAACCAGTTCTTAATCCATGTACAGATATAACCTCCCAAACAAAAGCCTTTTAATTTACACAGTAAACCGCTGTGAGGCATTGAATCAAAGTTTTTTTTCAGAATCCAAGTATACTACATCAACAGAAATTCCCTTGTCCAAATTGTTACTTACCCCTTCATAAAATGCAAGTAAAGTAGTTTGACATGATCTATTCTTCATAAAACCACGCTGGCCCCTAGTAATAATATTGTTTGTCTTCATATAGTTCTGAATATGCTCAGTTTGTAACCATTCTAATATCTTACTTATTATGGAAGTCAAGCTCACAGGTCTATAATTTCCAAGTTTGGTTCTTGTCCTCTTTTTGAACAATGGCACAACATCAACTTTCTCCCATTCACAGGGCAGTATGTCTGATGAAAGTGAATCAATAACTATTAAGTATAATGGTCTTGCTATTTCTGGGTCCTGGTGATTTATTAACCATAACCTTTTCCAGTCTCTTTTGTAATTTGTCCTCAGTAAGCCATGTACATGATAGAGGAAAGTATGTTTATCATAGCCTGACATTGTTGCTTCCTTTGTATATACATGTCACAGTGCCTTACCTCTGCCTGCGCCATTCGGCCGGGTTCTGGACTGACGCTCCGGCGTCACTAGACACTTCACTCTCTGCTTGCGGCCAGGTCGCGTCTGGTTCATTGTTTTCTGGCATCATGAACCAGGCACTTGCCTGGACGCCTGTTATAGTCCCAGCTTGGGGGACCTAATTGGTCCCGCCTTCTCCTACTCCTTTATAAACTTCTATGGGCCTATGTATCAGTTACACTTACATTGTTGTTCTGAGCAGTTCTACTTCCAGTGGTCCCTGTATCCTATGTATGACCTAACTTGTCTGACTATCCATTCTGGTGCTGACCTGTGGCTCTGTCTGACCATTCTCTCTGTGTACTCCATTTGTCTTGACATTTAATCTGCTGCAGACCTGTGGCTCTGGCTGACTACCCGCTCCGTGTATGACCCTTGCTTGTCTGACTATCCATTCTGTTGCTGACCTGGGGCTCTGTCCAACTATCGTCCCAGTGTAGCTTACTCCTAGTGGACATCCTATCTGGTGCAGACCTGTGGCTCTGAGTGACTACCCACTCTGTGTATGAACCTGGCTTGTCTGACTATTCATTCTGGTACTGACCTGGGGCTCTGTCCAACTATCCTCCCTGTGTAACTTACTCCTAGTGGACATCCTATCTGGTGCAGACCTGTGGCTCTGGCTGACTACCCGCTCCGTGTATGAACCTAGCTTGTCTGACTATCCTATCTGGTGCTGACCTGTGGATCTGTCTGTTTACTCCACTTC
The DNA here is from genome assembly GCA_037306005.1 of Rhinophrynus dorsalis. Classification (NCBI taxonomy): domain Eukaryota; kingdom Metazoa; phylum Chordata; class Amphibia; order Anura; family Rhinophrynidae; genus Rhinophrynus; species Rhinophrynus dorsalis. The sequence goes on from CM074720.1 coordinate 149,550,312, forward strand.
TGGCTCCGTTACCTACAGACACCCATCCTGGTGCAGGCCTGGGGCTCTGGCAGACTTCGGCCTTACCGACTGCAGGCGTGAGTCAGTCGTCTCCATTGTTGCCATCCTTATTGGAGATGAGCTCTTCCATACTGACTGCAGGCGTGAGTCAGTAGTCTCCTCTGTTGCCCCTTACAGGAGACTGTAGGTTCAGTGTTGCTTTCTCTTCGATTCCTGAGACTACCAGCTGGCTTCGGCCTAGTCTCCAGCAGTATGGTTGACCCGTCGGCAGGCTCCTATTGCTGACAGAGTCTCTAGCCTTTCCAGTCACCATCTGTTGTACTGTCATACTTACTTGCATTTGATTATTATTATTAATAAAGGTGTTCTTAACTATACCGTCTGACTCCTTATCTTCTTTTGCAAACTGTAACAATACAGAAGAAAAAAGAAAAAAATGTGTTTATGATGTCAGCCATATCCTCACTAATCAATTCACATGTCTCAACCTTAAGAAGACCAATATCAACCTTAATCTTTTTGTATTTTTCTTACTCTATTTTGCAATATTTCTCTCATTTTCAATTTTTGCTAGCTTAATTGCTTGTTTGCAGATTTTATTAAATTTGCTATATTTTTAAATGATGCATCTGACCCACCTGACTTTAACACTTTAAAAGGCCTGCTTCTCATTTCTTGGCAAACCTCATTATTAAGCCACATTGGTCTTAATGTGCTCCTCTTGTGCTTATTCTACAATGGTATATATTGACATGTATATTATTTGTCTAAGATCAGTTAAAACAAATTCCATGATTCTTGTGCAATTTTATCTTTTAAGATTACATCCCACTGGATATCCTTTAATTCTGCTTTTAGCTGTGTAAAATTAGCCATTTTAAATTTTAATGTTTTGGTTAAACCCTTGCTATTTGGTTTATCATAACAAGTTTTAAAAGATACCATATTGTGGTTACTGCTGCCTAAATGTTCCTTTACTTGTATACTGTTTATCATGTCAAAATTGTTTGAGAGCAATAGGTCAAGTAAGGCCTCTTTTCTAGATGGCTTCTCTACTAGTTGGGACATAAAATTGTCATTAATCATACTTAAAAAAATATTTCCCTTTGTTTTGCTGGAAATCATATTTCTCCAATCAATTTCAGGATAATTGAAATCTCACATTATGATTACATTTCCTGACCAAGAAGCCTTTGCTGTTTGCAGTGACAGTTGGGCTTCCTCAAACTCCCCAATATTAGTTGGCTTGTAACAAATCCCCATTAACATCTTATATTGGCCGCAGTGTATATTTTAACCCACAGGGCCTCTACATTCTCCCTGGAGCCGTAATTTCTCTTCTCTACAAAATATTCCTTCTGCTCAGTCAGCAGACCCCTCTCAAGACTGGCAGTGTCCCTCAATGTTGAGAGATGATACTTGCTCACATCTGCCACAGAATATACATCCTGGAATGGTCTGCAGTTTGTGCAATAAAATAAACAGACAGTCATGGTACCACTCATATTATTCCAGTTAACAGGCAGGCAGAAAAAAAAGATATATCTGCACAATAAAGTTAATAAATATGTGTTCTCCTGTGTGATCCCCAGTATTTGAATCCCCTGTTGTTTAAATTCCTTACAACACGGCTGCACTTACACACTGCTCAAGACTAACACATTACATTATTCAGTGTCCCTTCTGCTCTATGTCACAGAAAGACACCAATTACAACCCAGCAAACAAAACCACCCCTGCCACACACAGACTGCAATCAATCAATTTAACAACTGCAAAGGGAGGGAAAAAAGGCTTTTGTTTTTAACCCTTCCCTTACCACACTACCCAACACAGAAAAAACACTTATTCAATGTGTTCCACAAATATCCCACACATAGCATAACCTTCCAGGAGGGGGTGGGGCATGCATTAGACTGAAATAAAGGTGACATAAATGTTCCAACCTGGAGAGATTTTAGTTCATAGTCTCTGTAGAATAATATAAGAATTGGAGAGCATTTCACACTGAAGAGTGTATCTCACCTTTATTTCAACTTAGTGCAACTACCTCCAATTGTAGGTACTGCCACACACTAAGAAGAAACTAAGCAACCTCTGCATATTTTACTAGCATTCTGGGGTACGACTTTTTAAATGGGAAATATTTTTGGTGACCAGGTGTCATTTTCATAAGGTGATTTTTTTTTAGATCTTTAACAAGTTTGCCTTTAATAAAAAAATAAATAAAAAAAGAGAAGTCTGGAATGCTTGCAAGACACTCTCTGTATTATTGCTTTCTGGTTCAATGATGTGTTGGCGTCTTTACGTGCATTATTTCTGTTTGGCAGTTAAATAAACAGGTCAAGAAATTCAATATGATAATTCAGCCATCCAAAAGGTGTCATATCCTTTCAATGTGAACATATTTGGAGCTTATGTTACACTCTAGTTAAAATAAACCTTAGCGTATGGGCCTCCTAATTTCATGGTGATATGACTTGAAAAATGTGAAAAAAATAGACGTGTAGAGAAACAGCGTGATAAAGATCAATTTTCTAACAGCTGGAATTTAACTATGAAAAAAAGGAATTACATTCTTTGAAAAGAAACATTTGTTTAGTGAATAACACCATGCATGAGAGCTTATAAAAAGCCAGACAATTTTATTCTTCACGTGTTTAAACTTGAAATGCACTTTCACTTGATTTTTTTTGTTTTATTTCACTGCTTGATTTTTTGCTACACTTAGGTTGTTAAGGCCATATTTTTCAAGCAAAAGATGAGCACCATATCTTTGATATGAAAATAATGCAAATCCCCATTGATTTAGATGGGGCTTTTAACCTCCTGAGTGCGAGAGAGGTCTCCAGTGCATTGCACAGTTCTCCATAGACTGTGATAGAAACTTCTAAGTCATGCTGTCAGAACCTTCAGGAAGTAACTACACTGGAATTCACTTCCTGACAATTCGAACTCTTACAGCATTTCAATAAAACAACTGAGAGCAGGAGTACACTTGTTTTACTCATCAGAAAAAAACATTTACTACTTTTTTAACCCCTTACGGACCGGCTGGGCACACATGTTGCTGTCACTTAAGGACCAGAGACCATTTTTTTTTGCCGCATACGATTCCAGACTCCCCGAACGGAGTGCACCTTCACCGTTAGACCATGAAAACTGGGCCAAAACCCTGAGTTTCAGGGTGAAACTCTGAGAGTTCCCAGGTATGGTGTGTTGGCATTTTGGTATGCCCTGGGCAATAGCTTAGAGTGCCAGAGTTTTCCTGTAAAGACTTTGACAAAAAAGTGGATTTTTAATTTCATATGTTTATTTTTAGAAATTGCTATGAAATTGTTAGGCTATTTTTTTATGGTTGTGCAACCTAACCCCCCCACCCATATATTTATGCATTTATATTGTTCCTTACTCCCTTGACAAATTACCTATAATATGTAGGGGTGCCCTTTAAAATAAAAGTGTTGCAAATTCAAGACTGTGTTAGTGGTGTCCTGAAAATTCCAGATTGAGTGTCAGGGGTGTCCTGAAAATTCCAAACTGAGTGTGTGGGATGTACTGAAAACTCTAGACTAAGTGTTTTGGGGGGTCCTGAAAATTCCAGACTGGGTGTTAAGAGTTCCCTGAAAATACAGACTAAGGGCTAGATATTCAAAAAGTGGTGGTAAGTGAAAAAAAAAGTTCTTTTGTCATAGTCCTTCAGTTCTCAGACATGTTACCTTCATTTTTGCATCCAATTCAGCCATCTCTGTCAAAGGGAAAAAGCCGTCTTAAAAGTGGGAGTAGTTTAATCTACCATCATATTGTAAGGTATTTTCAGAAAAAAATATTCTTTTAACCAACACTTTTTGTCTGATTAATGTCATTTTTTCCTCACAAAATAAAAATGGTCTAAACTTGGAGAAGACAAATTAAAGTACTGTTAGAAAGAGTGAGAAGCAATGTTTTTTTGTTTCTTTGAAAATTTTAATTTCAAAGACAAAATGAAAGACATTTTTAACATCAGAATTTTTAAGGGCAGTGTTCATCAAAATCTTCTTACCATCATTTTTAAGTCTTTATGACATATTTTCAAACATGACGGATTTACTTCTGAAAATATTGTAGATTTTTTACTCACGATCCGACAGTTTTATCATTATGATGACTTTTTGAACTTCCCGCCCTAAGTGTTATGGGTGCTTTGAAAATTACAGACTTAGCATTAGGGTTGCCTTAAAAACCCCAGAATGAGTGTGAGGGGTGCCTTGAAAATTCCAGACTCAGTGTTAGCGGTACTTGGAGAAAAAAAAAGTGTTGCGAACCACAGATACAAGGGAACATTAATATTGCCTACTAATACAGAAATTCCTAATGGCCACAGGCAATAATTTCTGTGTGTATTGTTTCCCCCAAATACAGTTTTAATAAGTAGTAAATATAATGTCCAGGGAGGCATACATTATTCTTAGTTATTGTACTCTATGACCCCAAACTCCTTCCACTGAGGTCCTTAGGAAGAAAGAAAGAGGACACCAGTGGGAGGAGTTTGTGGTCTTGGAGTCTGGCAGCAAAGAGTCATGTCCACCTATAGGGACATAATATGAGTACTAACTTAAGAATGGATTCATAGTGCCCACTCATTCATAGTACCTATTTTGAATTGATTCATAGTACATAGTGTAAGGCTTTGAGATTTTCTAGCTTGTTTTACCTCCTTTTCCTGGGACCCGTTTTTCTTGATGGTGATTGGAGCACTCAGGTTTATCTTCTAGGCGATCCTGTGCTCGGGGCTCGATTATTCCTGCTTCTGGCGGAGTTTGGCGCTTTGCTTGCTGTGTTGCTGTTCCGGTATCTAACCCCTGGCATGTTTTGACCTGGCTTCCATTTTTGGCTCCTGGCGATTCTGATCTTCTGGCGTGTCTGACTCATCTTCTCGTATCCTCCGTTGTCCCTTATGTCCCCGGTAAGAGATTCTGGGCTTGCTGTTGATTCCGTTATGCTCCCTCTCGGATAGACCCGTTGGCCCCCGGTATAGTAGGCTTGTCTGACCCTCCGTTGTACTTTGACACTCTCTTTCCACTTCCCTGTCCCTCGTGGTACCACAGAGGGACTCCGATCCACTGAGGGTCTCCGCCTCCTTCCTTGTTCTCCCAGTACCTGTCCCCTCTGTGCAGCATCTGAGTATCTGTTGGGTCCAGGTCTGCTCGCTCGTGTGCTCGATTTGGCTCTTGTTCCTGGCTCTTAATCAGTGCTTACTGCACTTTAATAACCTTCCGCATTGCTTTAGTACTCATTCATCCAGAGTCTCCTTTATCATTTCATTATTGAAGGGGAAAGCTTTGGCATCGGCCTCCCCCCTAGTAGAGCAAGACTCACCCCTTCTCCAAGATACAGAGGAATTCCTGAAAACTTTCCGCCTAGTATTCGATCTGCCTGGTCGCAAGTCAGCAGCAGAAGCCTCAATCTTGGAACTACGCCAAGGGAACCGTCCAATTAACCTTTACATCATTGAATTCAGAACATTGGCATATGAGACCGACTGGAACCAAGGGGACCTGAAAGCTGCGTTTCATAGAGGCCTGAATGAGAAGATGAAGGATGTGCTAACCAGTCGGGATATTCCTTTCTTTGGAAGAGTTCATTGCCTTGTGTTTAGAATCGGACAGAAGACTTACTGAACGCCAGATGGAGCGTGAAAATACCAGACGTGCCAGATATTAATCACCCTCCCACCCTGGGACCCCAATTGGGGATAACTCCGAAGTACCTATGGACATAGGCGGAATATCTAAACTATCTGAGTCTGAAAGACAGCACCGTCGTTCCCTTGGCTTATGTCTTTATTGTGGGGTAAAGGGGCATTTCTTGAGACAATGCCCTACTCGCCCTTCTCCGCGTCAGGGAAACGCCTCGACTTAGGGAGTTCAGGAGGTAACTCCCTAAGTAGGACTGATCACCTCTCTTCTGATTCTTCGGGACTCCTAGTTCCGGTCCAGTACGATGGGATCTAGGGGTTATTCAGGTTATGGCATTTATTGACCCAGGTGCGGCAGGGGTATTAATTGATTGCGTCTGGGCTAAGACGCATCTTATCCCCTGTCAACCCAATATTACTCTGCTGTTGGTGTCTACCATTCTTGGCAAACCATTGGGGGAGGGTCTAGTCTTGGAAGAAACCCAACCCATTCTTCTCACTACGGGAGTACTCCATTCGGAAAATATATCCTTTGATGTCATTACTACCTCCCATACCCCGGTCATCCTGGGCTTACATTGCCTTAAAAAAACATAATCCGGTGATTGACTGGAGGGAGGGGCAAATTACTGTTTGGAGTCCTCCTTGCTTTACTACTTGTGTCCAAAAGATCCTCCCTGTTTCCAGCACCATCACGGGCTCAATTATTTGTGCTTCTTACGGAGTTTGGTGTTTTGCTTGCCGTGTTGCTGTTCCGGTATCTGACCCCTGGCGTGTTTTGACCTGGCTTCCATTTTCGGCTCCTGGCGATTCTGACATTCTGGCGTGTCTGACTCATCTTCTCATATCCTCCATTGTCCCTGACGTCCCCGGTAAGAGATTATGGGCTTGCTGTTGATTCTGTTTTGCTCCCTCTTGGATAGACTCATTGGCCCCCTGTATAGTAGGCTTGTCTGACCCTCTGTTGTGCTTTGGCACTCTCTTTCCGCTTCCCCATCCCTCGTGGTACCACAGATGGACTCCGATCCTCTGAGGGACTCTGCCTCCTTCCTCGTTCTCCCAGTACCTGTCCCCTCTGTGCAGCATCCGAGTGTCTGTTGGTTCCGGGTCTGCTCGCCCTTGTATCCTTTTTGGCTCTTGTTCCTGCCTCCTGTCTCCTCTGGTCCCTGGCTCTCCCTCAAGTGTTCTATTGGCCTGGTGGCCTATTGGGTACTCTGTGCTGGATATTCCCCGCTGGGTCGTTGATCCTTCCGGGAGTGGCCTGGCAGATCCCCACGCTAGGTGCTCTGTTTGCCTACAGTTCACAGTGTGGTGGATCTGGCCTTCTGTGGGACGGGAACAGGGCTCTCTGGTATCCTCCTCTCTTGTGAGCCTTCCTTTCTGTTGGTCCTGGGCTTTTCATTGCTGCAGGGACTAGGTTGAGGTGTCCACCTGGGCATCCCTCTTTGTGCATTTCTGGGAAGTGGCTCTCCTGATTGTAATGGTCGTAGTCCACAGGGTGCTCCCTCTGTGGTTAACCAGCTCCTTGGGGTTGCTTCCCGTTTGGGGAGGTCTCTGGTCCTGCTTGCCTTGAGGAATTCCTGGCCTTCTCTCCCCGGTGGGGTCTTTCCGATTAGGATAGTTCCTCACGGTCATTGCCTGCCCTAGGGCCTGGGTCCCTGGGTCCCTACTCTCTCCTTTGGGATTCTCGGAGTCTCGGGATATTCGAGCGCAGCACTACGCCATTGGTTCCTGTGGTGGTCCTTGCCCACCGTGGCCTGTATCTCTTGGTCTTTCCTCTGAGCCTCGGTTGCCTTAGCCGGTCCGCTGCTGGGTTCTGGTCCTGGTTCTTCCCCTTGCTGTTCGCTTCCAGTCCTTTCTCCACCTAGGACCTCCTTCCATCGGTTCCTGTTCTCCCTCTGCCCTAAGGATCCATGAACAAAGGGGAACACTTCAGGGGTTCAGGCAATCTGAGGGGTCTGCCTGAGTTAATGATAGTCAGTTGTGTTTAATTGAGGATATCATGAAAGCATACACTGTCAGGGGATCTTGAAGATACGTATGTGCACCCCTGCATTAGGAAATATTCATACTTTTCTGTATGGTGAGCTGAATACAGAAAAGTGTGCTAATGAAGCTTTTCTGTACTGGATCATATACTAATGAAGAGTTTCAGGCAGGTTTCATTTGCTAATTAATCTCTGCTTTGCATTGAGACACTTTTTCTTTCACTTTCCCAGAACCAAAAGTGTGGATATTTCATAATCTATGGACGGAATTCATCACAGTGTGGGAAAAGCAGCATATCAGATACTCTGCTTTTTGCCAGATGCTGCCATTATTGATGGATATCTTCAGGTCTTCAACATTTTTCCAGTCCCCATGCCTTGAGGCCTTTTGGGTTACTGTTGTGCCTCTCCATAAAATGTCAGCTAACAGATGCTAATGCCGTTATACCTTTCTCAGGATCACTGACAGATTTGGTAACGTCAGGAAGATCCAACAATATATAAATTGTAACAGTTCTGCGGTAGTCTACTGTCTACAGTGCCCTTGCCAAAAATTATATGTAGGGATGACTACAAGAAAAATGAAGGTGCGCATTGGTGAACACCTTAACAACATATGAAAAGCTCCATCTGTCCTCTGAGAGAAAGGTATAACAGCATTAAAGGGATAATAATACTTCCTTTTAACTTTATTTTATTTTGTAGGCATTAAAAAAACCATGAAGAACGATATAAGTCTTATCTCTCAAACCTTTATGGTTTAAGAGATATTCACAAGCAAAGTTTCCCCTCCCGCCCCTTTTACCTAGTGTAAGCCATATCTTCTCAGATGTGGAATCTAGTTGTAAGACCAAACAGATAACAGCAGGGGACAATCTTCTTACAATGAAAACAATGAAAGCCCTGCCCCCCTTGACAAGCTTTTCAGGTTTTTCCCTTATCTTAATTGAAGATTGTCCCTCTCTGCAGTCTACCTGGGCACCTCCCTTCTGCTCTGGCTGAAAAGTGTTACATCAGTAAAAGGGGCGGAAGGGGGACACTTTGTCATTGAATTACTCTTGATCTACAACTCTGACAGAATTGAAATAACACTCTCCAAAGTCCAAATACTATGATGATTAATTAGAGCTGCTTTTATTATGAAACATTACTATCCCTTTAACATCTGTTAGCTAACATTTTATGGAGAGGCACAACAGTAACCCAAAAAGCCTCAAGGCATGCTTGAGTTTTGCTTTTTCCTGCTGGCACCTTCACTGGGTTAATATTACCAGAACAGGTATTGGTGCGGGACGTTTCTCTCCCTTTTTTTTCATTCATCAATAATCTGTCAGGAATTGGAGAAGTGAGGAGCTGTAGAAGTCAACTCATCACCTCTTCATCACAGCTTAGTGAATTAGCCCAGAGTGTTGGATCATCAATTCACATGCTATCTGATAAACAAAAATACAAAGTTGTATACCCCCCACAAATGTAAACCACAGTGTGCGTGAGTGTGTTTTTCCCCCAACCACACATCAATGCACCCCAGTAAGGCATGTTACCTGATCTCAACCCAGGCTCTTGAAGCAATCATGTTCCATGAACAATGATCACATCACACACTGAAGGTATCAAGAACACAAGCAGTGTTGGGATGTTTGAGATATAGTTTGGGGAATACAAACTCAGTGATTGTTACCTGATTCACTTGTGCTAGTGTGTTTGCATGTGTCCCAGATGTCAGCTGGCATGCATACTGCTATCCTGTAATGTGTGAAACATGTTTTGTTGTCCCTACACTGTCCCAATGTTAGAAATTGGAACATGCAGGAACCTGTATATAGGTAACATTCTGTGGGTGTGTCAGTTGTTGTTGACCAACAGCTTACATAAGACCCTTCTGTGTCCCCTCATGTTGACAAGTCCCAGGTGATATGAAGGTCAGCAACAGCTGAAGATTGTTTGTTGCACTGATGCAACACACATGAACCCCAATGGACTGTGGAGGGCCAGGGTGGTGTCCTTTGTATTGCTTTGCAATACATTGGATACCCCTCTGGCAATCACAGTGTGCAACCACATTGAAAAACACAGACACCATCGTAACAAGGACTGCATGTTTATTTTAAGAAATATCACTTCCATCCCTTTTTGCCACGGGGAAAGGGCATGAGTGGCTGTGGGGTCATACCGTCCATGTCTTTTAGACTGCCTTGGGGACACACCGTGGGTTGGGGTTTGGGCTGGGGTTGTGGTTGAGGATGAGGGGGTGAAGGAGGATTGTTGGAGAATCAGGAGTTGAGTCAGGATTCGGTTTTGTTCCCTGAACTCTGTCACCACTTGGCCATAGAGGTCAGCCAGCACACCCCTGACCTGGCATATGTCCTGAGTGAGGGTTGCAACTTGTGCTTTCAGGTGCCTGTGATGTCTCTGATTCTTCGGTATCAACTGTCTCTGCAGCCCCAAAGCTTCCCTGTCATTGTAGTACTCACCCTCAACTTGACCGGATGTGGAGGGTGCTGGAGATGAATCCCCAGCTGAAGACACATATAGTTACATAGTAGTTTAGTTTGAAAAAAGACTTGTGTCCATCATGTCCAACCCTTTTCCTATTCTTGTTTACCACTGCTGATTCAAAAGATGGCAAAAAAAAAAAATTAATTCAACAATTTCAAATTCTGCCTCGAATGGGGAAAAAATTCCTTCTTGACTAAAAATGGCAATCAGATTTCCCCTTGGATCAACAAACCCAAAATAAATATTGATCCCAATATTAACATTCTTCTCCTTTAAAAAAGTATCCAGGCCTTTTTTTAAAGGCATCTAATGTTTTCGATAGTACCACCTCTTCAGGCAGTGAACTCCATACCTTTATTGTCCTTTCCGTAAAGAATCCCTTCTGCTGTTGCAGATTAAATATCCTTTCCTCAAGTCTTAGTGGGTGACCCCTTGTCCTTTGTACCACTCTGTTAATGAGCAGGTCTTTGGAAAGCCCTTTGTATGGGCCCTGAACATATTTATATAACGTTATCATATCCCCTGTAAGACCCCGTTTCTCTAGTGTGAACATATTTAACTTTTCTAGCCTTTCTTCAAAAAGAAAACTTTCCATACCCCTTATTAACTTTTGTAGCCTCCTCTGCACTTTCTTTAGTTCTATAATGTCCTTTTTCAGAAAAGGCACCCAGAAATGAACTGCATATTCAAGATGGGGTCTTCCCATGGACCTGTAAAGTAAGGATGGGCGAAAGCTGTTGCGTGTTCCTGCAAGAAATTTTGCGAAAACCATGTTGTTATCGCTTTTTCGCAGGAAAATCCGCTTTAAAACTAACGGTTAAAATTTTCGCATCTTTTGCATATTGGCCAAAATCTTTCACCATTTTTTCAATGGCTAAAAAGTTTTCGCCCATTCATTTACATTGTTTTCGCACTTCCTGTATAAAAACGTGACGTTTTTGCTGAAGGCAGACACAAGAAGAAAAAGGCCATTCTTCTCCACCTTTCTCCTTCCCTCTGAAGTCATCATGGGTGTGGGACTATTTTTCTGTTGGGGCAGGCACAGTACAGTCTTGATTAAAAATGGCAATCAGATTTCCCCTTGGGTCAACAAACCCAAAATAAATATTGATCCCAATATTAACATTCTTCTCCTTTAAAAAAGTATCCAGGCCCCTTTTAAAGGCATCTAATGTATTCAATAGTACCACCACATCAGACAGTGAATTCCATACCTTTATTGTCCTCACCGTAAAGAATCCCTTCTGCTGTTGCAGATTAAATATCCTTTCCTCAAGTCTTAGTGGGTGACCCTTTGTCCTTTGTACCGTTCTGTTAATGAGCGGGTCTTTGGAAAGCCCTTTGTATGGGCCCTGAACATATTATTTATATAATGTTATCATATCCCCTCTAAGACGCCGTTTCTCTAGTGTGAACATATTTAACTTTTCTAGCCTTTCTTCAAAACGAAAATTTTCCATACCCCTTATTAACTTTTGTAGCCCTCCTCTGCACTTTCTCTAGTTCTATAATGTCCTTTTTCAGAAAAGGCACACAGAAATGAACTGCATATTCAAGGTGGGGTCTTCCTATGGACCTGTAAAGTAGGGATGGGCGAAAGATGTGGCCGTGTTCCCGCAAGAAATTTCGCGAAAATCATGTTGTTATCCGCTTTTTCGCAGGAAAATCCGCTTTAAAACTAACCGTTAAAATTTTCACACCTTTTGCCCATTGGCCAAAATCTTTCACCATTTTTTCAAAGACCCATTAATTTACATTGTTTTCACACTTCCGCTATAAAAACGTGATGTTTTCGCTGAAGGCAGACACAAGAAGAAAAAGGCCATTCTTCTCCACCTTTCTCCTTCCCTCTGAAGTCATCATGGGTGTGAGACTATTTTTCTGTTGGGGCAGGCACAGTACAGTCATTAGCAATGGCACTGTGCACAATTTGTGACAAGTCAATGAAAGGAGGGAATACACCTTGGGACAAGCGCCCTCATATCACACATGAAACACAGACACCATGACATTTACTCCAAACATGTTAAAGCCAAATACTCACCACACAAATCATGCACCGCTTTTGCTGTCCCTGACTCACCAGAAAGGCAACAAGAGGTGAGGCAGAGATCAAAGAGGAGGAGGAATAGAACAACCCAGGTAGAGACTGGAAGTTCCAGGACGAGTGAAACAACTAGCTGGCCATCACCTTCTAGGGTAACTACATCTTCTGCCAATCCTCCTCCTTCATTACCTCCCCCGCCAAATGATAACCACTCTGTTGATGTTAGGATGTGGCAGTTCGTCTCTACCCATTGCACACTTTGTGGTGCACTGACCACGCATGCCAGTGTGGTGGAGAAGAATCGCAATCAGTGCATCTAGCGGCATCTGAGGAAATTCCATCCTGCAGAATATGCTAAGATGGTGGCAGGGAGGGTTCATCACTATTATTAAATTGTCAGCAAGCTGTCATGTGTCCTTAGCGGGTGTGGAAAAGGGGTACAGTGACAGCGGCAGTACTTGGTTTCGGGTGTCATGATGTTTGGATACAGTTGTGCTCCCAGATGTTATTTACCACACACACACTGTGCACATTGCAGTTGCTGATGAAAGCCACAGTTCCTGATCTCAAGGGAAAAAATATATTCTAATAACAACACACCCATGATGATTTTGGAGGAGGGGCAGGTGGAGAAGATATAATGGCCAACTTCTTCTTTTCTCCATAAATACTGGGGGCTACTTATTCTGCTGCTGCCTCAGGCACATCACTGGAGCCAGTCGTGGCTAATGGAACCTTCATCATCCATATTCCAAGTTACTACTATTGTTGATCCCATTCACTTTCAGCTGCCTCATCATCCTGATGCTTAAACAACTCAGCAGCAGCAGTATGAACAGCAGTTGCAACTCAGGACTCAGGAGGACATTTGACAGTGGCCACTGGCCAACATGACCTGCTGGCATTAGGCCAGTAGGGCATTTTTATTTTTTTCTCCTAGTCCTACAAAAAAATAAAAACATTTTGAGGAGTTTGTTTCTAAGAAGCCTAAGTCCTACAAATCAATGTTTAGGGCTTGTGCCAAACAAGCTTAAGTCCTACAGAGGCTTGGGCCTCTAATAAGTCTAAGTCCTACCAAGGCCTCTAACAACAAATCAAACAAATCATCCTCTAAAAATACTCTATCAAGTCAAGTATCAGTCCACCCCAGTGGCAGCTTATGTCAGGGGGTTCCTGTCTCTGTCACTTTAAATACAAATATCTTATTTTATTTTATTGATTTATTTTTTTATTAACTGTCCCCCCAGTAGCAGTCAAGAAACCCCCAAAAACAAATTCCCTGTTCAAATGATTCATTCATTCATTCACCAACACAGGCACCCTTCTCAGACACCTTTATACCATATCTTATGGTTTTTATTTTATTTAGGATTTATTTTTTATTAAGTGCCCCCCAATCCCAGTAAACAACCCCCCAAAAATCATCCCCTGTTCAACTGATTCTTTCCCCACACCCCACCAACACAGGCACCATCATGCCCCTTTTATACTGTACCTTTGAGAAATAAAATATTATTTGAAATGTGTTGTGTTTAACCTCTATGTTCCCATTGATTTAAATGGGTAGAAAAAGTGGAATAAAGCGAAAACTGGCACTTTTTGCTGGAAATTTTTTGCCAAGGGGAAGGTGCCATTTTTCGCCGATTTCAGTTTGAGGCGAAAAGTTTTGCCCATACCTACTGTAAAGATGCAGAATAATATGTTTATCCCGTGAGTACATACCCCTTTTAATACATGCCAATATCTTACTGGCCTCTGCAGCTGCCAGCTGGCACTGCATACTACTGCTAAGTCTATTATCTACCATTACTCCCAAATCCTTTTCTTTAGTAAATTTCCCCACAGAAACACCATTTAAACTATTTGTTAAGTTTTTATTATTATACCCAAAATGCATAACATTACACTTGTCTATACTGAATCTCATTTGCCTGCCCATTTACCCAATTTGTCCAAATCCTCTTGTAATGAAGACACATCCAGTTCAGACTTTATTACCTTACTTACTTTTGTGTCATCGGCAAACACTGCACTCTGTTTCTATCTTTAAGCCAATTTCCAATCCACTCACAAATGTTTTCACCTAAGCCTATTTTAGTCAATTTGTACAGTCACCTTTTGTGTGGACCCGTATCAAATGCCTTAGAAAAGTCTAAATAGACCAACCCGCAGCACCCAAATCGACATTTTCTACTCGTTCATACAATGCAATGAACCTGTCTTTCACAAAGCCATGTTTGCTCCTGCCAATGATATTCCTGTTCAAGATTATTTCTTGAATATATTCCCTTAGGAAACCTACCACAGATGTCAAGCTGTCAAGCTTACAGGTCTGTAATTGCCCGGCTGGGACTTTGATCCTTTTTTAAATATGCTCACCACATTTGCATTACACCAATCCATGGGCACCATACCTTGAATAAAAGAATCCCTGAAAATCAAAAATAACAGTTTGGCCAGGGTGCAGATTAGCTCTTTAAGTACCTGTGGGTGTATACCATCTGGTCCCATGGACTTTGTCTACCTTAAAGGGATAGTAATACTTCATTATTACTATCCCCCATGTTGTAGCCCTAAAAATTCTGAATTCAACGATACTAGAGGCATCTCTCAAACCTTTATGGTTTGAGAGATATCCTCTTTCAAAATGCCCTCTTTTCTCTCTCCGCTGATGTCAGATTTATAGCTGACAGCGGGGGGAATCTGGTCAGTGAGCAAGCGGTGGCTCTGCAGGAGTCTTGAGATTGCATTATAGAAACAGAAATCCTTCACTAATATGGTCTTCTACGTGTTCTTGGTTTTAGTGAAGGATTTCTGTTTCTCTAATGAGATCTCAGCATCCCGGGACTGGATTCCTCGTCTGTCAGATAGAATGCTATAATAACACTCGGAAACAAGAGACCCTAAAGAGGCAGCTTGTTCAAGAGAAGCTGGTCCCATAAAATGAGGCTCTCAAGAGGCAGGGAAAACAAATAATATACATTTTATTGGTACAAAAATATCAAATAAACACAAAAGATGACATATAAAACCAATTAAAAACACATCCACAGAGGAGGTCCACATACTGTTCACGTGATCGTCACGAGCCTGTTATAGGCAATACGTGTTGGGATCTGACCGGAGGTGGTTCTCCATGCACCCTTTGTATTGACTTTGCTGATTTACTCGATAAGTATATCATTTTGCTCTTATAATCCTGGTTATATTTTGGTAAAGGGTATAGATTTGTCTCTCCAGGGGGAGTGTTGAGGTTGAGTCACAGCTAATTTTTTGGTGTTTCTTGTTACCCAGCATCCTTATATGGAGGGATTCTTTGGGTGCTAATACATATTTATACCTACAGTTATAACATAGGTGAAGCCGTGTTATTTATAGATTTGTGAACTTTTGGGCATCACTTATTATTTTGGATATTTATGTAAGGGATTTGTATGTGGACCTCCTCTGTGGATGTGTTTTTAATTGGTTTTATATGTCATCCTTTGTGTTTATTTGATATTTTTGTACCAATAAAATTTATATTTCCGAGTGTTATTATTGGATTCTAGTGTAGTGGTTCCTGAGGTCACCCCAATATTTTTGGATGGTGTTAAGTGGGGATTCTTATGTGAGTCTGTGCCTACTCATGTATATAGATAATGTCAGATAGAATGCTGACATCAGGGGAGAGAGAAGGAGAGGGAACTTTGAAAGTGGATATCTCTCAAACCATAAATGTTTCAGAGATGCTGCTGGTATTGTTGAATTCAGAATTTTAAGGGCTACAACATGGGGGATAGTAATAATGACGTATTACTATCTCTTTAATCCCATTTAATTATTTAAACACTTTCTCTTGTGTCAGCCCATCCCATGCTTGCTGTGACTGATCTGTAAAAGTTATTTGCAGGTTCTTGTCCATCGGGTCTTCCTTGGTAAAAACAGAAGATAAATTATTTAAAATATCTGCTTTCTCTCTGTCCCCACTGACTATTTCACCCATTCAGATAACAAAGACCCAACATTATCTTTAAATGTATTTAAATGATTTTTCGGATTGCCCTTGCTCTCCTTAGCAATTATTTTTTCATTCTCCAATTTAGGTAGTTTAATTGCCTTTTTACAGGCTTTGTTGGCATCTTTGTATTTTGCAAATGCCACTGCTGATCCCTCAGCTTTATAATCTTTGAATGCTACTTTTTATTCATTTCCTGAATTCTTTTGTATTTGTTTCCAAAGGGTATAAATGTATATGTATATTTTTGTAATGTCATTTTGAAGATAATCAACTTACCTTTTGTGTTTTTTCCAGAAAATATTTCATCCCGGTCAACGAAACCAAGGGATGCATTAAACCTGCTAAAATTGTCTTTTTAAAATGAAGTGTTTTGTTGGAACCCATACCAAATAGCTTTTTTGAATTAATCTCAAATTATGGTGTCACCGCTCTCTTTGCCCACTCCCGGGCACCTCGAGCCCGTGGCAGGTTGCTGCTTCCAGGTTGCAGAGGCTGTCTGGTCATGCATGCGCGGGATGCCGCTGTCCTCCTTTCTGGTGTCTGCGCATGCTCCCAGCTCGGCTTGCTATTTGATTAGTTTCTGCTAATCCTGCACAGTTCCCAGGCGAGCCCTCCTCCTTTTCCCTTCCCATTGGCCACTGTCCTCTTTTTGAACAGGCTACCCCAGGCCTAGGGTGCCTGTTACACGGGCTTCTTAGAGTTGAGTCCTTTGTGTATGCTGCTGAAGTACTGGTGTTCTGACCCTGGCCTGTTTGACAAGTCCGCTGCCTGCCGCATAGTCTTGATCCATATCCGTTGCTGACCTTGGCCTGCCCTGACTTCTCTCCTTGCCTGCAGCATTACTTAGATTTGATTCTCGTTACTGACCACTGGCTATCCTCAGGCCATGGCTTGTCTCCTGTACCTGGCTCTTGACCACTGGCTATCCTCAGACCACGGCTTGTCTCCTATATCTGACTCTTGACCACTGGCTATCAAGACCAAGACTTGTCTCCTATACCTGGCTCCTGACCTTTGGCTTGCTCCAGACTGCTCTCTCCAGTCCCTGGCTTCCATCATCAGCTCTGTTCCTGCCCGCTGCTTGGCCCCTGCTCCTGGTTTGCATTCAGCCAGACTTCCAGCCTGTCTAGCCGGCCTGGTTCTACACGGTTCCCAGTGTACTCCTATCTTGGTTGCACCTCGGCTCAACTGAGGTCGAACAATCTGGTTTCACGACCAGCATCTTTAACCCAGCTTCAGCTGCAGCACAGGAATACCTAGCACACTGTCACTGATCTCTAGCTTCGCTCCCTAGCATTGCTCCCAAGCTTCTGTACCAGCGCTAGTACCACTCGGGTCCCTATCCCCCAAGGTGGCGACATATACCATGTTATGATCATTATTTCCCAAGTGCTCCCTTACTTCGATGTTGGAGATAAGCTTTTCATTGTTAGTTATTACCAGTTACACACACGCAAACCCTCTAGTTGAGGTCTCTAGATGAGACAAAAAATTGTCATTCAGCAAGTTCAGAAACATACTGTTTCTAGCAGAACTAGTTGTTCTATTATTCAGATTTATTTCTGGATAATTAAAGGGGATATCTCACCCCTATAAAAGTCAGGCTTATTAGGTACAGTATATAGCGATAGCAAGGAAAACGTCATTTATTTAAAAAAAAAATTGCTATTTGGGCTAAAATGATTACTGTACCCTACTTCCTCAAACACTGCTCTTGCCGCAGTTTGGCGCACTGCCTCTGCTTCTTCCCACTACCAGCCTCCTCTGATGACGGAGGCTTTCTGTCTGTAAGCTGGAGCGATCTCATTGGCAGAGATCAATATCTAGCCAATGAGATCGCTCCAGCTTACAGACAGAAAGCCTTCGTCATTGGAGGAGGCTGGGTAGTGGGAAGGGAACAGAGGCAGAGTGGAAAGACCAGTGTATGTGGAAGTAAGGCGCAGGACACTATGTAAGCAATAATTTTAGCCCAAATAGCATTTTTTTTAAATAAATAACATTTTCATTGCAATCGCTATATACTGTACCTAATAAGCCTAACTTTTATAGGGGTGAGAGATCCTCTTTAAAATCCCCCTAATTATAGTTAAAAATCCCCCATAATTATAGTTCTCCCTATTTGAGAAGCCTTTTCTATTTGCTGTAATAGCTGTAATTCTTCAAGGTCACGAATGTATGGTGTTTTGTCACAAATACCCACTAATATTTTCTTGGCAGTTTTACCACCCATTGACTATTTTAACCCACAAGGATTCCACATATTCACTACTGTCATTGCATATATCTTCCTGCAAATGAGGCAATAATGCAGGTTTGATATATAGACAGACACTCTAGCCTTCCCAGCAGGCGACATTGGTGGCTCAATTTCCCCAGCAGGCTCCACTGATGGCTTAATGTTCCCAGCAGCTTCCATTGGTGACTCTATGTCCCCAGCAGGCTCCATCGGTGGCTCTGGGTGTAGAGATGAGGAGGATCCTCCACCCATCACATGGATGACCTCCCCTGTTGATGATCCAGCCTGGGAGTGGGGACTAAACTGGGCTTGTGGGTGCTGGGGCTCAACCACAAGCCCAATGTGGATGTAGTCCAGTGGCCAGGGTTCGCTCCCCAGCCACTGACTGCTATATGGCCAACTCCATGCTGGATGGCCATGTGTGCAGTATGGTGGTGGTAGCCATGTGGGGTCTGTAGGCCCCATGTGAGGGCCGCATGTGGGGAAATGTGTGGTGGGAGCCAGGGATAGGCATGGGGCATCACCAACCTTGCAGGTGATGTAGGTGGTAGCAACCGTGACATCCCCATTGCCTGAGTGTCCGGGGGGACCTGGGGCTATCCAGTTGCTAGGGCTGGTTCAGGGGCTGGTCCAGTAGCTGGGGCTGGTCCAGGGGCTGGTTCAGTTGATAAGGCTAGTCCAGTGGCAGTCTAGGAGGACAGGGGTGGGACCCTCTTCAGGGTCTTGGCTGATGACCCCCGTTGGCTGCTCCTGTGCAGGTACATGGCTCTCTGACTGAAACGCTGCAATTAGAGGATGAAGAATGGAAATTAGTTGTAGGTACAATTACAACATTGCCTGTTGTGAAATACATCATATACAACTGAACCCTTCCCTGGACATATAGAAAGATTGATGCAGCCTATAACAGGCTTAACCCTTTGAGTGCCAAAAGGGCACGCAAATCATTGATGTTTTCACCGTGCTGAGTGAAACGTGTACTTCCACAACTGCTTATGTGCTTTGACACTGACTGATTCTCCAGGAGGAGCATTTTGTGGGTGCATCACTATCTTCACTCAGCATTGTGATATTTACCTCCATTTGCTAAACAACTGGGTGCTGTTTGCACTTTTGCTGAACTGTCTGTGGCACTAATTCAGTCATAAGAACCTGTCACACATTGCACATGTGCCAATCACTACATGATGGGCCTGACTGTCACAACTGTGAATAGCATGTATGAGCAACATGGAGCAGAAGGGGTTAACAACATGCTTCATCGCAAAGAGTGTCAGAGAGAAAGTCAGCACATGGCAGGGTATAAGTTGAATACCCCTCTGGCACTCAGAAGAATGAACTGAGCTGAGATATGTGGTCTGTTACTGTCAGGGGCTTAGGTCAATATGGAAATAACTATGTACTAAGAGCCCTGTTTTCCTAACACTGAAGCAGGGAACAATACAGCAGATATGTGGAACAAATGATATGACAACATCTATAACAGGGTGTTGGGTGAGGAACAGGGGGGGAAGGAAGATTGTTGCTTACCAGAAGCCTGAAGAGTAGTCTTGTCTCTTGTGTCACTGCCACCAGAGATGCCCTGTATGACAATGTTGGACCGGCTGCCATGGAGCAACTCCTCCTAGCCGTGAAATATGATGGAGGATTGAGGACCACCACCTGTTCCCCTTCTGTAGGCTGCCAGCTCACCCAACTTGTGCTTCACCCACCTCTTGTAGTCTGTCCAATTATTTTTTTAGGCCTTCCACTGTCCTCCTGCACACACCAACAGCATTCACCAGGTCAGTCACCTCCTGTCATGCCTGCGTCTTATGGGCAGCAATGTCCCTGGTCTTGTCTGAGCTGTAGAGAATCTTCTCACTGTCCAGGATCCCGCATACCAGGGCCATGTTCTCATTGAAGGTGTACTTGACCTCCCTGACCCTGTCATCTTCCTCTGCAGGCTCAGCTTGTTGGGATGTGGAAGGCCTAACCTGCTCTGGCTCTGACTGTGTATGTCCCTCCCCTTCCCTGGCCAGGGATGCCCTGACCACTTTCCTCCTCTACCTCTCCTCTTCCTCTCCCTCCAGCCTCCACTCCTCTCTACCTCTCTCACACCCACTCACACACAGTCACTCACACAGGCACTCACTCAAGCACTTGATCACAATCACCCTTTAGCACTCCCTTGCACTCACTCAGTCACACTGTAGAAATAAAAAGATAAATGTGTCTAGTGTTGATAAATAAAAAATGTGTGTTAGTGATTGTGTGTGGATGCAATGTGTGTGATATGTTCAAAGGTGTAATATGTGTAATTTAATTGTGCAATATGCTCCCCTACCTACTCCACCTCTACCTCTCTTCAGTGCTTCTCTCTCTCTCTCTCTTCCTCCGCTCCTGGACCCTGTACTTTTTGGGACTAATATTGATACTTTTCTGGCTTGTAATTGGCTGGGGCTTGGATTTGCACTTGCTAATTCTTAACTTAATTTTTCTGTCTTCAATCATAATGCTATTTCCTTTTATGCTGATGCTTTGCGCATTTTTTTGATACGGAAGTTTAACGTGTAGTTGAATAAAAGCAGACAGCGCCATTTTTGTTAGAATGGCGACATTTGCTGTTTACTCCGATTTTGTTTTAGCATGCTTCTTTTTGTTTTTCTTTCAAAAAGCTTTATTGAAGCAAAGTCAGATACAAAAGTGCTTGAAGGAAATAAAAATATCAGTACAGCATCTGAAATATCAAAAGGCAGAACAGACAAAAAACAGGCTGAATGCTCATAAAACATGATGAGAAATTACATCCTAGAGTGGACATAACAAGCGACCAAAGAAGGTCCATCTGAAGAAGTGTGTTGCACTCAAAATAGCAAGGAGAAGAGAAGAGAGTAAAGTAAAGGAGAAACGAGAAGGAGAAAGAGCAGAGAGAGAAAAAGAAGAGGACCTCCCTCCCCAAGGGCCTGCCAGCCAACACCATGACACAATCAGCCCCCCCCCAATGCACAGCCAACCAGACAACCAGCACCACCGCTCCGAAATCCACATGAGTCTTTGAATAAACAGATCTGTCCCAGTGCGTCCAAATTTCCAGCTTATTCATGCGAAAGGCATGTAACCTTTCCATATCCCTATATGTATTCATCCGAGTAACCCAGCTGGTCAAGTTAGGGGGATCAGGCAACCTCCATGAGGAGGAAATACACAAACGTGCAGCAGTTAGCATAATGTACAGGAGAGGGAAGGCGGGAGGAGTAAGCTGGGAATGATATGAGAAGAGACATAGACGAGGGTCGGATGGAATAGGGAACTTCAACACTTTTTGTATAGCTAAGTGAACACAAGACTAGTATTTCTGAATAGCCTCACAGGTCCACCACATGTGCCCCATAGAACCTCTCCCCGAGTTACACCTCCAGCAGGTTGATGCATGATGTGGAGCAAATTTAGAAAGTTGTATGGGAGTGACATACCAACGAGTCAGGATCTTGTATCTGTTCTCCCGTGATGCAACATCCCCTGGCAAGTATTTGTGGGCGTTGAAGATCTTGCACCAGATCTGCCCGTATAGGAGCTCCGGGTGTCCCAGGTCATCTGACCATTCCCTAGCAAACCATGGTAAATAGGAGGAATCCCCCACATGCAACATACTATATAGTTTAGAGAGCGTCTTTAACTTATTCACTGGTGAGGAGATGAAGGATTCAAACGCAGTCAGCTCGCGAGAGGTAAGTAACGCCGCTCCTCCCCTAAGGGGAGCCTACGGCTCTGGACAAGGTCCTGTATAGACTGCAGGGAGCCAGAGGCACCCAAGTCATGGAAGGAACAGACTATTAGATGTCCAGGCCCTAAACGCCCTGTTATCCAAGCCCGGATGAAATTCCGGGTTGCCCACTATTTCCAGCAAAGGCGAAGGATATGGCGTCCATTTCTCCCGTCCCCCAAGGCGCCTCCACAGATATATAACAGATCCCAAAATAGGGGATGCTTGTAAAGGTGCAGGGGTAGCAGAGTCAGGCACTAGTAGTAATTGAATGGAAGAGATAGAGTTAAAAGGGAAAAGGTCAATGCGAATCCAGTCCATGATAGGGACAGGGCTAGTCATGTCCGCCAATTTGGCCAATACCTCCGACGAATATCAGGTAGGCCAAGACCCCCATGTCGCCTATCGCGCATCAAAAGTTGTTGCCGACATCTGGGACGCCCCCCCCAAATGAACTTCAATATGGATCTCTGGAGGCGATCTAAATAGGAAAATGGGATACGAATGGGAAGAGCCTGAAACAGGTAGAGTATCTTGGGTATAACTTCCATCTTAACCAAATTTACATGTCCGAACCAAGAGATCTGAAGGTCTCGCTAAGCATTCAGATCAGACTCTACCCGCTGCAGAAGAGGAGGGTAATCGCATCGGAAAAGATCTGACACCTTTGTGGGAACACAAATCCCCAAATAAGTAATATAGTTCAAAGCCCAGGAAAAGGGAAGCATCCCGCTCAACCACAACTGACTGTTCCGATCAAGATGGACAGGAAGAGCTTCAGACTTAGCTAAATTGATCTTAGTGTTGGAAAGAGCTCCAAATTAATCTAATAGTGTTAGTAACGGCGGAACCGAGCTCTCAGGATCCGAAATCGAAAGCAGCAAATTGTCAGCATATCCAGACACTTTGTACTCTGCATCGGCAAGACCGATTCCCCGAATCTCTGGATGAGATCTAATAGCATTTAGTAAGGGTTCCAAAACCAAAACATAAAGTAGTGGTGAAAGGGGGCACCCCTAAAGAGTCCCATTACAAATGGGGAAGGAGTCCGACAGGGTGCCATTCACTCGAACTCTATCCGTAGGATGTCTATATAACGCCTCAATCCGCTGGTGACATTGAGGACCTAACCCCGCTGCATCTAAGACACCAAAAAGAAAGTCCCAGCGCACCCTGTCGAAAGCCTTTTCAGAGTCCAGTGATACAAATATCGAGGGCGCCCGCAGGGATGACGTCTTATGTAGAAGAGCAATTACCTTAGCTGTGTTGTCCCACGCTTAGCGGCCCTCCACAAACCCCACCTGATCTGTATGTATCAAGCCAGGGATCCAGGGCCGTAGCCTCAGCGCCAAAGATTTAGCATAAAGTTTCAAGTCTACATTAAGAAGAGATATTGGTCTATAATTAGCGCAGAGGCCTGGGTCTTTATCTCCCTTTGGCAAAACCACAACATGTACCTCCAATTATTGATCCGGGAAACCCGTATGCGCAGATATTGTATTGAAGGTCCTAAGCAATTCTGGCAGAAGGGTGGCCGCAAACTTTTGTAGTAGGAGGACGGAAAGCCATCAGGGGCAGGGCTATTGCCCAATGGGAGTCCTCTAAGCACTCCACCTATCTCCTCCTCAGTAAAATCCACCTCTAATGAGGTAGCAGCCTCTAGGGGTAGGCAAGTCCGCATATGCGTCACTAAAAACTGTTGAATACAAGTCGAAAGAGTTTCAGTATCTGCAAATTCCGCCGTCCCATGGACATTATATAGCTCCCTATAGAAGTCCAGAAAGACAGCAGATATACGGTCGTGAGTAATATGGGAGTGGCCCGCCCTATCCCGAATGGTCTAACATGAGTTGCGGCTCTACCCTTTTTAACCAGTCTAGCTAGTAAGAGACCTGACTTATTCACTTGAATGTATGCCTGGTGCTTGTACCACATGAACAACTTAAAAGATTGTGTCTTCAGATGCAAGGAGATGTTGGAGTGCAGCGTAGATAGTTCTTGACCCACCGACGGGGATAGTGAGGATTTATGTCAAGCCTCAAGGAGCTTCAGGCGCATCATCATGTCATATAATTGTTTAAGAAGGAGGCGTTTTTTATGTGCACCTGCACGGATGAAGACCCCTCTAATGGTAGCCCTGTGATCCTTCCAAACCATAGGGGCTGATGTTTCACCATTGTGGTTCACCTCAAAGAATTCACACAGGTGAACATGGATCTCCTCCACTAGCTCCATGTCCTCCAAGAGGAGTTTGTTTAAGCGCCAAGACTGGCAGCAACCAGGAGCCCCTTGGACCTGTAATCCACGAAGATAGGTGCATGATCGTACCATGCTGCCAATGTCCGAGCGGCTAACCTGAGTCAAGGTGTATTGGTCACAGAGAAACAGATCAATCCGCGAATATTTGTTGTGGGAGTGTGAGAAAAAGGAGTATTCTCTTTCTCCTGGATGTTCAAGGTGCCAAACATCAAAAAGATTATGAGCTGAGAGAGTAGAGTTAATTTTTTTGGTAGTGGACTTGAGGGAAGAGGATAGCGGAGGCATACAGTTCAGTTGACGGTCAAGAACAAAATTCAGGTCCCCACCCAGAAGCAAAAACCCCTCCCCAAAAGACTCCAATTTGTCCAGCAGAGAATGAAGAAAAGGGAGCTGGCCCGAATTGGGAAAATAAACATTGACCAACATGGTTAGGGATGAAAACAATTTGCCCTTCATAAATAGAAACATACCATCTGGATCAGCTAGACTGTCAATATGTTCCCATTGGACCGACCTATGTACAGTTGAAACCAGAAGTTTACATACACTATATAAAAAGACACATATGCATGTTTTTCTCACTATCTGACATGAAATCAGAATAAACCTTACCTGTTTTAGGTCAATTAGGATTACCAAAATTATTTATATTTGCCAAATGCCAGAATAATGAGAGAGAGAATTTTTTAAGGCATTTTTATGAGGAGCACACCCAGCCGATCCTTAATGGCATCTTGGATGAGCATACTCTGAATCTCGGGAGTATTCAACCCACGTACATTCAGGGAGCAGCAACACACAGCCCCACAGTCAGCCATAATCGGAGAGGGTAGCCGACCGGACGCCGGGCTAGGCAATCAGACCCCAGAGGGAGAAGCTAGGAGAGAAGTAGAAGACAAAGTCGTAAGACAAAGAGTAGGAGAAGGGGAGGGGGAGAGAAAAGAAAGAGTATCAAAAGAAGGTAGAAGAGTGCAAGAGTCTATATCAAGTTCGTCCACAAAGATATATACCAGCTAAACAGTGTAACTATCACAGTGCCTGTGATTTCTGTCACTCTCTGTTGTGGATGTCACTGATTTGCTGACTGAGTTTGACCCGCCTCCTGATGACCTTTTTATACCTGGCTATCTCTCTGGTCAGTTGCCCTTTCGTGGTGTTCCTGAGCCAGTAGTGCTTTTGCTGTGTTCCTGTGTTCTGAGTTCCTGTGTACCGATTCGGCTTGTCCTGACTATTCTCCAGTGTTCCTGCCTGTGTATGATTCGGCTTGTCCTGACTATTCTCCAGTGTTCCTGCCTGTGTATGACTCGGCTCGTCTGCGGACCACCCTTGGATCCTGACCCGGCTAGTCTGACGTTCCTGCCTGTGTATGACCCGGTCCGGCTGACTTCCTGCTCCGAAGATCGACTTCCAGCTTGTTCCAGTGACCTGCGTTCCAGTTGTCGCCGTCGCGACATTTTCCAGTCCTTGCTGCCCACGAGTGTGCCATTGCCTAGCCTGGTGATTCCTTCGATTGTGCTGTTTCTCGTTCTAGTGCAGAGCTGTGTGTATTCTGTGGGCCTTCCTCTCCTTGCAGAGCCTGACCGTAGCGTTGTAGCCTCGAGTAACGTTACAGAGCCTTGCAGTAGCGCTGAAGCCTCGAGTAAACGTGCATTTTAACTCTTGCAGTGCTGCCTCATATTCACTCTCTATATCTCCAGTACAAGCCTTGTTACAAGTGATACTGCTGCTGAGTTGGCCGCTCTCCGTAGGCAACTCTAGTCTTACGTTGCAGAGTGTTCACGAAGCTTGGGCCGTTTGGGCGCTAAAGGCTATCCGGTGTTGGTTACCGACGAGATCGTATACCCAGAGTGTTGGCAGAGAGGTTCAGTGTTGGCTATTCGGTACTAAGCCCGAGGGGGCTAGTGGTTCTGGCTCTAGCATTACTGCATTCGATTACACTTGAGGAGGCTCTTAGCTCTTGCATTGCAGGCCGATTTCCATATTGCCCTAAGGGGCTATTCGCACTTGCACATACTAAAGCAGTTCCTGTAGCTACGCCCGTGGGGGCTAAGTTGTTACCCATTCTGCTTATCATTTACCACCTTGGCAAGGCAGCTCGTTCCTCTGCACCTGATGAACTTCGTCTGGACAGCACAGCCTATTTAACATCAAGGGCGTGTCAAACTTCCACATCTGAGACTGAGTATATTTGGACTTTAACCCCTTTGGGGCCTATACCATCCTAGGGCATACTGACTTGTATTTATGTCCATAATACTATTTTCCTTGTATTCTCTCAGTTTACATTATCTGTATATTACCTACCGCCTCTAGAGGGCGTGAGTATCATTATTCACTTTAATAAAGTGTGTTTTATTTTCACTTATTGGTCTGAGTGTCATAAAAACCGTAACAGTAACATTAATACTTGTGGTAGTCAGGACTGTATGGATCAGGGGGAAGGCTCAAACAGTACCAAAAGAGGGAATAAATCTCCCCCAGTACATATAACACATTGGCGGATCAACCAAAAATTATCATGTAGGGAAAGGCAGCAAAGAAAATACAATAAACAATATGTAGTACCAGAAGAATCAACAGGGAAGGGGGAGCTGACCACCAATGGGCAAAACCTGGGGCATAGCCACCAAGCCAACCCCCAGCAGCCCGCCACCCCCCCTGCCAAACCTCCCACTCTCCATAAGTCACACTTATATTAGGAACAGACTGATTCCCAGCGTCCCATCCCGGCAGCAGCCCCGTGCGAGGCCAACGCAGGCCAGCAAAATGCCGACCAACACTGGCAATCAGCCGGGGCGCCTCGTTCACAGACCTACCCAGCATCAACCAAGACGTGCAGTAGAGAAACCCATATCTCCACAGAACCCACTGGGGATCAATCCAGAAGTCTGGGATCACTAAGCATGACATCCCCCCCCTGGAACCTACCCCCCGACCCCCATCACCAAAACTCAAAACAATCTAGGCCCTCCAATGAAGGCCTCCTTGCGCGAGCCCCACAAGGAGCCAAGGGGACCGACAGGACCATCCCTCAAGCCCCCCACATGGACCTCCATGAGCTAGGGCCTCCCAGTACCCCAACCTAGAATGACACACAAAGGGAACATACATCAAAGGTGTAAGGCAGGCACCCATCAGGGCAATGGAGCAGAGGGGTCCCGGTATGGGCAACAGTTCCAAGGGTCCAGGAGGCAGGAACAGGCGGAAGCGGGAAGGAGGCAAAACAGGGTGAGAGTGGCAATAAACGGTTATGAATGCAGAAATGTGAAACAACCACTATGCACCCAAGACTCCGTAATGCCTCAAGGGGAACAGTACCTTAAATCCAAAACAGCCAGAACTTCTCAACCTCCTCAGGAAGTTGTACAGATGGAATCTGTAGGGCAAGGCAAAATGTCTCCGCTTCCTCCAGGGTTCTCAGATACGCTGTAGTGTCATTGTGATGTGCCTGCAGATTGAAGGGGAAACCCCAGCAATATCTGATGTTAAGTTTGGAAAGATGCTCCGTCAAGGGCTTCAGAGCCCTACGTTGCTGCAGCGTTGAGGGGAACAAATCGTTGTAGATTTGATACTCCTTACCATCATGGAGCAAAGAGCTTCGGGCTCAGCTCTTGCGTAAAATAGCCTCTTTTTCTCTATAATGGTGTACACGGCAGATAACATCTCTAGGTTGCTGGCCAGGGTTTCCTCGCGCACGCAGTGCTCTGTGCACCCTGTCTAGTTTGACTACATAAGTAGCAGGTTTATCCAAAAGGCCCCTAAAGATGGCTTGTAAGGTGTCTTCCAAGGCCTGGTTGGTGACTTCTTCTGACAGGTTTTTAATACGCAGGTTGTTGCGTCGGCCTCTATTACAAGATCGTCAATTCTATATAACAGATAAGAGATAGTCTCTTGTTGGTCTTCAGTGACTTGTTCAAGGTATTGCAAATGATCTTGTCTGTCTTCCCCATCGTTCTCTAGCGTCAGCATTCGCCGACCCAGCTGGGACACTTCGGATTTGAGTTCCCCTAAATCTTTTTTTAAAGGTGTCCTTCAAGTCCTGAAACATCTCTCAGAGGTCGGCCTTGGAGCGGAGGTCCGCACCCCCATCTGAATCAGTCATCGTGCCTCGGGTTGTACAGGCTGAGCCACCTGCCCGGGGAAAAATGTCCTGCGCCACAGGTGATGTCGGGGCCGAGCTGGCAATGGCACCACATGTGCCTTTAGATCTGCGGCCTCTCTTGCTCCATGTATGGGAGATACGGGACTCACCAACCTGCCGGAGCGACATATGGAGCACAGGGGACCCTGGAGAAACCTTCACAGCAGATAGAGAGGGTCAGTACTGCGAAAAATTGAGCCAATTCCCAGACATGATCTGGAGCTTGCCTAACATGCGACCATTTTAATGGCGCGCCAGCCCCGCCCCCCCGTTTTAGCATGCATTTACATATGTATAGCTGTAAAACTAATTTTTGCAATTTATATGGTGCTGGTTTTTACTGTTAGGCCTGTTTTAACTCCAACATTTGAATCAAGCTTATGGTCTCTTCTTCTATGACTAGTGTCTTGAAAGCTTGCATCCTATTGTCATTCAGTTAGCCAAAAAAGGCTTCATTTTACTCCACCAGTTTCCTGCTTTTTCTACTGCTAACACAATACCATCTTTTACCTATATTTAAATGCCTTGTGCATCCTTTTGGCACTCAAAGGGTTAATGCTATATTTTTCTGTAAATTATCACACTGCTAAACTATAATAAATGAAGCAATTTTAATGAAAACTTGTATATGCCAGTTTGACTTCAAAGTCTTAAAAATAAATAGTTTATTGGGCTTGTTGCAAGATTGACATACCAGTGGAGAGCCTGACAGCTATTATCACATACACAAACATATGTATATCAACAATTTTATTGCCTTTCTTCGGAATTTTGCACTCTGTTTTGAAAACGTTTGAGACATTTCATCTTTGTTGCTGGATTTGAGGTGAGTGGGTCTTATTGTTCTTTTGACAAAAAAGTTCAAAGTTCAGTATTTTTATGTAATCCATAGCCAAAACCCTTAGAACTGGATAAGCTGGAAACAGTGGTGTAACCAGTCTCTGGAGAGCCATGGTGTAAACATTTTGTTGGGCCCATAACACACAATTATATTTAGAGAGTTATAAATAAAACCTATTGGACCCTGGGCAAGATGGCTCCCCCTTCAATTTTGGGGCCTACTTGGAGCAGATTCACCTTCTACACCTCCTGTAATGCCCAGCTGATGATCATGTGAATTGCAGTTTAAGAAATGTGGGGGACACAGGTTTCACAATTTGTGAATGTTGATTTTTTCACAAGTACTTTGATCAGGATTGGATTTACACCCAAGGTACCCTAGACAAGGCACTCTAGGCTCATGTAGCTCCGCCAATGGCCACACCCCCACTCCTTACATGATCCCACACCCAGTCCAGTACTAGCACAAAAAATATCCTTGGGCTCTAACAAGCAAGGACAAAAAATGCTTTAACCTCTTTAACCTCTTGGTTGCTAGAGAGAACTCCAATGCCTCCAGCAACCAAGGGGTTAAATAAGATGTCATAAAACTGGTGCAGGGACATTGAGATTGGTCTGGCCACCCCCACAATTCAAAATGTGGGTGTGGCCAGCACAGCTGAGGCACCTTTCAAAATTTGGAGCTCTAGGCAGTTGCGTACTCTGCCTTTTGGGAAATCCAGATCTGACTTTGATAATATATCTATATTAAGATTCTCTTAAAGGGAAAGCATTGTTTCACAATAAAAGCAGCTACAATTAATCTTCATAGATTTTGGGTCATGTGAAGTGTTATTGCAATACTGTCAGAGTTGTAGCTCAAGAGTAAAAGTATCCCCTTCCACCCCTTTTAGTGATGTAACACTGCTCATCTCAGAGCAGCAAGACTGTCTGGATTGATCACAGAGAGGGACAATCTTCAGTGAGCATAAGGAAAAACCTGTGAAGGGTGAAGCAGTGTTTTACTTATGCTCACAATAAGAAGATTGTCTCTTGCTCTGTCTGGTCAAGGGACCAGATTCCACATCTGAAGGGAGGTAGCTTACACTAGGAAAAATGGGCAGGAAGGGTATACCTTATCATTCAAATACTGGGTAAATATCAACAATTGTTTTTTTTTTGTATAAAGTTTGTGGGCTCATATAGGAGAGTAAGGCATAGCTACCCTAAAAAAATATATTTTTTATACAGGAGGTACTGCCCCTTTAACATTTTTTCTGAGCAAATTGAAGATTGATCAAAATGTTAATCACAATTGCAATAATCAAAGGCCTTTTACGTCTGCAGGTGCTTTCCGATACTAGTGTGTTTAAATGTCTCCTTAACAAAGCTGTTATTGCTGCTTTGGTCTAAAGGTATCAAATCTCCATCTTGAGTGCTAATACGTTAGCACATATGAAATTGCACATGTAGTCAGGAAGAGGACTTGCTGCATTTTGTAGATTAACCTGTCACTGCTTGGCTCAGATTTCTTGTTTGATGTTCTTTTAACTGGAAAACTTCATGTGTGTTTTATGTAAGACACCAGATTAAATCAATCATTCCTAGGATTGATTGCTTCCTTTGCAGGAGAGGATTTCTGTAAACAGAAAATGAATTTCCTAGCGCCATGCTGGGAATGAAAATACAGACACTCACACTTGTCCACGGATATGTAAACACGTACATATTTCATTTAGTCTGCTATTCAGTTTAACAAACTAGTGGGCAACAGATGGCTTTTAGGGCCTCATAGAGGCTTCTTCTGCAGCCTTCAGTCTGCAGTGGAAAGAGGAGATAATTACCCTGTTTTACCCAAAAAGTTCTTACCTTCTTTAGCCTTGGAGAGTACCTCTCTTTACACCTACACTGTTTCACCTTGAAGGGACCCCATTATTTAAAAACAACTTACAAGACTTCCCTCGACAGGAACGCAGTGTACAAGGACGGGAAGCATGTCATATGGGAGGGTTGACCTCGACAGGAAGTGGGTAGGAAGAAAACACATATTAGGTTTAGTGACAGGAAGTGGATTGCAGTTAACAGGAGAGATGGTAAGGAGAAGCATCCCTCCCTGCCTCCCTAGGTTTCTGCGTGTTTGTGTGTGGTGTTGGTTGTTTGTCACAGAGGGGTGGGTAGTCCTTGTCTAATTTAATTTATGTGGTAAAAGTTATGTGGATTGCAGTTAACAGAAGAGATGGTAAGGAGAAGCATCCCTCCCTGCCTTCCTAGGTTTCTGCGTGTTTGTGTGTGGTGTTGGTTGTTTGTCACAGCTGGGTGGGTAGTCCTTGTCTAATTTAATTTATGTGGTAAAAGTTATGTGGATTTATCTTTGGGCGGAAGCCCTTTGGGAATGTGCCCCAGACTTAGGTTGTGGTTGGTGAAGTTACCCATTGAAGCTATGGTGGTTGGCCAATGGGGTAATTCCTTGGGAGTCAGCTGAAGAATGTTTGGTTCAGCTGCAAAGTTGGGATTCCAGCATGAGCCATGCTTGGATTAAAAAATGTGGATTGGCAAAGAATGTCAGTTAAGGAGTGATTAATAATTAATTAATTCTATTATGGTTGAATAATAATATGATTGGAAATAAATAAAGCTGTGGCCTGATATCCTCAAGAGTTGTGTCTGTGATTATTTGGGATCATACCCTTTCCTTATGATATGATTTTGAAAGAGATTTCAAAATAACATATCTCGTTTTAGCAACATTTTATTTAGAAAACTAGTTTCTGAGCTATTTAAATATATGTATATTACACAAATTAACCCTTTGAGTGTCAGAGGTGTACGCAGTACATTGCTTTGCAATGCGCTGCTTACACCTCTGGTACTCAAAGGGTTATGGCATGCCAAACAGACATTTCCTATTTTAGCCCTACATTATCTCCCTCACTCACTGACACTGCTCAGCATTGCATTGCCCAAGGATTATGTGTCAATGAGTGGGGATGTCCTTGACATATCTTTAGACTTTATCTAGCTATCTAGCTACCTATGTGTCTTAAAGTATCAGTAAGCTTTTGTAACTTTTTTCATGCTGACTAAATCAATGCTACTCCCACTGCTGGGAGATTTTTTGAAACCAACAATACCATATAGTGTGACTGAAAGGCTCGCTATTGTGCATTCTATAGGAAAGCAAGTTATAGACTATCTGGTGAGATGGATTAGTTGGTTAATGCACCACTTGCATAACCTGTTTAAACCTCAAGGTCACAGGTTCTAGTCCCAGTGGGGTCAACTCAGCCTTTCATCCTTCTGAGGTCGATAAAATAAGTACTGTTAAACTGAGTAATGATACTGTATCTATACCTCCAAGTATACTTAAAAACAAGAAGCAATCTCAATGTATCTTTCCTGGTACTTTGATATTATTATCTCCTTAGTAAGAGATGCTATCCCCAAAGTATACAATAACCTTTGAATTAAATACTTTGCTGCTGTGGGAGTACCCTTGTTTTCCTCAACAGGAAATCCTATATACAGTTCTTTTTTGTCCAGTAAGGAACACAGGAACCATGGGTTAAAGTATCCTTTGGCCAGGAGGGCAGGACAATGACATAAAAGAGCTCTCTGGAGGTGGAGACTCCCTCTCTACTCCCCTATACCTCCACCAGACATGTTTAGTTTTAAAAGTTCATAAAAAAACAACAGAAAAACGAAAGTGAGTGCCCAATAGTGTGATATGTTTCAACTGGTAATCCAAATTTGCTGTATCACATATTATATTCACATATATCAAAGGGTTAGAGTCTTACCTCCAATCATACACACCTATGGGGATCACAAACCTGTCCCCACTCAGGTGTCCAAATATCCACATGGAGCAGCATACCTCATTTGCATGTGGATATTCAGATACCTGAGTGGGGACAGGTTTGTGATCCCCATAGGCGTGTGTTGTTGGGGGTAAGATCTGGAATACAGATCAGGGTGCACAGTTTAAGTGGCCTGGGTCTGCTAGAGGATGGCTTTCTCTCTTAGCCTTTTTCCTCTTTCACTTACTTATTATGAATAGGACCCTGAAGACTAAAGCAGATTCCAGTTTCAGATTACACAGGTCCCAGGACTGCATATATGTGTATATATATATATATATATATATATATATATATATATATATATATATATATATATCAGCCACATTCTGAAGTATGGGGTGACACTGATAGTTCTGCACTCTTTTCTTCATTTCTGTCAGCCACATTCACCTTCCCCTCCTTATCAGAGGCAGCCTCCTTCATTACTTTACAAAGATTTACATTAGTTTGGTTACTTTGTTATGGGCCAATGCAGTATTTAAGAAATGGGAGCTCGTGGAAACCATATTGGATGGGGCATAAGCAGTAACATTAAGATTTCTGCAGCACCAGGTGGACTCTGGTGGTCAAGAGGGGGCAGTTACTTCTATTCTTTTGCTCTTATGTGAAGGTATCTCTTAAGGGGCCAGCTGGGTGGTGAATGGATACAATGGCTGGAGAGCCACAGAACTGTTCAACACTCTGGATGGAAAACTATGTTTCCAATTAGGCTTTTTTTCCCCCAGGACCTCAGGGAAGAGGAAGGGAAGGTCTTATGCATCTCTTCTTTCTTTTTCCTGCAATGTGCAGTACTCAAGGCTGGACTCACCCTCTTTGCACTCTGTCTAAATCCCTTATAACTTTGGTGAATAATATTCCTTCTTCTATTCAGGGGATCCTTAATTCCTGGAACCAGCAATGTCCTGTTCCTCTAAAAGACTATAATTTTGTGTATGTGTGTTGGGAGGGGTGCCTGGAAGGGGATTCCTCTGTTGAGGAGGGGAAAAACTGATGGAGATGATTTAATTTGTCTGTTAACCCTGGGAATTTGTATGAGGTCATCTGCTGAGCGTTCTGTCAGGTCTGATGTGGAGACCCTGAAGTTCTCTGAGGTTTCTGACTCTAGTTATTCATACATGGATATATATATATAAGAGGTGATAAAGGAAGATTGTAATTTTCCTTCTCCACAATTCCTTGGATGAGGTAGTCCTGGAGGAATGAAAAACATCTGCTAAGAGACTTCTTTTTCCAATGCAAATATCTGTTTTATATCCTTTCTTTTCTGATGCCCTATCACAGTGGGCTTCCCACCCCTATCAGTAGACCTCCAATTTCTCTCCTTTCTAAGCTTACAGCATTGCATCTTGCAGATGCCGTGGAGCTCAAGGATCAGGAAGATAAGCTCTCCTTAAGGCTCATTTTGTGGCTTCTGGTGCCACTTTACATTCCCCTGTCCATACTGATGCTCCTAAAGAGGATGTTGTTCTTACTGTTTTTAAGAGCCATGAGGTTAATGCTTATTTTACTGAAGAGTCTATTGATAATGCTAGGCTTACAATGAAGGCCTTTGCACTCTCATTTATTGCCTTTGGTTAAAAAATAATTAACAGATAAGTCATCCAAGAAGTCCTTGGTTTCTCTCCCATTTGCAGGCAAGAAGCAGTTTGTCCCTGAATTGGACAAAATTATAGGCCATGAGTTCCTATTTTCCATGGAAGACATGTGGTTTTCATTACTTCCGCCAGTATGGGTATGCTCCCCGGGTGTCTATTTCTACAGTGGCCCAGGCACTCTCTTCCCCAAAACAACAGTCACGAGCAGGCAAGAAACCTCCCCAGAATCCTCCAGCTGACAAGTGTACCTCTGCATGAATTGAAGGGGTCTGGTGCACCTCAGGTGATCACAGATCCTCTGTATCTCTTTCAAA
The DNA here is from genome assembly GCA_037306005.1 of Rhinophrynus dorsalis. NCBI lineage: Eukaryota > Metazoa > Chordata > Amphibia > Anura > Rhinophrynidae > Rhinophrynus > Rhinophrynus dorsalis. The sequence goes on from CM074720.1 coordinate 149,585,492, forward strand.
ATATGTGGACTCTATTCAAAGTGGAATAATGGGTGTTACAGGTTATCTTAGAAGGTAATAGCACAGATTTAAAATCTTTTCCTCCATGTTGCTTGTTTATATCTAGAGTCCCTCACTATCTGGCATGGAACTGTCTATTTCTAGATGCAGTTTCTTCTCTGGTGGATATGTGAGTTCCTCCTCAAGAACGCTTCATGGGATTCTATTCCAATCTTTTCATAGATAGAAAAAAGACAGAGGTTATTGTCTATTCTGGACTTTGCCTCACTGTTTTATTCATATGTCCCAGTTCAAGGTGGAGTATTTGCTGTTCATCATTGCCCTGATGTGTCCAGAAGAGCTTTTGACTTCCCTATGAATAAAGGACTAATCTGCATATTTCCATTCATGCAGATCACTAATTATTCACTTAGTTTCCCTTTCAACAATGTAATTTTCAGTTCACCTCTCTTCCATTTGGGCTGGTGTCTGCTACAATTTTTTTTATTTTTTTAATCAAGGTTTGGCAGAGAAATGTATTAATAAAGAACATATTTATATATATACCCTAACGGAGTATGCCATTGAGTCTGGGTCTATCGTATCGGCATACAGTGTGGAGCTAATGGAGATACAATCTTACCAAAATAATCCATATTGTGAGTATATTTATTTTTTGGCAGTGTGATAATTATATACACAGGTGCTGCTCTCAGATAGCGTTTGCGCTCTTCCCTTTTTTTCTTTTGTGTATGCTAGAGTGTGGAGGTTTTGGGCTGAGGACGCCAAGGAAGAAGCTGCAGCTCTGAGAACGATATTTCATTGTGTAAGACTGTTTAAGTACTTCAACAAGTGGCTTTCGGTAGGGGTGCATCGTTATACTTTGCGTCTTGGCAGGATTGGATGCTCACATTTATTCTCTAGGGATTCATTTTTCTCCCTGTCTGGATGACATTTTGTTATAGGTTTATTCAGTGCAGGCTGTGAGCTTTCAAATGCAGACTTTTGTGTCCATTCTGAAATAACATGATTGGTTACTCAATTTCGAGAAATCCTCTCTGGTTCCATCCCAAGTCCTTGTTTTTCTTTGCAAGAGATTCAACACTCTTCAGGGACAGGTCTTTATGCCGGAGGACAAGACTCAATCATTGTCTCTGCAGGTGACACATGCCATACTTTTCCTGTCTGCGATGGTGTAGCAGTACATGATGTTGTTGGGGTATCACATCTCAGGCTTGGAGGTGTCCGCATTTTCTCAATTCCACACCCAGGAACTGCATCTGATGATTCATAAGAATTGGCCATATCAACTGCCAAGGACAGACCAGGATCACAGCCATGTGGTTAAGTCTCACTTGCACAGAAGCTCATGTGTCGGCTCTCTGTCATTCACATTCCACGGGTAGACAACATTATGGTGAACTTTCCCAGCCATCAACATCTGTATCCCCACAATTGGGAACTTTTTTTTTGCTCAGGAGCCTCTTGTCTTGCCATGGACATGATGGCCATCCTATGCCAGTTTCCCCTTGCATATGTGTTTCCTCTATTCCCTTTGATACCCAGGGTATTGAGGAACATCAGGATGGAGCAGGCTCATCCAAGGCATATCATAGGGTATGGTCATTTGTTGCCATCCCTGTATCCCGCCCAGAAGTAAAAAAAGTAACATTTCTGCTAAGGAATGAATCTATTCCAGTTAGTGATATCCTCTTTTGGGTTAGACGATATGGTAGCATTATTGGTGATCCTGATCCTAGATGAGGATCTTATTTGGACAGGTGGTTGGAAGGTGCAAGAAAATTCAAACAGGTGAACAATGTGACCCAGCATCTGCCAAACTCTTTCTTTATTGGCCGTGATAGGGTCACCTGCTTTTGTGCAGGCCAGGCCAAGGCTTGCCACAAGTGTGGTTCTTTTAAGCATCTTAGTATTGCTTGTGATGTCCAGAAATATGGGTTGTGCAATGAAATTGGACATTCAAGTAGTGACTGTAAAAAGATTAGGTGCAACCCCATATGCTTCATTATTTCAATGCGATACTGAATGGAGCTAAATTTGCATCCTCTGCACTGGAGGCCCATATAATCCTTATCCCTAAGCTTGAAAAAGACTGGTCCCAATGTTCAAGCTACCGACCAATAACTCTTTTAAATAATGATATTAAGTTCTATGCTAAATTGCTTGCAAATAGGCTCAAGGCCCATCTCCCCCAAGTAATTCATACAAACCAATCTGGTTTTGTGCCAGGGAAATAACCCCGTGAAAACACTGCAAAAGCTCTTTCCCTGATTTATACTGCTGTGTCTAAAAAGATATTGTCCTTGTTCCTCATGGTGGATGCTGAGAAAGCATTCAACTGTGTTAATTGGACTTATCTGGAAGAGCTTCTGGGGACTTTGGGTTTTAGTGCTGCCCAAAGGCATGGGATAATGAGTCTTTACTCAACTCCAACGGCAAGGTTAAAAAGCAATGGCTTCCTTTCAGACCACTTTGCGATCTTAAATGGCACCCGTCAGGGTTGCCCCTATCTCCGATTCTTTTTATTATATCCTTGGAACCTTTGTTGAACTTAATCAGATTACACCCGGGCATACATGGCTTGCCGTGTCTTGGTGGTGAAACAAAACTGTTGGCGTTTGCTGATAATATACTACTTTTTCTATCAAAAGCCGAGAAGTCACTGCTGGCCCTTCTGGATCTCCTTCGGAGAGTATGGTAGTTTGTCAAATTTTAAAATGAATGAGACCAAATCAGAAATATTTAACATTACTTTATCTTTGTCCATTCAAAATAAGCTGAAGGAAAAATTTCCATTCAGATGGCCGTGCAATAAGATGAAATACTTAGGAATATTCCTGACCGCAGACCTACATCAGGTGGTGAATAGGAACTTTGACCACCTGATGCACACCATAACTGAAGATCTACAGAGATGGAGCAAGATTTTTGTCTCCTGGTTTGGCAGAATAAAACTGATAAAGATGATAAACCTACCAAAAATTTTGTACATACTTAAAACAGTTCCCCTGAATTTCTCCCATGCTCAGATTGCTAAACTCCAGTCATCTATTAATGCCTTTACTTGGGCTTATAAAAAACCACGCTTACCAGCATCGCGTCTTTACAAACCACTTGCCCAGGGTGGAGTGGCTCTTCCGAATATTACTAGCTATTATACCGCAGCTGCAGTTTCTCTTCTCATAGAGATAATAAATCTGCCTCAGAAAGATTGGATTCAGGCCCTTTCCCTGTATTTTCCACCCTGTGCCCTGGAAAATATTCTTTGGATAAAACCAAAGGATAGGCTGTGAGTGTTTAGTGTGCACCCAGTTCTCCAGCACTTATTGGGTGCGTGGGACTTTTTCAACATCTCCACTGTTGCTGCTCCCTACCTGTCACCACTACTGTCTATTCTGGGGAACCCCGGTTTTCCTCCAGGATTACACTCTCAACCCTTTCATCTGTGGAAACATAAAGGTATTCACACCCTAAAATCCTTGGTGCCAGTCTCAGGAATACCCTCTTTTGAATCCCTGTCTGCTGACCATTCTTTACCATCCTCTTCTAAGCAGGAGTACCTCCATATAGCACACTATTTGCGCTCCTTGATGGCTACGGGCTACACCCATAGGGATCTCACCGATTTTGAGTGGGCATTCGACTCGGGTCTCTAGCCACCAAAACATTAGCGAAAGTATATCGATTTATGTTTGGTGGCACAAATCATAACAAGCCTGCTTTTATTTTAGTGTGGAAAGATGACCTTCAGGTCTCTTATTCTGCGTTACATTGGTTTGGCCTAATGCGTAATATGCTGTAAATGTTTTCCTAACTCCTTAATTCTGTTTCTGGTGCAAACCATACAATGCCGCAAGATCAACAGAGAAGTGACACTTCAGAGCAACTTTTACTGGGAAAAGAAAAATATCACATTATACTTAAATACTTACATGAACTGCCGTTTTCACAATGGAATGTACTTGGTTGCGGCATAAAAAAACAACAACAACAACATAGTATATCCCAGCGTACAAAATCAAATATATAAAAACTACTAAAAAAAATCATATATAACATATAATAATATATATATTATATATATATGTACATGTATATTATATATAAAATAAGTATTGAAGCATTAGTGTGTGTTTTTAGTATATCTCTATTGATGCATTTGTGTGTATATGAATGTAGCAATGTAAATGTGTACAAATGTGTGTGTGTGAGCATATGCATGTGTGAGTGGATGTATATATGCCTCTGCATGAATAAATGTATTTGTCTGTTAGTGTGTGCATATACTTGTGTATGTGTGTATGTGAATATATGCATGTGTACAAGTGTATGAATAGAAGTGTGTGTGTGCGTGAAGGAATGCATGTGCGTAGTTATATAAGTATAGATAGTATAAATATATAAGTATAAATATAAAGACAAAACTCACAGTGCCCACCTATAGGAGCCCACCTATGCATATCTAGCATTGCCTGGGGTTAAAACCAAAGAACTGAGGTAGGAAGGAGAGGTTAGCAGCTCCAGATACTTTCTGGTGGTGGGAGGTAAGGAGGGAGAGTTCGTTGCAGCAGGTCTCACCAGTCTGGTAGTAATGGAGACAGGTTCCCACTTAAGAAGTCTTAGAGGTCCCATCCAGATTGGAGTTGTGTCTTTGCTTTGAATGGGGTGAACTGTTGGTATGAGGGATCAGCTAGGTTTTGTGGAATCTATGGAGCACACAAGGAATGCTTTGAGATGGAGTGGTGAGCAGTTGTGTAGTATTACAGACCTATATCCATGCATGCAAATAAATAGATGTACACTCACATCTTTGGACACATTTATATACACACACAAATACATCCATACACATATTCATATATATATTTATACACACACAAATTCAGGAATGCAAATATACATATACATCCACTCACATACACACATTTATGCACACTCACATTGATACTTTCGTATACACACAAAAATACATAATCAATACAGACATACTAATAATAATCACAACTCAGTACATACACATATACTTTCACACACACAAACACAAACACATGTACACACCTATATTTATACACGTCTAGGGATGGGAGTACTTACCTATAAAGAACAAGGTGAGAAGACGAGTTCCACCACCTCATAATACACCCCACGTGTGGGTACTCACAAACAAAAGGGTTGGCAATCACTTATGTGACTGTCAGCGACACTGGGTAATTCTGCCTGACCCAGATACAGGACTATGAAATTCTTGAGACACGACTTGGTGCTGCTCAACCACTTCCTGTCCTTTCAAATGGCATCAACATGAAACAATAAAAAGCAACGGAGAGGGGCACCCAAACGTACTCACATATTCAGATGGTCAGCAGAGGGGGATAATCAAATCTGACAAATGAGCTTGTGGAGTGATCTCACAACCTCCACTCGTTGTACACCATACAGTCTGCACAAATGCTGCTGGCTTTTATAAAGTAACAAATGCTCCATTTTCTTGCTTTCTGTCCTAAATCCTTTACAGTCCAAAGAGCTTTGCAACACTTTCCTGTGCAACCCTCCAGTCTTTAAAGGGATAGAAATACCTCAAACAAACTGCAGTTCCCATTCTTCTCCATACTAGTTGTCCCATGTAGCACTGTATTTCAATACTATCAGTCTTGTGGTCCAGTAGCAATTGAATGAGAAAGGATAAACCTCTCCCCCCTTTCACCTGCATCACTCTGCCTCTCCAAGCTGGTCTAGATGGAGTGCAGCAAGGACTACCTTTAATAAGCATAAGGAAAATCCTTCATCAAGGGGGCAGGGTTTTCCTTATACTTACTGCATGAAGATTGTCCCTCACTGCGATCTGTCCGGCCCCAGGACTGGATTCTACAACTGATGGGAGGTGGCTAAAAGGGGCAGAAGGAGGATCTTTCTAATTCAAATGCTATTCTACAAGACTAATAGTATTGAAATACAGCACTATATGGGACAAATAGTATTAAGAAGAATCATAGGTACATTTTGTTTGAAGTATTACTATACCTTTAAAGGGATAAATAGGCTGTCTGCTTTAGTTTGTAAAAACTGCTAGCAACTGTCATGTCTACCTCCATGGATATGACATCCAGGACTGATTAAAAATGTTATCTCATGTACAGAAGTAATAAGAGCAAAATTCATAGGGGCCTTTAGTATTTTCTGGCCATAATAAAGTAAGTGTGTGTGTGTGGCAGGGGGTGAGGTTATTATTCAGGAGGCATTACTTTTCCTTTAAAAAATAATCTTCCATTTTCTTTCTGTTTTTATTTTGCTGTGAAATCTGTTCTTCTGAATTATTTATATATTATATTTTCCCAGTTTAGAATTGTGTATAACAACACAAAGGTTTCATTCTTTAATCAATGTAGCTGAATACTGCAGAATGCTCAGTCTCCCCTGAGGAACTGGGATTGCTTCTTTAAACTTTAATTCCTGCTTAGCAAGGTATATTGGACATGTAATAAAGTGCAATACCCCTTACTACTAGCACCCCTGCCTTCTCATAAGTAGAAAATATGCTTCATAGATTTCCAGTTTTTCACAAAAAAAGTTGAATTGTAAAAAGCACGGTGTCAAAGATCTGAGATGTATTTCGCTTTGTGAGACTGCTGCTCCTATTTATTTTATTACACAGTGACAATTTTTCAGTGAACAGGGATGGATTTCTCAATAGACAGAGTAGGCAACTGCCTAAAGCTCTAGATTTTAAGGGGTGTCTCTGCTTTGCTGGCCACACCCACATTCTGTATTTGAGTGTAGCCAGAGCAATCTCAGTGGCCATCAGGGCCGTATTTACATCTCAGGAGCCTGTAGGCACAGAAATCTGAAGCGCCCCCCCCCTCCATTGGCCATCTGCACTGGACACCTCCACAATACTCCTAACCTCCACATTACCCCCCTTCTTCATATTGCCCTCACACTGCCCCATCAGCTCCACATTGCCCCCATCATCTCCATATTGCCCCCATCATCTCCATATTGCCTTCACATTGCCCCATCAGCTCCAACTTTCCCTCACATTGCCCCATAATCTCCAACTTGCCCCCATCAGCTCCAACTTGCCCTCACATTGCCCCCATCATCTCCAACTTGCCCCCATCAGCTCCAACTTGCCCTCACTTTGCCCCATCATCTCCAGCATGCCCTCATCAGCTCCAGCTTGCCCTCACATTGCCCCCATCAGCTCCACATTGCCCCCCCCCCCCGTACCCGTTTCCTACCTCTCTGGTGGTCCAGCGGCAGGAGAGATCTGTGCTTCTGCACAGACCTGTAGCTGCTGGAGCTCCCACGCCGTCTTGTCTTTAGTAATCAGAGCGCTGGGAGGTGATATAATCTCCCGACACTCTGCATTACTGAAGAGCCGGAGGAGCTCAGCAGCTACAGGTCTCTCAACACAGACCTTACCATGTGGGCGGCGGGTTTCGCCACTTGAAAAAATAAAAATAAATTAAAAAAAAATTGATTCCAATGACAGGCGACCCTCTGTGGGGTGCACCTATAGGCAGATGCCTACTCTACCTTATGACAAATCCAGCCCCGGTGGCTATGCAGCATTATATATATTCCTTTACAGGTGATTGTTTAATCCCTTGGCTGCTATAGAGATTTCCACCACATGTCAGTGCAATATGGTGGAGACCTCGCTATCACCATGGACAATGCGGGGGAGATCTCTCTAGCAATGAAGGGGTTAAAGCTTTTTTTTTTGTTCTTACATGTTATAGGCTTGTGGGAGGAGGACATGTGAGGAGTGAGGGTGTGGCCATGGGCAGAGGTAAGGGCACCTTACCTATGGGTGCCTGGGATGTAAATCTCACCCTGACTTTGAAACTTATGTAAGAGACATATTTGATCATATATACTGTATTTCTTAACCCCTTGAGAGGTGCACAACACACTGAAAAACAATGCATTGTACACCACTCTGGTCCTCATTGGGTTATGCACATAAAGGTATATATTCACTTTTGAATAACTATGATTGTTCAGTGTTTAAAATTTGCAATGTGTTGGAGACCTCTTTATCATCCACAGGGTTAAAAGGTCAATTGAAGTAATTTGGAATCATTATTTGTCCCCATGGTCCAACTGGTTTATCTCACAGTTGCTCCAGATCTTCCTAGTACCTCAGTGTTTTTAGCAATCTGCTAAAGACACTGCTAAACATTTTAAGACTTTTTAACTCTTTGAATACCAGTGGGGGTGTCCAACATATGCCAAATTATTGGGCATGCTTCTAGCAATCAAAGTGTTAACCTCTATGCTTTTTAAAGGGATAGTAATACTTCGTTTTAACTTTATTTTATTTTGTAGGCATTATAAAAACATGAAGAATGATATGTCTTATCTCTCAAACCTTTATGGTTTATGAGATATTCACAAGCAAAGTTTCCCCTCCCGTCCCTTTTACCTAGTGTAAGCCATCTCTTCTCAGATGTGGAATGCAGTCTATAGACCAGACAGATAACAGCAGGGGACACTCTTATTCCTATGAAAACAATGAAATCCCTGCCCCCCTTGACAAGCTTTTCAGGTTTTTCCCTTATCTTAATTGAAGATTGTCCCTCTCTGCAGTCTACCTGGGCACCTCCCTTCTGCTCTAGTTGAACAGTGTGACATCAGTAAAAGGGGCAGGAGGGGGACACTTTGTCATTGAATTACTCTTGAACTACAACTTTGAAAGAATTGAAATAACACTCTCCAAAGTCCAAATACTATGATGATTAATTAGAGCTGCTTTTATTATGAAACATTACTATTCCTTTAATTTCTTATTTTACCTTATACTCCATACTAGCCTCTTTAAAAGCAACATATTTGTTTTATGAACCTAAAATGTAATTTTACAAATGCTCTCCGGAGATCTCATTTCTGCCTTTTCAAGGCTTACAATAGCAATTTTGATAGGTGTCTCAGAAGCAGTAGTGTTTTATTGTCTGTTGATGGGCCTGCTACACAATATCCGTCTTTATGAATAGTAAAGCAGTGGATACAAATCTCGATATATTAACCCCTGAAGAATCCATGATGTACCAGTACTATCATGGTAAAATTTCCATTAAGGTCCCTTGGGGGTTCTGCACATCATGGAATTCAGGGGTCCCAGCATAGCTGTATGCCAATCGGTGACCCCTGAATCCATTGGAGCAAAAAAAAAAAAAAAAAAATATTCCGTGGTCCTTAACTGCTGGCCATGTGGCTGGTCATTAAGGGGTTAACAGCATTTGCTGTGTGCAAACAATTAACCAAATTTTGTCTGTATAGTATAGTCTTCACATGCATTTAAAATGCTATTTTAGGATTAGATTTTTGGGGTCTAACATAACATAACTTGAATTTAGAGATAAAAGCTGGAAGTAAATGATATTTAAAATGATGTAACCCAATTAATTTTTTTTGTGTGTTAATGGCCCTTTAATTAAAAACTTTGTTTAATATCTAACTCCAACTGCCCTGCTTGCTGTTTTCTCACTACCTCATACCACATAAAACTAAATGGCAGACTTGTTACAGCAAAGAAACAGTTACATAAGGTGCATGGGTGGCACAAAGAGAGAAATAGCTTAGTCTCTGGCTGCTAGTCACTAACATCTGTTTTTACTGGATGGCAACATGTATTTATTTTTCCACTGTTATTGTTTATAATCTATCAAACTTGCCCTTCTGGCTGTTACAGTTCTAAGCATTTTCTTACAGTTCACAGTGCCTCTAACCGAATAGTTACTAGCCGTAGGGTTGTATTCAATAAGCTTTGGAGGTGTAATTCTGAGGAGACAGCTACACATTTTGAAAATGTTTAAATGGGACCTTTAATGTCTTGAAAGTGAGAGAGGTGCGTTTCAATTACAAATTGAAATCCTTTGAGCTCCAGAGGGGTATGCAACGCATTGTTTTGGATTGTGTTGTGTAACCTTCTGACACTCAAAGGGTTAAGCATTGGGAATTTCTCCCCTGTGGTGCAGTTGGTCTGCTCCAGATTTGCTCTAATTTCAGCTTATTAAATATTATCTTTAGGCCAGTGATTCTCAACCAGGGTACTGTGGCACCTTGGTGTGTCACGGGCATCTACTTAGGGTGCCCCATCCTATATAATAATTCGCTAAATAGTGTGTAATGCCACGATTTGCGCAGTACACACTGCTGCGTGTGCTGCACTCGTGCGCAGTAGAGACTGCCCGCGACGTGGCTGATACAGAGCTGGGCGCTCCGAAGGAGCGTCCAGCTCTGTATCAGCCGTGGAGCGGGCAGTTTTTACTGCGCGTGACTGCCCCGTGACCGGGTGGCAGTGGCACTGTGTCCACGGGCTGTTCAACTAGTCTTTTCTATAAAGACTTTGATAAAATATGAATACTGCGTTTCAGATGTATATTTCTGGAATTTTTTCTGCACAATATGTTTGTTTCTGTTGTTTTGATTGTGAGATCTAAAAAGAACTGTATATTTATGCATTTGTATACTCCATTACGTGCTTAACAAATGACCTATACAATGTTAGGCGTGCCCCAAATCTTCCAGACTGCATGTTAGGGGTGCATTGAGCAATAATAAAAGGTTGCAAACCACTGCCTTAGGCATTTACATTGAAACGAAAATGTTAGTTAATCTGAGGCAAACTAACTGCACCATTGGAGTGGAATAAATATCTCCTATTGATTCAGTTGGGGATTTTAACCTCTTGCATTTTAAAAAAGGTCTCTAAGGCATTGAAAAGCAATGCTTTTGATACCTCTATTGCTAAAGGGGGTTAAAAGCTGGAAAGCCTCAGTTTGCTAATCCCTGCTCTGTGTTCATCTGCATAGAACAGGCAACTGAATTGGGAAACTTGTCAGTTCAGTCTCTTCTCGCTGGACCAACATGGGAGCCACAATGGGGGCGGGGGCGGGGGTTCTTTTCAGACACTCATGGTGCTTCTCTGTTGGTCTGCCAGGGGTCACAATGTAGATCTGGCTTCATCAGCAGGAGAACAGATCTGCCTTGAAAGGGCACTGTCCTGTTGATACTTGCCCTTTAAAAGCATCTGTCTGTTTTCCTGCTATGATCAAAGCAGAGGCCGGAGTTGAATGTGTAAGGCTTTTATGCAGCATTAAAGGAAATAAATCCACATTTAAATGAAAGGAATCCCTTTATAAGTTATACATGTGATACATGTAATAATATTGATAACCAAGAAATAGGAAATACGGGATTATCAACAAGGGAAGGCTCTAAATTATTTGGCTTTATCATTTTTCCATCTGCAAACTGAAAAGGGAAGGCTTCTAATCTCAAATAATTTAAAGAAGCAGTATACTTTTTACAAAGAAATAAACACATACATTGTAGAGATTTTCTTGTTGAATAAAATAATGGTACAGCCACTGCTGAGAGATGCATATTTCAAGAGTTATTACAGACTACACTCTTGTTTTTTTTGCTAACAGGGCCCTTTAGTGGTTAGATTTCAATTAATCTTTTTTGTTGCATTCAGTGGGAGAGGTGAGTTAAAGGGATAGTAATACCTAAAATGTAAAAAAAAAATGTGTTGTAGGGTTTATCCCCCTGAGTAAAACAAGAGTACTCCCACTGCTGAAAGATGTTTAATTCAAAAGTTATTAATTTTCAAAGTTGAATTTTTTAGGTGCAATATCACAGTGGCCTGAAATTGTACAGTGGCGCTGTTACTACACGATCCTATGGACAGCTCTGGTCTCAGGACCATAAATCTCCATAGGATGGTGTAGCAACAGCGCCACTGTAAAATTTCAGGCCACTGTGATATTGCACCTAAAAAATTCAACTTTGAAAATTAATAACTTTTGAATGAAACATCTTTCAGCAGTGGGAGTACTCTTGTTTTACTCAGGGGGATAAACCCTACAACATATTTTTTTTTACATTTTAGGTATTACTATCCCTTTAATGACAACCAGTACTCCATAGAAGGTATAGAAATTGCTGACTCTTGCTATCAGTTTTAACTTACAAGAAGTAATCACACTGTCAGTCACTTCCTGACAACATGAGCAGTTATAACATTTGAATAAAATAGCTGGAGTGGGAGTACCCTGTAACATATACATAAAAAAGTTTACTACTTCTTTAATTGTTTTAGATTCATCAGCTTTTTTTAATTCAATAACAGATTTAGCTTTGTTGAACCTTTATTTCAGCTCAAACTAGACCTCAAAATGCATTTTAATTTTTATGCATTATTTCCTTGACTTAGTTTTCCATAGTAAGCAACAGCAATGCTGTCACCTAGTGGTGAATTTTGATTAGGAAAAAAAATCAAATTTGAGCTGTAATAATTTTTATTTAATTCTTAGCAGTAAGTATACCTTTAATTTATGCATTTTTTACAATAAAACATTATTATACATTTAAATATCCACAGATAAAAACAGTTACATTCCGAATAGTTACTTTTTCTCTCTGTTTAGCCATCAGTTGTGGAAGTTGTGAAAGCTGCAGTGATGGGATCCACCATTTTGCCTTTGCAAATACCTCGAAGTAGTAGTTCAGTGCTTTGCGATTTTCACTTCACACCAGTGTGATATTTAAAATATGATTTGCTAGAGCACTCACAATTTAATCATATGAAGTAGCTGCAAGGATAAAATGTCTGTCTCCATCACTTCAGCTTTATTAAAGGAATGGTAAACCTTTTTTAGGAAAGCACATCTAAATTGTATTGCCTTTCCTGCTAAGTAAAATAAGAATACTTCCAATGCTGTGAGATTTTTTTGTTCTAAAATTATCATATATGAGATAGTGGGAGAGCACTAAATGTATATAAAAATCTATAATCCACTTCTATATGCAGAGGAACTGTAATAAGTGTCGTATATGCAGTACACGAAACATAAATGTCCATAATTCAATATAAATCCTCAGAATTCCATTGATGTGTAAGTGTGAATAAATACTCTTTAATAACCCAGAGGAAGTATTGGAACACTACAAAATGCGTAGGAGATCAGGGAATATTGTAGTCCAATTATTACATTTAAAGTTTGTAGGAACTGTAGTCTATTGACCAGATAGACATTTATCCTCAGGTGGTAATGCATGCTGATTTGTCTTGAAGATTGAAATAGACTTGCGACATTAAAGTGATAGTAATGTTTCACAAAAACAGTAGCTCCAATTAATCTTCATAGTATTTGAGCCATAGAGAGCGTTATTTCATTACTGTGAGTGTTGTAGTTCAAGAGTAATTGAATGCTAAAGTTTCCCCCTCCTGCCCCTTTTACCTAGTGTAATCCCCCACTCCTCAGATGTGGAATCCAGTCCATAGACCAGACAGCTCACATCAAGGGTCAATATTTTTACTGTGAGAACAATGAAAACCCCACCCCCCTTGACATATTTTTCAACTTTTTCCCTTATCTTAATTGAAGATTGTTCCTCTCTGCAATCTACCTGGACACTCCCTGCTGCTCTGAGCTGAGCAGTGTTACATCAGTAAGAGGGACGGGAGGAGGATACTTTATCATTCAATTACTCTTGAACTACAACTCTGACAGTATTGAAATAACACTCTCCAAGGCCCAAATACCATGAAGATTAATTAGAGCTGCTTTTATTATGAAACATTACTGTCCCTTTAAGACACATCTACCTGCACTGGATCAGTTCCTCGTAGAGAGAGAATACATTGTCGTCCATATAGAAATAAATTATCTTAGAGAGGAGACCAATATCTGCACCTTTACCTGCTGTCTGTAAGATATATCATTTTCAGCTGTCAGTTACATGAGTTTTTGGCAATGAAACAAAAGGAATTATTACATTCAACTGATTGTTTCCGATAGCAATCAGTGACATCCACTAGGGGATGGCTAAGGACTAAAGACAGGAAAGAAAACATCTGTTATATTTTGGAATTACCCAGGTACAGAAGGGAGAGGTTACTAAAGAGCATGTATTAATAATAATTCTTTATTTTTATATAGCGCACACAGATTACGCAGCAAGAAGAAAAAAGAGAAGGGCGCCTCCTAGTGCAATATTGTTTGCAAATATCAGGACCTCCACTGATACACCACTGGTACTCACAATATAAAAGATCACTAAAAGTGATCAGTAGATCAAATAGGGGATTCTGACTGCCCCCACTCAGTCCTCCCAATTCCTGGATAAGATGGATGCTGCTACTCCAAAGGGACCCAGACCAATGGATCAGGAACCTCCAAATACAAAGGAAACAAAAGGGCAGAAGAGCGCAAACCAACAATAGACAATTCCTCCAAAAATGGAACTCCAGTGGACTATATACTGACACCCAAGTGACAGTTGTGCTGGTTGTGGATACAACCAGCAATATCCAACGGGGTATTCTTAAGCCGCCCCAGAAACAGCTACCACTCATGCGAATTGAAGAGATCAAAATCCAATATAAAATATATATAATCTATTTTTAAAAAAAGTTTTATTTTCTGCCAACAATATTTCAAATAAATAAACCTGTTATGATGCGTTTCGGAACACACAGGTTCCTTTTTCAAAGACCAGGTAGCAGAATATAATATAATGCCAATTGTTTGGCAGCGCTTTACACTCATATTGGTTCCTGTCCCCATTGGGGCTCACGATCTAAATTTGCCTATCAGTATGTATTTTTGGAGTGTGGGAAGAAACCCACGCAAACACGGTGAGAACATACAAGCTCATTGCAGATGTTGTCCTTGGTGGGATTTGAACCCAGGACCCCAGCGCTGCAAGGCTACAGTGCTAACCACTGAGCCACCGTGCTTACATTCACACATCAATGGAATTATGAGGATATACTGAATTATGGACATTTATGTTCCATGTATATACTTGTTATAGTTCCTCTGCATAAAGAAGTGGACTACTTACAAAGTATATAACTTTTTAGTATTTTATTTATATTGTTTATTTATATTTGTACACTTGTATATTGCCATTATTTATATTATAGATATCTTATGATGCTGGTTTTATATTCACAGTAAATTTGTTTAAATTATTTCATGTTGTCCTTTTCTGGTCTCTGCCTCGTTGATAAGCAGGATTTAGATCCATATTAGCGCGCATGTGATTTCAGGTATAGCTATGCACAGAAGTATGGATGTACAGTTAGGGAAAAAATAATTTGATCCCCTGCTGATTGTACGTTTGCCCACTGACAAAGAAATGATCAGTCAATACTTTTAATGGTAGGTTTATTTAAACAGTGAGAGACAGAATAACAACAATAAATCCTGAAAAACGCATTTCAAAAAAATTATAAATTGATTTGCATTTTATTGAGTGAAATAAGTATTTGATCCCTTTGCAAAACATGACTTAGTACTTGTTGGCAAAACCCTTGTTGGAAATCACAGAGGTCAGACGTTTCTTGTAGTTGGCCATCAGGTTTGCACACATCTCAAGAGGGATTTTGTCCCACTCCTCTTTGCAGATCCTTTCCAAGTAATTAAGGTTTTGAGGTTGAGGTTTGGCAACTTGAACCTTCAGCTCCTTCCACAGATTTTCTATGGGATTAAGGTCTGGAGACTGGCTAGGCCACTGCAGGACCTTAATGTGCTTCTTTTTGAGCCACTCCTTTGTTGCCTTGGCCATGTGTTTTGGGTCATTGCCATGCTGGAATACCCATCCACGACCCATTTTCAATGCCCTGGCTGAAGGAAGGAGGTTCTCACCCAAGATTTGATGGTACATGGCCCGTATATCGTCCCTTTAATTGTACCAACTGTTGTCACCTTCTCACCAAGCTGCTTGGTGATGGTCTTGTAGCCCATTCCAGCCTTGTGTAAGTCTACAATCTTATCTCTGACATCCTTGGACAGCTCTTTGGTCTTGGCCATGGTGGAGAGTTTGGAATCTGATTGATTGCTTCTGTGGACAGGTGTCTTTTATACAGGTAACAAGCTAAGATTAGAAGCACTCCCTTTAAGAGAGTGATCCTAATCTCAGCTTGTTACCTGTATAAAAGACACCTGGGAAACAGAAATCTTGCTGATTGATAGGGGTCAAATACTTATTTCACTCAGTAAAATGCAAATCAATTTATAACTTTTTTGAAATGCATTTTTCTGGATTTCTTTGTTGTCTGTCAGTGTTCAAATAAACCTACCATTAAAATTATAGACTGATCTTTTCTTTGTCAGTGGGAAAACGTACAAAATCATCAAGGGATCAAATATTTTTTTCCCTCACTGTATACAGATTTTTTATTGTACATTTAGTGCTCTCCTATTATCTCATGTAGAATTTTCATTTTAGATTTGTGTACACTTTTTCAGTTAGGTTAGTAGCCAGCTTTTTATTGGGGTCAGGTCTTTACTGTATAGTAGGTTGTTCTAGTTATAGCCGACCACCAATTTTCTCCATTTTATACCATTTTTGCCCCAAATTATTATAATTTACACAGTTTTTTTCACATTAACATTGCCACCTGGTGGGATAAAAATAACTAACAGACTTGCATACACTGGTCAACCCCTTGTAGAGAGAGAACATCGCTGTTTATATAGAACCAACTCTTCATTGAGAGGAAAACAATATCTGCACCTTTGCCTGCTGTCCATAAAATCTTTCATTATCAGCTGTCAGTGGTGGGATATACACTGAGCTGTGATAAAGAGGTGATGAAGTGGCAATTACTTCTCTAATGATATCACTTTTCCTATTTCTGTGTTATTCTGTGGAGCCTATGCACTACGATCCCTCAAATGGGATAAATCTTAGTGCATAGACTCCATAGTATTAGATAGGATTTGGAGAAGTGATATCATAGGAGAAGCCATCTCCACTTTATTAGCTCTTTATCACGCCTTAGTTAACAACTCCCCCTGGTGTCCAGACAGTTCACCAGGGGAGATTCACAAAGGCTTCTAAAGTAGAAATGATGTCTCGCGTGATATTACTACTCTAGTTCCTATGCTATTCTATGGAGCCTATGTAGTAAAATTTCTCAAATGAGAGATATTTTAGATCATAAGCTCCATAGAATAACACAGAAATTGGGAAAGCGTTATCACAGGATAAGTTATCTTCACTTTATCATTTCTTTATCACACCTTATTGCATCGCCCCCAGTGTTGAAACATTTACTGTATTGCATTCTGTGGGAGAGTTGAGCCATTGGCTACAGTTCTCTATAAAAAAGTGACATTAACAGAGCCATCATTTCATGACAGTTTATTTCCAAAATATAACGTTATCAATTCTTTAAAGTCACAGTCAAATTCCTTTTTTACTTTACATAAATTGTAAAGTGCATAATATGTATAATCAAATTGCCTCTATTATTATACATTGTTTTTCATTGTCACCTTTTTTTATTTACACTTTTGTATCCTTTCCATTAAACTCCCTGAGTTTCTGTTTCCAAAGGGCTTTTTTCATCTGGAATTACAAAAACAGGGATAGTGATACAATGTAATACTATCCATGCAGCCCTGAGTGCTCTGTATGCTATAGTGGAGGCAGTCGTTTGTGCTGCAGGGATGGAGTTAAAGTGCATCACTATCCCTGCTTTCACAGTGTCTGACAGAAAGCTCTCTGAAAACAGAATTTCAGGGAACTCACTGTCTGTGACAAAAAAGTGTAAATAAACAAAGAAACAGGTGAACATAAATAAATAAATATACAGTATATACAGGCAATGTCATTTTACATATTATGCACTTACAGACTATGTAACATAAAAGAGGGGACTGCCTGTCACTAGGGATGGGTGAACCCTTCCGCCTCAAACTGAAATCGGCAAAAAATGGCACTTTCCGCTTGGCGAAAAAATTTCCCACGAAAAAGTGGCAATTTTCCACTTTTTTCTGCTTTCTCGTTCATTGAAATCAATGGGAACATAGAAGTTATACACAACACATTAAAAATAATATTTTATTTCCCAAAGGCACAGTATAAAAGGGGCATGAGGGTGCCTGTGTTGGTAGGGTGTGGGGAAAGAATCATTTGAACAGGGGATGATTTTTGGGGGGCTTTCTTGACTGCTATTGGGGAGACAGTTAATAAAAAAAAGACATTTGTATTTAAAGTGACAGAGACAGGAACCTCCTGACATAAGCTGCCACTGGGGTGGACTGATACTTGACTTTTTGTAGAGGATGATTTGTTTGATTTGTTGTTAGAGGCCTTTGTAGGACTTAGACTTATTAGAGGCCCAAGCTCTGAAGAAACATTGATTTGTAGGACTTAAGCTTGTTTGGCACAAGCCCTAAGGAAACATTGATTTGTAGGACGTAGGCTTGTTAGAAACAAACCCCCCAAAGATTGTTTATTTTTTTGAAGGACTAGTTTTTTTTTCTTTTCTTTTCTTTCTTTCTTTATTTTTTTTTTCAAAACACAAGCCCTGAGAAAAAAATAAAAATGCCCTACTGGCCTAATGCTAGCAGGTCATGTTGGCCAGTGGCCACTGTTAAATGTCCTCCCGAGTCCTGAGTTGCAACTGTTGTTCATACTGCTGCTGCCGAGTTGTTTAAGCAGCAGGATGATTAAGCAGCTGAAAGGGAATGGGATCAACAATAGCAGTAACATGGAAGATGGATGATGAAGCTTCCACTTGCCATGATTGACTCCAGTGATGTGCCTGAGGCAGTAGCAGCAGTCTTTATGTGGAGAAAATAAGAAGTTGGCCATTAAATCTTCTCCACCTGCCCCTCCTCCAAAATCATGGATGTGTTGTTATTAGAATATATTTTTTCCCTTGAGAGCAGGAACTGTGGCTCTCATCAGCAACTGCAATGTGCACAGTGTGTGTGTGGTAAATAACATCTGGGGCACAACTGTATCCAAACACCATGACACCTGAAAGCAAGTACTGCCGCTGTCACTGTACCCATTTTCCAGACCCGCTAAGGACACATGACAACTTGCTGACAGTTTAATAGTAATGATGAACCCTCCCTGCCACCATCTTAGCATATTCTACCCGATGGAATCTCCTCAGATGCCGCTTGATGCACTGATTGCAATTCTCCTCCACCACACTGGGATGCGTGGTCAGTGCACC
Source organism: Rhinophrynus dorsalis (assembly GCA_037306005.1). Classification (NCBI taxonomy): domain Eukaryota; kingdom Metazoa; phylum Chordata; class Amphibia; order Anura; family Rhinophrynidae; genus Rhinophrynus; species Rhinophrynus dorsalis. The sequence goes on from CM074720.1 coordinate 149,604,489, forward strand.
ACACAGTGTGCAATAAGTAGAGACGAACTGCCACATCCTAACATCAACAGAGTGGGTATCATTTGGTGGGGGAGGTAATGAACGAGGAGGATTGGCAGAATATGTAGTTACCCTAGAATGTGATGGCGAGCTAGTTGTTCCACTCATCCGGGAACTTCCAGTCTCTGCCTGGGTTGTTCTATTCCTCCTCTTGTTTGATCTCCACCTCGCCTCTTGTTGCCTTTCTGGAGAGTCAGGGACAGCAAAAGCGTGTTTGATTTCTGTGGTGGGTGTTTGTCTTTAACATGTTTGTAGTAAATGTCATGGTATCTGTGTTTCATGTGTGTTATCAGAGCACTTGTGCCAAGGTGTGTTCCCTCCTTTCCTCTTCTCACTGACTTACCACAAATTGTGCACAGTGCCTTTGCTGATGACTGCACTGTGCCTGCCCCAATAGAAAAATAGTCCCACACCCATGATAACTTCAGGGGGAAGGGAACAGCTGGAGAAGAATGGCCACTTTCTTCTTGTCCTCCACATTGCCCTTCATTGTCTGTGGCAGCGGATAATGCTGCTGTTGCTGCTACTTCCTCAGATTCAGCACTGCAGCTAGGATCATGATTATTGCTACTGCTGGCAAGTGGAACCTGTCCTAGTCCCGCATCACTTGTGGACCCCATTCCCACTGTGTCCACAGTGGCCTGTGGAACACTAGCCTGCTCCTCAGCATCCTGCTGCCATTGCATCTCAGCATCAGAAGGAATTAGAGCAGTTGCAAATTCCTCTAATTCCAAAATGTCATTGCCAGTGGTGGTGGTGGTGATGTCTATCCTCATCCCTGTGTCCCATTCCTTCTCAGATTCTGCTAAAAAAGCCATCGATGTCTCTTCCACCCCAGCTTCTCTAGCATCATCACCACCACCACTAGTCCCTGTATGCTGTTGTTGCTGCTGCTCTATTCCAGACATCTCACTGCTGCTTGGAGGAGGTGACAAGCAATGGCACAGAGGGTCCCCTGCTGTCACACTTGTCATAATTTCTCCCCCCCCCCGAGTACTACAAGAAACACTAGCAGCAGGCAAAGTATTGTTGGCAGCAGGTTCAGCACTGGCAGCAGGTTCAGTACTAGCAGCAGGTTCAGTACCAGGAACAGGTATTACACTAGTGGCTGCAGGATCAGAAATGGTGGCACTGGCAGCAGGGGCAGCACATCTGGCAGCAGGTACAACACTAATGACTGCAGGTACAGCAAAGGTGGCACTGGCAGCAGGGGGAGCACATCTTGCAGCAGGTACAACACTAGTGGCTGCAGGTACAGCAATGTTGGCACTGGCAGCAGGGGCAGCACGTCTTGCAGCAGGCACAGGCAGCTGACCTGTCCTGCTCTCACTAGCACTACCCTTTTCTCCCTTCCTTCCCATTCCCTTTTCTCCCTCCCTTCTCATTAAATTCCCTAAGATCCCTTGAGGTGATTTATGGGGACTGGACAGCATTATTCCAGTACTGCTCACTTCCTCCTCCTCCTGCTCCTCAGACTCAGTGGACACATAATAAGGGTCCTTCCAGTTCCTCTTTTTATTGCTCATAGTGATAGGAGTCACTAATTTTTGCTAAATATCACAAGAGAACAGCACAGCACGTCTGTCTCGCTCTGTAGCTGTTTCTATTGTGTCTGCCTTCAGAGAAAATGTCACGTTTTTATAGCGGAAGTTAGAAAACAATGTAAATCAATGGGCGAAAACTTTTTAACCATTGAAAAAATGGCAAAACATTTTGACCAATGGACGTAAGATGCAAAAATTTGAACCGCTAGTTTTAAAGCGGATTTTCCCGCGAAAAAGCGGATAACAACGTGGTTTTAGCTAACTTTCCCACAGGAACACGGCAACAAGTTTTGCCCACCCCTACCTGTCATTTTAAAGGGGTACATAATTTTATGTATAAAACAAATATGTATTGCATATATTGTGCTGAGTACAATAAGTGTATAGCCACTGCTTGGAGATGCTTTATTCAAAACATATTACATTCCAAACTTGCAGAATATGTCAAGTCAATAAAAGGAGGCTGGCTGTCAGAGTTCTGTTAATGTTCCTTTATAGCAAGTTTTATATAATTAATTGTTTGCTTGGGAGGCCTTGACTGCATTGCTTTGCAGTGCACTTTTGGCCACTCTAACAACCAAGGGGTTAAAACAAAATACTGGTGTCTATGTGAATTGGCTTGGCATGTGTGTATTAAAAAAACCCACTATTAATCTTTAATAGAAAATGCAATTGTGCCCTTATAATAAAATGTAATATATTATGAGATCCTGTCATCACCACGTTAATAGTTTTTGAGCAGGAAAGTTGTCAGACTAATAAATTACATTAAGAGAAAGAAACTTAACACTGTACTACATGATTTTATTTAGACTGATCCCTTAGGGGTGTGCTCACTGCCATTTAACCCTTTGAGGGCCAGAGGGATATCCAACACATATCCCTCTGACATTCAGAAGATTAACCATTTGAGTGCCAGAGGGATAGCCAATGTATTGCAAAGTGTTAAGGACCAGAGAAGGTTGTGTGGTGTATTTCTATACAATGAGTTGCATAGCTCACTGGTCCTTAAAGGGTTAATCAGTGTATGTAGGGCACATAAAAATGTTACAATGATACCTACATACTAATATGTATATCTATATATATATATATATATATATATATATATATATATATATATATATATACTAGTTGTACACGGGCCACAGTGCCACCCAGCAATGGCCGCGATGCAGTCATGCACAGTAGAGATTGCCCGCACCGCGGCTGATACGGAGTGGGGCTTTCTGAATTCAGACCGTAGATCAAAGGTGCGTAGAGAGAACTACGGTCTGAATTCAGAGCCCCGCTCCTTCATCAGCTGTGGCACGGGGCAGTCTGTAGTGTACATGACTGCAGTGCGTGCAGCCGTCTCTGCTGCGCATGGTGGCTTCTGACAAACACACATTTAGCGAATTATTATATAGGAAATAAACACATACATATAACATACATGTAACATTATAGCATTAATTGTTTGCATTTAATGTCTATGAACACCACAAGATATTTCATATGTGTTGCCCCATACTTTAAAATGGAGAAATTACATGGGATTTCATTGTCTACAGTTGAGTTAATAGTCTCTTCAGTGAGATCTGTTCCTCATGTCTTCCTCCTGACTATGAATTAACAAGGCAAAGAGGTAATTGGTCTTCAATTTTTCCTGAGCATTTTTTCCTGAGCATTCAAAAGGGGTAGCTTTGAGGGCTTCCCTGCATTAAAGTGCTAATGATGGGACAGTGCATGTATTGGCATTCACTACACATAAATATTGTGGAGTACATTCACAGTGGCATAACTAATCAATGGAGGTCCGCATAGCATAGGCACATCCACAGCCTTTGGGAAAGGGCGAGAGAACATATTTAATCCAACGCTCCTTAATCTTAGGTAATGGGTGTGGGGAGGAAACTTTTTTAATCAACTCACCCCTTGGGCAGGGTGTGGGGGGACTTTTTTACTAGTGTTGAATCCTCTGATATCTAGTCACAGAGGAATTAGTGTATTATATGCAGATGGATGATTTAAATCCCAACGAGGTCTGCTGTGGCCTTAGCCTAGCAACAAACTGTGTCCTATGACATTACTAGTGACATAAATGGAGAAACACTCCAAACTGAACCAATCAAATGAGATTAAAATTGTAGACTTCTTTTTGGCATTGACGCTAGAACCAAAGCTGAATTTTTGTCTTTGGGAGGTTAGGATTAACCCTTTGAGTACCAGATAGGTATGCAACTCATTGGCACTCAAAGAGTTAGAGCTTTTTTTTGGCTAATAGCACATCTCTAAATGGAAGACCTCTCTGAAAGACCTCTGTGTGTATATATATATATATATATATATGCATTAAAAGTTAGTATTTTAGTATTTTACTGCTCAATTGCTGCTACTGCGACATTTTTAGTAGCAACTATAGAAATGTACAGCTCTCAGTTTACAGGTCCCCCAGTGCTTCTCTTCCTCAGAGCAGATGCTGTGAGCACTAGAGAATAAGGTGATGATTCGTGTTGTCTGTTGTGTTGTCATGACTTGAACAGCTAATAGGAATACAACTGCTACTAGCATGTACATCTCTTACAGGAGGTGGGAAAAGAAGCTTGGGGTTGACCTTTACAAAATATAGCTACAGTTATTAATGCTGCTGTTCCAAAATGTGAGGGTATGGCGATTAAAGAGTAAAAGACTGGGCCCAAGCCCTAATTTTTTTAATATACATGAGTGAAATGTTAACATTTCTTATGAGTTAATGATACAATGTAGGCCATTGCTTCAAGTATATTGCTTTAAAGTGGTATTTTCTCCTAACTGACAAAATACTTTTCTAGCCGAAATACCTAAAAAAGAAATGGTGTTATACACCCTTACATACCCTGTACTTCACGTGAGCATGCATAGAAATTCTTTGTTTGTTTTATAAGACATAAAATATAGTGCTCTGAGTCATTCCTGCCTTTTCCAAGGCTTCCATTGATTGTCCATGATTATCTGTGAAAAGGCTGAGATATGATAGCAGTTTTTCTGAATATAAGAGCAGTGGTTACTATTCATTATTAATTAACGTTAGCTCTTATCTCTCAATACAAACAGCACAAACAACAGATGCTCCTGTCATGGTTTGACTAATCTGGTCTAACACTCACCTATTGATTACTGCTGCCTTTCCTTCCCTGAGCCATGCTGAGTCAGCTGATGCTTAACGAACTGCCTTGACCTCTCAGTCTCCATGGTTACTCACCTAACTGTTATCAGCCAACCCCTTCCAGGGTATTTAAAGCAGCTAGGCTCACTTCCTCCTTGCCCTTGTGTTTGTTGCTGGCTGTTGTGAATTCTCCTGTGCTCCTGTTTATCCATGTATGACATGGCTTCCTTTGATGACCCTTCTGGCTCCTGACTCCTGGCTTGTTCCTGATATCGCTGACTTCTGTGTTCCTGACTCCGGCTTGTCTGAGTACCCGCCTTAGTTCCTGACCCCAGCTTGTCTTTTGGTTTATGCTCCTGGATCACAATTCTGTTTTGTCTGTTCTTCGGTTACTTTAATAAATGCTTTGCATTTTATATTTTTGTGTCTATCTGGTTCCTGGTCCCTAACAGCTCCCTGAATAGGCTGATTTACATATGCTTTAAAAACAAGTTTAGGATTATGTTAGGGGTGCAACATATGAATAATTAATTTTTACATATCCTATCTATAAGTATGTGATACATTAAGTTATATCAAGCTTTTTAATAATTACAGTATTAGGAATCCTATTCTTGATACTCCTAAATTACCTCAGAAACTTAATAATGTACAGTTCACCTTTCATATTTTCACAGTTATTGGATGTTCACTGAGTTCTCTACATTTAGGCCATTTCCTCTTCATTTTACCTTTTTCTTCCTTTAAACCACTAATGATCAAAAGCCAACCCCACTGAAAGAAACTAGGAGAAACAGCATGAGGGTTGGTGGAATTTGCAACCTGAAAGCAAAGCCTTTTCACATTGTCATAGCAACACAATAAAATAAACACACAAAACCCCTTCCCCCAACATTTTATCATACTTATCTCAGTTTTGTCATGGAAGGCATTTCAGTAAATGAAAAAAAATGCTGCTTGGGGATGATTGCAGATGTAGTCAACAACATCTGGAAGCCTGACAATTACCTAGCCCTGGTCTGCATACCTTCTACCTAAAGGAGAGGTAATACCCCCTAATGATAACCCTACATTTAACTTGACCAGTAAACCATAATGACCCCTATGAATTTTGCCCTTGTTCCATTTTTTTTTAGGAGATAACATCTTCAATTAGTCCTGGATGTCATGTCCAAGGAAGTGGTCATGATAGTTTTTAAATATAGTTGCAGATATTTATTTAGGGCTGGTTAATTTCCAGAGAGCCACCTTTCTGAAAACAAGACCTAAGGAAAGGTTATGAAAAGTTCATCACTTGGGAAGAACACGTGGAATGCAAGGACGTTTAAGAGTAATTATCTGGCTGCCTCTGTAATTTCTTAAACAAGGGACTGCTCTTAAAATAATAAAAAATACCCCCCAGCTATTACTGCATGGCATTCTGCCATTTTACTTTGCATCTCATCTCCACAGACTATGTGTATGTGTAAATAGGAATTAGTAATACACAGATGTGGTTGCACATTCACACATTCTTGCCCCACCTTTTGTGCTCTGCGTAATTCACTTTTTAAAAGTGTCCATTTATTCATATTATGGACAAATGATGTTACCTGTATTTTAGGTTCATGCTTATTATTCTCTAACATGCTGATATTTTATGTAACCTGAATCATTTTTGTCTATATTTATTAAGTATCATCTGTAAGATTCCAAAGGGGTGTTCATTTCATTGTAAAGCAATGCATTGGACACTCCTGTGGCACTCAGATTGTTAAACATATACCTGTTTGCATCATACAGTAAGGTTGCATCATCTTGTTCCATTCCAGAGTGGAAAGTAATGAATCACTATGGCTTACGTATGTGTCAACTGAAAAAACAAACAAACATTGTAGTGTAGATTATGTTACTTCATTAATGCATACCTCCCAAGTGTCTCACTTTAGGAGGGACAGTCCCTCTTTGAGACTCAAATCCATCTGTCCCTTTTTCCCACCCTGAAAGACCCGATTGTGTGGTGTATATAAGTGTATCACACTGCTCCACAGCAATAAAACGCACATTAATGTTTGTTTAAACTTCAGTATTTGTGTTCAAATATTAGTTTGTGTAAATAAAATACTTTGATCTAAATAATATAATTTAATAGAAGGGATTAGTAATACTTAAGTATTACTATCTCTTTAAGCAATATATACATAACCACAAGGTCCCTTCTTGCTCCCCCAATCAGGCGATCCTGGAATTCTTAAAGGGCAATTATCTTGTTTTACTAAGATTACTTCTATGGGAGCAGACTTAGTAAAGAGTTCAGGGCTGCTCTGTGTAGTTCCAAAAAAGCTCATTTCAGCCATTTGGGGGATAAGAAAACTGCACTCTGTCTAGTAGAAATCTGGACCACATCCCACAAGTATTTGGCACTCTGTTACAAACTTCGTGGGTGGAGCATGCAGCCTCCATAGACTCCCTATGGCATGTTTTCATGGACGGCAGAGAGGGTTTTATAGGGAATGTATTGTGCCGGCATACAGGACCAAAAATGGAGACCCACATTCTGCTCCCTCTTTTTTACCTGCGCGACTTTTCCAAAGGGGACATATCTACAGATAAGGTCCTGTGCTTGTGATAAAAGCTCTTTAATATTTTATTGCTAATACAATCAATTGGTCAAATAAATTGTATGGACAATTTTTGGTTTAAAATGGATTAAGGGTTATAGATTAATTCCATAGTAACATTAAAAATGCAATTACATTAGAGTGTAGCTAGTTATCAGTAGCCTATAACTAAAAAGAATGGACCTTTTGCTGTGGGGTGAACAGAAAGACGCTTAAAAAATGTTATTCTGAAGGGCTGCTTAAAGGGATAGTAATGTTTCAAAATAAAAGCAGCTCCAATTAATCTTCATAGTATTTGGGCCATGGAGAGTGTTATTTCAATACTGTCGTAGCTGTAGTTCAAGAGCAATTGAATGATAAAGATTCCCCCTCCTGCCCCTTTTACTGATGTAACACTGCTTATCTCAGAACAGAAAGGTGGTGTCCAGATGACTTGCAGAGAGGGACAATCTTCAATTAGCATAAGGGAAAAACCTGTCAAGGCGGGGCAGGGTTTCCATTGTTCTCACAGTAAGTTTGTCCCTTGCTGTGAGCTGTCTTAAGACCGGATTCCACATCTCAGGTGAGCAGTGTTACACTAGGTAAAAGGGGTGCAAGGGGGATACTTTATCATTCAATTACTCTTGAACTACAGCTTGTGCAGTATTGAAACAATACTCTCCATTGCCCAAATACTATGAAGATGAATTAGAGCTGCTTTTAATTTGAAACATTACTATCCCTTTAAGAATCAATGCAACCCTGCAGTACGTGGTTCTCATAAACTTCTTGAATTGAAGGGGAAGCCTTTTAACTCCTTGTATACTGAGCTGTGAGCCACCTGTGAGCCTTATCTTTATGTTGTGTTAATAGTCTATGCACAATCCTATAATCAACTGTAGCCTATATCTAGAGTTGCCACTTAGTAAATTACAGGCAGTCCAGTAAAAGTCCTGCTTGGAGCCAGTGATATATCAATACAAGCAGAAGAAAAACTGAAGCAGAAGTTAAAAAAATAATTTCAGTTCTTGAAACAATGTAGAGCACAAGAGAACATTCTAGAGTCATACAAATCTTTTCAGAACAAACTGTATATAACATTGGAATTGGGAGAGAGGAACAAGGGAAACACTTGAGAGGGAGGGAGGTAGAGGAGGCATGAGCAGGAGTACTAGAATATGTGGGAGAGCGGGAGAGGGTGGGACCATGAAAAAAAGAGAGGGAAAAAAATGTGATAGAGCAAGAGAGAATGGTAGAGACAAAATGGGGGAGAGTGAGAGAGAACGGGGCAGCTGCCCAGCAGTCCTGTCTTATTAATCCACTGAAAAAGGTTATTTTTAAGATTTGTGATTCAGACCTGTCAGCAATTTTTAATTCTCTTTAAAGTTAACTAAACATCTTAAAGTAACAGATCCACTTTGATACAGGATATAGGCATATATTACAGCACACTACCACTGGTTTTATTTATTAGATTATCATTGAGGTCCATGTAGACATTTGTAAAGAAAACCCTTGCTAATGTTATCACCTGTAATGTGATCCAGGCCATAATCCGCTAGTTGAAGGTAATTAGATTGTGTGGTTTTAACAGTCACCATACAATTCATTGCAATACAATGCGTTGCATACTTATTGGTCATCATACGGGTAATACTCAGACAGCACCATGCAACTCTATGTAAAAAGCTCATTTAATAAGTTATTATGTAAAGGTTACATTATGTAAAGGTTACATTTTAGTTTTTCCTAGGTCATTTGGCCTCTTTTAGTCCAATGCCGACTTCTGTTTTTCTCATTAATTCATTTTTACGTACATTTCTGAGAATGTTGCAACATATTTTTCCTATGAAAGCTTACATTTTAACACAAGCATTCCTTTAAGTTCCATTTATATTTTACAACATACCACTTGGTGGCAGCAAAGCAACATTGGAAAACCCTTCGGTTCAAACCTGCCAGAACAGTAGGAAAAAGTAAACAGAACTCAAGTATATCTTGAGCGAGATGGGAGTGTTTTTACAGCATATAAACTGCGCTATCTCACGTAACCATAGATATGAAAACTGCTTCTTACATCTTTACAAGGCTTTGGTTATTGTAGTGTAATGTGGCTTGTAAACTTTACTTGTTTGAACTGTGTTTTATATGTAAGCACTTTTATCTGACCAAAAATCTGTGAGTATGCTTTACTTATCTCTTATAATGAAAAAGAATAATATAAGATTTTGTGATTACATAAAAAAACATGTTTCGCTTCTTCATGTCATCTCAGAACAATAAAACAAGTAAAGCAACGTATTTGAAAGTAAGGTACTTAAACCCCTCCTTTCTTTAAATACTTTGTTTAAGAAGCTACACTAAACCAATAATGTGTTGGGGTTTTTTTTGTTAGAGGAAAAGCTAAGAAATAAAAGTAAAGGAGTTAGGTGGTTTGGATTTTTTTTTAACCACAAAGTAAAACTCTTAAGAGCTGGTTCTCATGTGCAACAGAACTGTAGCAACCCACTGCTACTGACCTATTACATGTGTTCTTTCTCTCACTTTCTCCTGACTTCCTAAGATGATCCAAATGCAGGAGTGGTGTATCTGATAGCTGGCCCAGGAAATATTATTGGGTGGTGCCCATGTGGGTCACCTGTTTATTGCAGACTGCAATAAGCATCTCAAGCTCTAACAACCGTCATATGAAACATCTGCCTGCAGACCCTTTGTCCGCCAAGCAGACCTTCCATTACTGCATTTCTCTGTGGACACAGTGTAGATTCAACTTGATTGAAGGCGATACTCACCTGTGTGAAAGTCCCCATAGCACACCATAGTACTTTCACTGCCAGGAACTCATCAGTACTGCATCACTGCATTGGTATCACCCATGTGAAAGGGGCCTAAGGAAAGGGGAGCATTTCTGGAACAAAGTAAATGCACCTTGCAGAAAGTCCCTTTGATTTAAATAGGGCTTTAAAGCCTTGGTGTTCTAGCAAGGTCTCCAGTGCAATGCTTCTCAATGCATTGGAGATCTCACTAATATTCAAGGGGTTAAATACCCAGTTTAAATCAATGAGAATGTTAATTCCCCCATATGGTGCAATTGGGTTGGTTCAGAATTGTTCACTGTTTGCTTTCTGCATCTGCAGAAAGTACTAAAGTAATAATGGCAAATCTGGAGCAAATAGAGCCGGATTGACACTCCACGGGGGCCCTAGGCAAGGTATCAATTTGGGACCCCCCATACCTCTCTAACTTTGGCTACCTACACATTGTTTAGTTTACATTACAATTTGCCACTCAAAGGGATATACTACAGTTTTGTGGGCACTATCACTCAAAGGATTATCCAATGACTGGATAACCCTTTGAGTGCCTGTGCCCACAAAACTGTAGTGTAAACTAAATACTGTGTAGGTAGTCAGGGTTAGGGAGGAAACCCATAATACATTACTTAATTTTTGTCCTCTCTCTGCCCCCTGGGACAGTCTGCCCCTGGTATGGAGATTCCTGTAAGAAATACCCCCACCAGCTCCAACTTGCCCCCACCAGCTCCACTTTGCCCCCATCAGCTCCAACTTGCCCTCATCAGCTCAAGCTTGCTTCCACCAGCTCCAACTTGCCCCCACCAACTTCACTTTGCCCCCATCAGCTCCAACGTGCCCTCATCAGCTCCACTTTGCCCCCCACCAGCTCCAACTTGCCCCCACCAGCTTCACTTTGCCCCACCAGCTCAACTTTGCCCCTATCAGCTCCATCTTGCCCCCCACCAGCTTCACCTTGCCCCACCAGTTCCAACTTGCCCCCACCAGCTCCATCTTGCCCCATCAGTTCCAACTTGTCCCCCACCAGCTCCACTTTGCCCCCAATCAGCTCCAACTTGCCCCCCATTACAAACCTGTAGCTGCTGGAGCTCCCGCGTGGTCTTCTCTTCAGCAATGCAAAGCGCGCTGGGAGATGTTGACTCCCAGCACGCTCTGCATTACTAAAGAGGCGACGAGGGAGCACTGTGGCTACACAGACCTGACTGTGTTGCGGTGCCAGACGGAGGAGCCCTGCTAGCTGGAACGGTGTTCCTTCACGTTCCTGGAGGACTAGTTGAGACGGTTGAGTGCAAGAATGAGGCTTCCTCCGGGCCCCCTCATTGGACCGGGCCCTAGGTAGGTGCCTTGTGCGCCTTGCCAATAATCCGGCTCTGGGGGCAAACTGTTTACTCCATGTAGAAAAAAATAAGCATTCCCTAAATCCCCTTTGATTTAAATCGGCTTTTAAATACTTGAATGTTATAGAGGTCTATAATGCATTTTACAGTGGTGCTTTTGCTACTGTAGTCTATGGAGGGTTATGACCATTGTGGCAAATGGACAGCTGTAGCAACAGCTCCATTGTAAAGTTTCAGGGTATAGAGATACTGCATCAAAAACGCTATAAGTGTTATTATACTATATTATTATTTATTATTATTATTATTATTATTATACTATTTATTATTTAAGAACCCCTGAGGTTTCTGATGGAAGCCCCTAAATCATTTACTATTCTTTTAGGTTTAGTTGTAGCCTTTCTTTACTTCCCTCCCTATGCAAGGGAAATGCAGCCACATTTATGTTTTATGCTTCATACCTGAGACTCTCCTGATCTGCCATGGAGATTCTGGTTTTCAGGCTGAATTATCGGGTTTCCGGGGACAGAGTCTGATTTTTCTGCTGTGGTTAGTTTCTTTTCCTTCCCACCCTGTTCCTCCTGCTTCCCACCCACTTCTCCTCTTTCCCACCCTGTTCCTCCTATTTCCCTCCCACCTTCCTCCCACTCCCCACCCTTTTCTCGTCCTTCCAAGCCTGTTCTGCCCACTTACCACCCACTTCCTGCCCACTTTATGACTCAAATACACTTTAGCCATTCCCACACAATTAAGCCCCACCCCCTTTATGAGACAAATCACATCACTGACATCCTCTTGTAAATAGCACATGAGCCCTCTTTGGAGGCTATAGATGAGCAAGTTCCTAGGTATAGTTATGCTCCCAGAATAGCTTGTGTCCTTCCTAATATCTGCCCACAGGGTTATATTGGTTACTGTCTGTAAAACCAGGACTATTATGAATCTAAGGTGATGCTCCCTGAAATAGGAATGCCAGGTATGCCCAATCATTAAAATGCCCCTGCTACCTAGTCACAATTCCAAACATACACGGGGCAGGGCTGTCCAAGTTCAGTCCTCAAGGGCCACTAACAAGCCAGGATATAAGGATTTCCCTGATTAAGCACAGGTGAGTCAGTCAAAATGAATCAGTGATTAATTCAACTGAGCTTAATCAGGGAAATCCTTAAATCCTGGCCTGTTGGATTCCCTTGAGGACTGAACTTGGACAGCCCTGCCTGGGGGCATGCTTCTTGCCAGTATGCATTGCTACATCCAATGTTTACATCCTTTTCTCAAGATACATTAGGGTGAATGTAGGAATTTGCCAGCACAGCTCATTATCTGTGCTAAGACTTTGGCCTACAATCCATGTGTCTGCCCTCCAGTGTATATGTATTAGAGATTATAATTACTTTAGTGCAGACTGGTGTTCACACTCCACCATTGTTATTACTAATGTGGGGAAGCCAGAAATTTGAGTACTTTTTACACTGATTTGTTCAGTGCCTTGTTAGTACATGGTGTTAAAAGGATATAGGTAAAAGGTGGTACCGTGTTAGCTGTAGAAATTCAGGATACTGGTAGAGTAAAGGGGTAATAACACTTAATTCTGAAAAATATATCCTACAATATGTGCCTTGTTAGTATAAGGTGTTAAAAGGATAGTAACACTTAATACTAAAAAATATTTAATGTAGGGTTTATCCTACTGAGTGAAACAAGGGTACTCCCACTGTTCTCTTTTATTCAAACATTATTGCAGTGCAAATTAGATGTTTTTTTGGGGGGTGCAGTGTGGTGACATTATGATGGCCTGAAAGTTTACAGCGAAGCTTTTGCTACAGCATCCTATGCAATTTTATGGTCAACTGACCAAACCTATGCTGCTGTAGAAATATCATCATCAAAACATTTCAGCCCACAGACGTACTGTTCCCAAAAATGCAAATTTGAGCTACAATAACTTTTGAATAAAACATCTCCCAACAGTGGGAGCATCCTTGTTTTACTCAGCTGAATAAGTACTACAATACATACTTTTTATCAATATTAAGTGTTACTATCACTTTCAGTGCCAAATTGATATCCAACACTTTGTGGCACTGAAAGGTTACAAAAGCATACCCCAAAATGCCCATACACTCATACCCTGCTCTTTCTTAGCACAAGTAGTATAAATAGGTGACATTTATGTGAATAAAGTTAGTACATGGATTGTAGGCAAAAAAATGGATTCCAGCAACTAATTCAGAGCGGAATCATATGAATACATTTAAGTGAGTCTGATGACAGGACAAAAATGTAGAACAACTGCACTTAAGGGAAGACAAGCAAAGAAAAAAGATGCCAAAATGTACATTGATTTAAATGTGGCTTTTAACCCCTTGAATGATTGAGTGGTTTCCAGTGCAAGGCCTCTCTAGCATTCAAGGGGTTAAAAGCCCCACTTAAATCACTGTGAATTTGAATTTGTCCCTTATGGTGCAGTGGGTTTGCTCCAGAGTTTCTCCTCTCTTTTTGTGCATGTGACCCTAAATACAAATGTTCAGACGAGGTTTTCTCATACGTAGCTAGAATGGCCTAGTTCCAAAGAATCTTTGAATCTTAAATGCCACCGCAAGTATTCTGTTAATGCTACAGGCATCTTGTGTAAATCCTTTTACCCTTTAAATCCCAGAGGGACGACCAACACATTGCATTGGAATGCACTAGTCAGTCCTCTGGCATTCAGAGAGTTAAATTTTAAACCAGAGGAAGCTTATCTTGTTTATTTTATTTTAGATTTGATTTATTAGGAGACAATTATTCCACATATAGAGGGATATTGTGTTGCTATGTTGCTCAGCCATTTTATAATTTTATGTCATATGTGTAAAATATTTTTTTTTACTTTCTAGTTAAAAGCAGAAAAGAAAAAAATATATACATATTTAAGTTTAAAAGAGCTTTATTATCCTACATAATAATTCGCTAAGTGTAGTAGTACAGACTGCCCGCGCCGCGGCTGATAACGGAGCAGGGCTCTAAATTCAGACTGTAGTCCTCTCTGTGAACCGAAAGTGTGCAGAGAGGCCTACGATCTGAATTCGGAATGCCTCGCTCCGTGTCACCTGCGGCGTGGTAAGTCTCTGCTGTGCATGAGTAAAGTCAATTGACGTGGTAGGAGAAGACAGAAAATATGGGTGAAGGGAGGATGTCAGGGTGAGGAGGGGAGGGGAAACATTGTAGCGAGGGGAAGAAAGGATTGAGGAGGGAGAAAAGTGGATACAGAAGTGGGGGTTGGAATCAGGGGCAGGGAGGAATGGGGGGAGGTATTTTGGAGTAGGGGGTAAGGGAGTGGGGCAAGTATAGGGGAGTGAGAAAGGGAAGATCCAGAGAAAAGAAAATATTTCTAAATATACATAAGTAAAAAAACAAAACAAAAAGAAAAACAAACAAACAGACAAACACTGAGCCAACTGCTGCTTGATCTGTCATATGCTGAGGCTGACGTTTTAACTTAAAGGGATAGAAATGTTTCAAAATAAAAGCATCTCCAATTAATCTTTATAGTATTTGGCCCATGGAGAGTGTTATTTCAATACTGTCAGAGTTGTAGTTCAAGAGTAATTGAATGATAAAGTATCCCCCTCTCACCCCTTAACTGATGTAACACTGCTCACCTCAGAGTAGCAAGGTGGTGTCTAGGTGGATCTCAGAGAGGGACAATCTTCAGTTAGCATAAGGGAAAAACCTGTAAAGGGGGGGGGCAGGGTTTTCATTGTTTTCACATTAAGAAGATTATCCCTTGCTGTATTAAGACCAGATGCCACATCTGAGGGTTGGTGGCTTAGACTAGGAAAAAGAGGTGGGAGGGGGAAACTTTATCATTCAATTACTCTTGAACTACAACTCTGACAGTATTGAAATAACACTCTCCATGGTCCAAATACTATGAAGATTAACTGAAGCTGCTTTTATTGTGAAACATTACTATCCCTTTAAGTCAGTAAATTCTGTAGCAAACCAATTGCAGCATAGTTGTCAAATACAGATTTCCATTGATTTAAATGTGTCTTTTAACACTGTGAACTACTAGGGAGAGAGGGTTTCTGCATGGAACTTCAGACAGACATGACTGGCTGATACCATTTGTGGTCCACAGTGACTGGATGTTGTGATGATCATTGCAATAATGTAGTTGCCTCTGTGAGCTTCTACATAAGCTGTGCAGATACTCCACCTGCAGCGCTTCCAGCAACCATTGTAGATTTCAGGAAAGCATGAAAGCCGATTTTATACATACCATGTAGTACATCACGTGCAAAAACTTTGTATAGAAAACTTTAAAGGGATAGTAAAGTCCCAAAAAAAGTGTCTTCTAAATGGAAGCTGCAATAAAAAAACACTTAATGCGCTTAATCCTTTCTCTCAAACCGTTATGGTTTGAGAGAAATAAGAAAATAAAGTCCTCAGTTCCCTCCCCTTTCTGCCTGACGAGCCGTAAAGCTGTCAGAGGCAGAATACGGTGGCCCGACTGTAGGCGGCTCTTCAAGAGCGCTGTCATCGGGATATCTAAGTATAATTACTTCAGCAGTATGATCTACAACGTGTACCTGGCTTGCAAGCACACTTTGTAGACCATTCCGATGAAGTAATTATACTAAAATATCTAGATGACAGCGCTCCTGAAGAGCCGCCATCTGGTCCCGGAAGCAGGATCTCATGACATCTGTACATGATCATCTGTACAACGGACGCATGAGAAGGGGGAGGGAGCGGAGGTCTTTATTTTATTATATCTCTCAAACCATAACGGTTTGATAGAAAGGATTAAGCGCATTAGATGTTTTTTTAGTGCAGCTACCATTTAGAAGATACTTTTTTGGGACATTACAATCCCTTTAAACTGTACTTTTACATCAAAATAGGGTGACATCATCACACTATAGAGTAGCACATGCCTTAAAGTGACATCACTTTAACACAATTTAGCCTATTAATTAAAAATGACTTTCTAATGGAAACCTACAAAGGTGGTGAGAGTGATTTTTGGAAACGTGAGTAATTAATTATGCATGAGTTATCTGACGAAGTCAAAGAACAAAGATCTCCTGAGATCAAATTCCCCAACTAATAAATCAAAAATCTCTAAAGCTATTAACCTGTTTGGAAAACAAAAAGCACTGTTTAGATGCAATTTAAATAGATACATTCAATGAGACTAAAACGGTGTAGGTAACAGGTCCACTTTAATGGGAAAATATAGAGGCAATGCAAGATCTTTTTCAACCTCTGAATGAGCCCTCTGTGCTAATGAACCAGAGTTCCATAGCTCATAACTCATTGACTCTCTGCACCGTTTCAGCTCACAGAAATCAGCAGAGCTGTTTGACATCCGTGCCTTACTGTGGGTTCATGGGATATTTTTCCTATATCTACAGAAGCCCACTGATCGTAGATTTCCAAACACAGGGCTACAATGGGGTTCCTATGGAGAAAGGAAAAAGGTCCCAAGAGAGATGAGCTAGACGGTGATTCTGATATTACCTGGAAGTGTAGATATCAGTAATCTGCAAAAGTAACCAGTGGAGAATGGTGTTTTATAAACTACTAGTTTAAAAGCCCGTGTACATGGGCCAAAGTTCAGAACACTCACAGTCTCTACTGTGCATGACGGCTTCTGACAAACGTCCTTAGCGAATTATTATATAGGATGAGGACTATGTCCCCATAGCTCTGGGGGCACTGGTAGTGCATTAAAATATTATTGTATTGACCTTATAATTACCCTTAATGTCACATTGCAAACCTTTTTCTGGATTACATTAGTCTGGATTACATTAGCGTGGGATAAGATATTAGTCAGAGATTTTCCCCCAAAAAATAACGTATTATTTGGTTTGAGCCATCCCATTTTGGTAGTGTAGTATATTTGGGAGCACACGTATGGTAAAATAGCCATGAAAGATCATCAGAGACAGCTAGTTCAGCTATTTCATTGAAGTACATTAGGATTGAAATGTCTCTTTGGCTCCCAATCAAAAACTTTTTGCTTCAATAAACTGAGTTTGTTGAAGTGACTTGTTATGAGAAATCATTTGCATATACCAAAGTCTTTAAAGTGTGTCATTTTTTAATGTTTTAGCTTTCCAGAATTAGG
The DNA here is from genome assembly GCA_037306005.1 of Rhinophrynus dorsalis. NCBI lineage: Eukaryota > Metazoa > Chordata > Amphibia > Anura > Rhinophrynidae > Rhinophrynus > Rhinophrynus dorsalis. The sequence goes on from CM074720.1 coordinate 149,622,052, forward strand.
TGCCTGTTATGCTCATATGAACAGTGGCCAGTAATAATTATCTACTAATTAGCATCATATGTTGAAACTCATTTCACTTCCTGCCGTATTTAACCCAGACAAGGATTCTAAGGGCTACTGCACACAGAGCATAACTGATTCACCTTCATCATGTTGAAGTCTATCTACAACAACTGCTTAATTTGTAGATTCAGACCATTTGGGATTTGATTTGGGGCTGTTTGTAAGTGTTTTCAGCTCTCTAGAGTCTTTTATCGATTCACTGGAAAATCAGGCCTATTTGGAAGTGAATCTTTAGGTGCATGTGGCAGTGTAATTGATCAAAGCTTTGAAACATAGAAACACAGAATTTGATGATAGATAAGAACCATTCGGCCCATCTAGTCTGCCCATTTTCCTGCTGTAAAAATTTCAAACCTTATTTGGTCCTTGGTTTTGTCTTATGTTTAGGACAGCCTTATGTCTATCCCATGCATGTTTAAATTCTGTCACTGTATTAACGTCTACCACTTCTGCTGGTAGGCTATTCTACTTATCTACTACCTGCTCAGTGAAGTAAAACTTTCTTACATCATGTCTAAACCTGTGTCCCTCTAGTTTTAGACTATGGCCTCTTTATCCTAACATTTTTACTGCTTTGAAATGTACTTCCTTCCTGCACTTTGTTGAATCCCTTCATGTATTTAAATGTTTCAATCATATCCCCTCTCTCTCTTCTCTCATCCAAGCTATACATGTTCAGATCCTTTAGTCTATCCTCCTATTTCTTTTCCTGTCACCAGTCACCATTTCAGTAGCCCTTCTCTGAATTTTCTATATCCTTCTGGAGATGGGATCTCCAGTACTGTACACAATACTCTAGGTGAGGTCTAACTAGAGATCTGAAGAGTGGCATGACCACTTCCCTTTTCTACTACTAATGCCCCTAGCTATACAACCCAGCGCCCTGCTTGCTTTCCCCACCACTTTATTACATTGCCTGCCTACATTTAAGTCATTAGAAATAATTACTCCCAAATCCCTTACCTATGTTGTATCTGACAGCACAGTACCCTTAATAGTATATTTTTCCTTTGGATTTTTATGTCCCAAGTGCATCATTTTACATTTATCAACATTAAACTGCAGCTGCCACACTCCTGTCCATTCTTCTAATGTACCTAAATCATTTGTCAGAAAAGGTTATCCAGAGATTCTACCTTAGGTACACTTTAGATGGGATAGAGAGAAAAAAAATATAGTAATACACCCGTGAATAGATGTAAAGTATAAAATGGGTACAAGGATCCCTAGATCCTATCTGTCCCTATAATTATCTCAATGGATGTTCTTCCTATCTCCCTTGCAGCTTATCTTCAAAGTTATGCTCTAACGTTTGCAGCATTTATCTAAAGACAAAAAATATAGTGCAGGGGTAGACTGCACAAAATCTCCTTTACGTGTATTTATTGAACTATGGATAGAAAACAATACAGAGATTCTATAATAGGATAATAATACTAAAACAATAAAGATCACTATACTTGAAATTAAATCAATGTAAGAGGATTCAGCAGGATAAACAGATTTTCAGGACAAGACAGAACTGTTTGGTTGCTATAATTATAGAAAGTAGAGACTGGGGTATGAGTATGTGGATTCTGGTATAACCATCACCTTAATTACCATTGTGGGGCCCCATGTGGGTATGTATCAGTAAACTGATGACTGTTTAACTCACAGTAACACAACAGAATTTAATTCTCTCGGCAGTATAAGTTACTGAAATAGCATATCTTATAATTTTGTTCTACTTAAGTTTCATTATATCTCTTGGCATTTGTTTCTGTGTTTGTAACAAATTAAGATAGGATTCAGTGTAGCAAAAAACTCACAAGAGTGATATAAAGTTGATACCTTTTAATGGCTAACTGAGGACAAAAAAAAGTGCAAGCTTTCAGGTCACTTTCTATGCACTTTCTATGTCTTCAGTTAGCCATTAAAAGGTATCACCTTTATATCACTCTTGTGAGCTTTTTGCTACACTGACTCCTATCTACTCCACTGGCTAACAGGGTAACATTTTTTTCTGGGTAACAAATTATGGAATCAGTCTCTCAGTGATATGTACACTATATTGGAAAATAAATTAAAGCTACCTAGTCAAATGGATAGTTTTTGAGACTTCAAAAATATTTTTAATGCAAGTTTAAGAAATTTTGAGGGCTATATTTTTTTTTAAAATGCAAACGTGTTCAGTGTTTGGAAAATATTTGTTTTCAATGTTTTGTATGCATAGGAAACATTTACTTTCACTGTAAGTCATTCTTAGCAAAACTTTGGCTAAACATTCTGGAAAAGGTTTTCCGGGATTTTAGATATAGAGAAGTCTGTATTCCATTCCAGTTAAAAATATAATCAAGAGTTTAATCTACAAATTTCTCTGTATACTTCAGTGATAACCACTTATCAACTGAAAATGTAATCTAGGAGATGTTTTAGAGATGAAAAAATGGTGAAGAATAAAATTTGAAATTTGTTTGGAATTGGAATTGTTTGGAATTGTTTGAAACTGTCATAAACTATATATCAAAAACATTTCTGTAGGTAATGAAAATGTTATTATATTTAAAAACCTTGGACTCTCTGAGTACAAATATACCAAATAGGTATGACTTTTTCTATGCACTTGTACAGATCCCTAATTAACAGAGGCTCAAAATGGTATTTTCAACTTAATGAACTAAAATGCCCTTTCCATTTGTTACATGGCAAGACTACCCTAAAACAGCTCAATAACTATATAAAAACATATATTTACTGAAAGTAGATATCCCACTGCATCAAATGAGGGTTCACTTTCCTTTCTATCCCTAATATTGTGTTCACAAATATTTCCAGAAAGTGGTGCTAATGTACAAATGTGCTTTTTTACATTTCCACCACTTCAAATGTACTAAAATAATTAAAAACTATGGCATTTCTTACTGTATTCATTAAATACTTCTCTTGCCAGAAAAATAAAACCCCATTGGTATGAGCTGACTTACTGTAGAGGTGCCTAAAGCACAAAACTACACCAATTGCATGCTTTTATTCTCTTAAATGTTTTCAAACATGAATTGTCTGTACTAAAATGGTTGTGCCAAATACAAAAATGAAGAAAAGGTAGACAAAGCATACCACTTTATAAAGAATGTAACCCATTGCATCAAATATGTAAGTCCTCACTGCATTAATTAGCTGCTCCTAGTCCAAGAAAATGGTACTCCACATATATATTGCAAGGGTTGTCAGAACCTGAAGCACAAAATTACACCTACCTGTTTTCTTTTTAAATAGACTGCCAGGACTAAAATGATCCTAACAATTATAAATATAACGGAAAGGTATGTTACTCATACCATTTTGAAAAGTAGATATTCACCTGCATCAAATTAGGATATCTTGCCTTTTTTTATTAATATGCTAGGGTGCACAATTTTTTCCATAATGTGGCACTATAGGAATTTTCTGTTTACATTTCTACCACTTCAAAAATTCTAAAATATCTGAAAACCATGGCATTTCCTGTACTTTCTACCAGACCAAGAAAAATGGTAACCCATTGGTATGCGTTTATATAACATAGTGGGTGTCAGAACCACAAAACTACACCTTCCACTTTTCTTTTGTGAAATGACCAGCATGCACTAAAATGTTCGTAATCATTACTGATGAAGAAAAGGTCAGTAAGGCATGCCAATTTGGAAAATAGACATTCACACACATGAAATGATGGGCCATCTGCCTTTCTACCCCTAGGCTAGTGTGCATAACTCTTTCAAAATGCAAAAGCACTATATATATATATATATATATATATATATATATGAGACCTCCTGTAAGAAAATTCTTTATTTAAGTTATGCTATTAGAAGTTTGGGTTTAAATTGTGACTGATACAGTATTGGTTGAAAGTATGTGTCATAAAACTTCATAAACCGTTTAGTGAGTAGTATACAATGCATTGATTTGCAATGTTTTGCACACCTGTCTAACACTCAGATGTAATGGTTATATAGATGTGAAACGGATCTTCAAACAGTTAGTAGCTGGTAAGGGGAGGATAATCGGAAGCAGTTGTAATTTGGTTGGCATGGTATTTTGCAGTTTCTTCTTCATGTTTAAGTTGTCGGTCAAGTTACTACATACTAACAGGTATGTTAGGTGTGTGGCACTGGGAAGGAGGGTGGGGCTTAACAGAGACCAAACACAAGACCTGAATTCAATTTACATCCAGAACACAGTGAATACAGCATAGTTACATACTGCATAGTTACATCATATCAAATTTGCAAACTTAATATAATACTGTATCTTCCTATGAAAAAGTATGTTTTAAGAAGTATTTACCATTTTAACTGGCAAAACCTCCAGTTTGTTGCTTTATGCTGTCCTTAAACTATCAAAAATCTATAGACCTTTTGACATGGATTTTATAGAATCGTAAGTCATTATTATCAAGAGAAACAAATGTCAAAAGCAAAATAAAATGTCCCCAACATACACATGTTGCAGAGGAATCTTATTATTCAAAGTAGTTTTTGACACAGTAGGAATTCCTCATGTAGTTTTCACCTATATCTAAGCCATTCATTTTAAGTCTGTAATCTGTTGTGGTCATGCATCAAATTGTCTACATGTATAACTAAGTCAGAGAGCCACTGCACCAGATGCATCACAGAAAACATGCAACCAAATTCCACAGCACTTCTTATTTGCTTGTACACCTGATGGTGATCTTCCCAGCTTTGTGGTTTAAAATGCAATAACATTAGTCAGAATATTAACTTAGTTATGAAAGGAGCCAAGGATGAGATTAATAAAGTTTGAGTTATTGCTAGTTAATTATGAATATTATTAGTTGTTCTTCAAACTTTATTCTGGTGGAGATAACATGTTTATTTACCTTGAGGAGAGCTAATTCTTCATTCATTTTATTACTTTGTGTACAGCTCTAAATTTTCCTTTTCTATGTGCATGGGAGCTGACAGAATGAGAGGAAAAATACATATTTAGTGTCTCGGCATCTTAAAATGTAAATAATAAATGTTTATTTATCACTTTCTGAAACCTGAATAATAATCTGAATTATTTTAGGTTAATTAGCATTATATTTACATTATATCTACATACCAAATCATCTTCTTGCACATCCTACCTAAATTTAACTTAGCTATTAGTGTATTTCTTAAGCAGGAATCTACAGTAAGGGAATGCAAGCAGCATATTTTCAGACAGCTGTTTTGATGAGCTTGGAATCCTAAATAAACTATAATAACATAAAGCTTCTCAAGAACTCTGTGTATTCAGGAACAAACACATAAAACACATACACACATGCATACAAACACACATATACTAGCATGCACTTATGCAATTGAGTGCAAAAATATGTTATTCTTTGCTAACCACTATAATATTATTAATCTTTTGTTTCATAGTTGATATCAAAAATGTCAGCAAAACTGGATCAAAGGAAATTTGTTATAAATAATGTCTTCCTAAGAAAAATACGGAGCAGTTCAAGTACAGCACTTTCCTGATATATGACTGACAGAATATAGTTATTTAGGAAAATGCTGAGTATAATACTATTCATAAGTTGCAAACCAAGACTAAAATAGCCTTACTGAAGCACAGACATCAGGGGTTATGCAATAAGGAGTGATAAAGAGGTGACAAAGTGGAGAAGACTTCACTAGTGATATCAGTACTCCAGTTCCTATGTTATTCTATTGAGCAAATGCACTAAGATCTCCAGAGTTGGTACATAGGCTCCATGGAATAACATAGGAATTGGAGATATCACTGGGGATGTCTTCTCCACTTTATCACCTCTTTATCACTCCCTAGTGCAACTCTCCAATCCTGTGAGAGATCACTGCAGTTGTGTAGCAGGTCTGGGGGTGAAGGAGATTTTGGTTCATGCAGGTCTGTAACATTAAATGTTTGTGGGTTTATTTACTAAAGGGTGAGTGGAAAATACGAAAGATGTCTTTTGCATTTGCTGTTTACTCAGTGTCCATGTTATAAACTGCACTTGCTCATTTCTCAATGTGTAAATACATTGTGAAATTATGCCAAAAATCAGACTTCATGTTCCATGTTAGTGAATTAGTGGGAACATGCATCATAACTCTATAAAGACCAAAGGGTAAGGAACATCTTCTAATAACAATCTCCACTAATATGGCCCAGAAATCTTAATGGACCCTGTCACAAGCGAAGGCTATAGGCCCTGCTGAGACAGGGTGGGAGTGAAAGGGTTAACAATACCAGACCCCTGGTTACCTGTTACTATTCCTAGCAACCACCACATTAACCCCTGAAATCCCTTCTGCACTATCTCCCCAGTACTACAATTTGCTGCCACCACCAAGACTTTATATCTGAGTGTCTTTGGTTACCCCAAACACAACAGAATTACAGTATAAAATCACCTTAATAATCAGACACATAGAATTAACCCTTTAGTAGCGTGTTCTAACTGAGCTTCCTTCAGAGTAGTGAGTTCATATTAGAGAACAGAGACAAGAGCTGATTAATTGAACATTTAATTTGAAAAAAAAAGGCTTCACAGTGCTGGTTACAAAAATACAGAAATAAAGGACATACACAAAGATTACACATAAGCAAAACAGTCCATAAAATAATATGGGAGAAACACAAGAGATCCTTAAATACAATTACCGGTATTTTAAGAGTCCTTGGGAACTTCAGATGGTATATCCCCCTTCGGTTGTTACAAAGAAATTCCCTGTTTTATCCAAAAAACATATATTAAATAGTTTGCACAGTTCCTTCTAAGAGGCCATCCCCCCCGGGGTGTTATGTGGGAGGGTCAGGGGTTTGGCTTGACTGTTTACAGCCCACTCAATCAGACCTGTCAGAGATGTTACTGGAGAGGTCTACCTGAAAAGTCATAAGGCTTCACAAGACATGTAACACACAGCACATCTCTATAATGTTATACTAATCATATTCCTCATATATGTGTGAATATCTGGACACCAAACATGCTAGGTCTAACTGGTTGCAAAGTGGTTATTCTTGTAATTCATAGCAGGAACACCTCCCCCTGGCATCTTTGGTACCCACCACAAGGGTAGAACCTGGGCATTCTGAATATATATTTGCATTACACCATTTTACACTATATATATACATTCTCCCTAATTCATAATATTTGATTGTCCTCTGGGTGAACTCCATCAAAGCAGAGGGTCCAATATAGTTTATGACACTCTGTTCTGCTCCGATGATCCACTCATTCAGTTTCTAGTGATGATATCTGCTCAGCTAATTTTATGGCCTAGGACGGTGCACTTTGAATAACAAACAAACACATGATCCAACCCAGAGGGCCAACTCATGCCTTAGCATGACAGCCCCTATTACATTTTACCTTGGTTCAAGAGATAACATGTTCAGTCTTCATCACCTGGATGTCATGTCCATGGAGGCAAATATAACAGTTGCTAGCAGGATAACAGGACTCATTGCACATGGTGAACTTAACCCTTTTGTTACACACCCCTCTGGTCCTTAATGGGTTAAGCAGGCTCCTGAATACTACCTCCTACAAAAGCTTCTAGCAACTGTCATGTCTGCCTATCACGGTGCCCGTGATCTCCCCTGCAGGCGACATTGCTACTTCCTGCTTCTTTACTGCTGGGCTCTTATTGGCCGCTGGGTTCTGCTCCGCCCAGTGTGAGCCTTTTTAAACTCCGTCCTGTCATTTATCTGGCACCCTTTCATGGTGTTCCTGTATCTGGCATTTGTTGCTGTTGATTCCTGCTCTGTGTATGATCCGGTTTTGCCTGACCTTGCTCCTGTCTCCGTTGCCATATTCCGCTGCTGACCCAAACTGCCTGACTACCGCTCTATGTGTTCCGATCCTGGCTGTGGTTGACTGATGCTCCGTGTACCGATCCTGGCTCTGGCTGACTATCGCTTTCTGTGTACCGATCCTGGCTGTGGCTGACTACCGCTCTCTGTGTACCGATCCTGGCTGTGTCTGACTACTATGCTCTGTGTACCAATCCTGGCTGTGGCTGACTATTGCTCTCTGTGTACCGATCCTGGCTGTGGCTGACTACCGCTCCCTGTGTACTGAACCTGGCTGTGGCCGACTACCGTGCTCTGTGTACCGATCCTGGCTGTGGCTGACTACCGCTCTCTGTGTACCAATCCTGGCTGTGGCTGACTACTGTGCTCTGTGTACCGATCCTGGCTGTGGCTGACTATCACTCTCTGTGTACCGATCCTGGCTGTGGCTGACTACTGCTCCCTGTGTACCAATCCTGGCTGTGGCCAACTACCGTGCTCTGTGTACCGATCCTGGCTGTGGCTGACGACGCTCTGTGTATCAATCCTGGCTGTGGCTGACTATCGCTCTCTGTGTACCGATCCTGGCTGTGGCCGACTACCGTGCTCTGTGTACCGATCCTGGCTGTGGCTGACTACCGCTCTCTATGTACCGATCCTGGTTGTGGCTGACTACGCTCTGTGTATCAATCCTGGCTGTAGCTGACTTGCTCTGTGTACCGATCTGGGCTTGGCTTCTATGCTCAGAGTACCGATCCTGGCTGTGGCTGTTTATCTATTCATTACCTCCTGTTCCTAGTCTCCTCAGACTAGAGTCCCACCAGTAGCTGTCAGTGTTACCTTCGGTTACACTAGTCTCCTAGCCTAGTGTCAAGCTAGTGCGTGTCAGTGTTGCCTCCGATTTCCCTAGTCTCCGGGACTAGTGCTGCCAGAGGGTGTCAGTGTTGCCTCTGATTTCTCTAGTCTCCTGGACTAGCGCCTTGCCAGAGGGTGTAAGTGTTAACACAGGAATATTCACGCATAGTTGCGAGTAGATGTAAAGGGTAAGTTGGATCAAATAGAATAACCATGAACAGCAAAGGGAGGCATAGATAATATGGCCAATGTGCCAAAGTATGATAAGGTGCATTGGAGTATGAGGGAGAAAGGAAGAAAAAAAAAGGGGGAGGAAGAGATGGGAGAGGGGAGGGGTGTCAGAAGACCTGCGCCGGCCCGATCCATCTGTTAAGTTTCGAACAGCCAAGTCTTTAAGGGGTGAAATATCTCCAATATGCTGACAAATACAACCAGAATTATCTACAGATTTAAGGAAAGACAAGAATCTCATGTTGTAAAGAGAATGCTAGAATACTGTAATTTTTTTTTAATTGTTTTACTGAGCACATAGAATAACAGTTGTCCACCTACAATAATACATGTAGAATGGCAACATAGTGTAATTCAAGTGCAGAATCATTGCATGATCGTGCAACAATTAACAATTTTCATTAATTTAAACTGTGGTTTGGACCCCTTGAATGATTGAGAGAACTACATTGCATGTCGCAGACTTTTTTTTTCATGGAGAAAGTATTTTCACCAGGAAGAATACATTGAGGCTGTCTGTCAGGTATGCCCTGGACTAATTTTATTCATCTACTTCAGAGGGGTGAAAGGCTGAGTTGACCTGGCTGGGCCTAGAACCTACAACCTTTCGTTTTAAATAGATTCTACTTCTGGTGCATTAACCAATTGAGCCATTTTGCACAAGGTTAAAAGTCCAAAATAAATCAATGAGAAATTAGGGAATAGATACTTGTCTCCCCGACTGCTGTTGGCTTGCCCCAGAAGTACTCCACTTGGCTCAGCACCTTTCCATATGTATTTATGTTTGTGGTGGAAAAAAGGTCTCAATCAAGTTATGGACTTGTTTACACATACTGTATGTCTGTGAATGTTAACATTTACTCTATCATATAATATACATTTGTATTTCAATATGTATTTCTTTAATTACATCTAACATTTCAAGTATATTTTCCATTTCGGCATGGGGAAAAATCTAAAAAGTCTGATTAATATTAGGGGATTATGGCCTAAGTTTACCAAAGGGTAATAATTAAAGGAGTGGTTCCCAAACTTTTCTTACTTGTGAAACATCCTTCATTAAATTGTGACACTTGTAGATAAAAAAATCCAAATTGCTGAGATATTAAAAACAATATGTCTTAACCCTTTGAGTGTGAGTGTGATGTGTATTGCAATGCATTTTGCACCAATCTTGTGTTCAAAAGATTCATTAACATAAGTGTGAAAAATGTGACACATTAAGCTTGGTGGAGAGATATATAATTGTGCCATGAGATCACTGATTTAAAGAAATAGTACTGTTTTATTGTAACTTTTATTATTTTACAGGTACATCAACATTTCTCGTACATTAAAGGGATAGTAATACCTAAAATGTAAAAAAATATATGTTGTAGGGTTTATCCCCCTGAGTAAAACAAAAGTACTCCCACTGCTGAAAGATGTTTCATTCAAAAGTTATTAATTTTCAAAGTTGAATTTTTTAGGTGCAATATCACAGTGGCCTGAAATTTTACAGTGGCGCTGTTGCTACACCATCCTATGGAGATTTATGGTCCTGAGACCAGAGCTGTCCATAGGATCATGTAGCAACACCGCCACTGTACAATTTCAGGCCACTGTGATATTGCACCTAAAAAATTCAACTTTGAAAATTAATAACTTTTGAATGAAACATCTTTCAGCAGTGGGAGTACTCTTGTTTTACTCAGGGGGATAAACCCTACAACATATTTTTTTTTACATTTTAGGTATTACTATCCCTTTAAATGTGGAGCACCAGAACCAGAGGGTAAAGCATCCTCCAGTCAGTAGGGCAGGGCACTTGCCTTAAAAGGCTCTCAGAGGCACAAACTCCCTCCCTACTTCATTATACACCCACCAGACATGCTCAGTTTTAAAAGTGACCTCATTGAGAGTGCATGGGCAAAAATTCTTGCTTATTTCTCCTCCTTTATTGTTTTTTGCCTGTAGGAAGTGGCTGGATAATCGCCATTAGGTTGACTCCTATCGCTGGCCTCTGTTGTATGTTTGAATCAGATTGCAGACTAAATGGGACCTGGGTCTGCTAGAGAATGACTTGCATTATCAGCCTCTCTATTATCAGTTCCACTTTGTTTGTCTGAGCAGAAATTACTGTGATACTTTCACATTGTTTGTGTGGAAATGGCTGGACTGGTACTCTGCTAATTTCTGTATTCCCCTCCTTTCTAAGGTGGAGACATTATTTAGTTTTATTTTCTTACATATTTACTTTCTTTTCTATAGTTTTACATGGTGTTGAATGCACATTAGTTTTTTTAGGACCACAGTGCCTTTTTACAATGGGCACGCACAATAGCAGAATTGGATTGGGCCATAGACAGTTCTTGGAACTCAGCAGGTAGATGCTATTATGCTGTGTTTGGAGATCCACCGCACCTTTTTGGATATGATTATGCAAGAGACTACATTATCCTTAAGTTTGTTTCTCCTATCTGTTTACGTGATGAGAAAATGTGTCTACAGACATCCTAAGGGAAAACATGGGAAAGGTCAAGGCTACCAGTGCTTCCGGGTCACTCGTTTAACCCTTTGCTCCTAATGCCAGATTTATATTTCTAGGAATTCCTCTGATACTTCTTGTTCATCTTTTGGATGTGGTTAGTTCAACACCACTCAGAAGATGAAGGCTGGTCAGGACGCTGCCGCAAGGGACAAACTTCAGTAATCACAACCAGATCTCAGATTCTGTGGGAGGCAGCCAGGAAGGGGTGGCGGTGGATCTTCAGTGCTTTTGAATTACAAAGAAGTAAGCACTTATACATAGCACAATGTGTTCCTTTTAATATACAGAACACTCAGACAATGAATTTTAAAGAGACATTACCATCCCTTTAAGTATAAACTTATATTTTTACCTTTATTTTATTTCAACTTGTTTCATTTTGTCAAATATGCCAATATAAACTGCACCCCGTAACTGATTTATACCATTTAATCTTTTGCTGTAGGTAACATACATCCAAGTCTGTGTAGATGTCTATGAGTCAGACCCAAAGATGAGGATTTTCTAACCAGCAAATTAGCTATGTGGTTAATTTAATTTAGCTGCCCTACCTATTGAAAAAGCTGTATAAAATGATCTTATTCACTAAAAAGTGAATAGAAATGTGTATGTATGCAGTGGAGCTTCAAAATAGTAGGTGGGAGATCTGATATGGATATTTACTTTGTGGTCAAAAAACCTTTTGCTTTGTGTCTGTTAAAAATTATAGATTAACATATAGAAAAATACACATCTAGTCCCACTGTTACAGCTGAACGGAATATTCGAATGTTCTTATACTATGCACCAAAGCAAGAACAGTAACTATTTCTGTGTGATGTACCCATCTAATGTCTGTGAGTTAAGCTGTGTATGCCAAAACAAATTGTTTCAATCCAAGTACTAACAAGGAGCAGAGAAAATAAAAGTACATTTTTCCTTTTTCTGGTGTATGGTCTACTGGTGGAATTTGATCATGTGTGCATTAAAAGTCAAAAATTAAAAGTCAATGATGGCAGAGTTGTGTATGCTAGTATTCACTAAGGCCTCCTAAGCATAGGCTAATTAAAGGGATAGTAATGTTTCACAATAAAAGCAGCTCCAATTAATCTTCATAGTATTTGGGCCATGTAGAGTGTTATTTCAATACTGTCAGAAGGGTAATTGAATGATAAAATATCCCCCTCCCACCCCTTTTACTGATGTAAGACTGCTCACCTCAGAGCAGCAAGACTGTCCGGATGTTCAGGTAAAACCTGAAAAACTGTCAAGGTGGGGCAAGGTTTTCCTTATGCTCACAGAATGAAGATTTCCCTTGCTGTGAGCTGTCTGGTCCCAGGACCAGATTCCACAACTGAGGGGTGGTGGCTTACACTAGGTATAAGGGGTAGGTGGGGGATGAATTACCATTCAATTACTTTTGAACTACAACTCTGATAGCATTGAAATAACACTCTCTATGGCTCAAATACTATGAAAATTAATTGGAGCTGCTGTTTTTATTAAACATTACTATCCCTTTAAGCTTTCGAATAAGAGCAGTAAATGGGTTATACTGGCTGATTCATTCATCCCCTGACTGTTTTGATAAACTTGTGTAAATATTTTAAATCCACAAGGAAATCAGTCAGCAACAACACATGATCAGGCTTCTATATGAGAGATCGATAGATAGATAGATAGATAGATAGATAGATAGATAGATAGATAGATAAATAGATAGATAGATACAGATAGCTAGATAGACAGAATTACAGAACGAAAGACAGGCATATAGTAGACAGACAGATGGACAGATAGAATATCATTAGAGTAGATAGACAGACAGGCATAGCTAGTTAGTTAGATAGATAGATAGATAGATAGATAGATAGATAGATAGATAGATAGATAGACAGACATATAGATATACAGATAAATAGACAGATGGATATTTTCATACTGATATTCTAAAACATTTCTGGGGAAACAAAATGCATGCAGTTTACAAATTCTATTGATTTCAACTCCCTGAATGCTACAGAGGTCTGCAATGCACTGGAGTCCGCTTTAGCATTCAAGGAGGTTATAAGCCCCACTTAAATTAATGAGGATTTGGGGAATTTTTATTTCTCCTATGTAGTGCAGTTGGTTTGCTCCGGAATTGCTCCAGTACATCAGCCTCTTTATTTCCTTAAAATACTTCTGATTTTGAAAATAAATAAGTTATTTAAACACTTGATTTTAACAAGTCATTAAAATATATAGTTTTTCACAGTTAGGCATTTTCAAGCATGAATATTCTTTAAAATATTCACCATTCCCTATATTAATTGGACACTCTTGCTACAAAGCGAGAATCTGACAGATCCTTCCAAATACAGTAATTGGGAAAATTAACTGACAAAAAGCCATGCAGTCTCAATCTTGTTATGTTGCTTTCACATAAGCAGAGAAGAGGTGCTGTGATATCTCCTGTGAAACTGTTGACATTTTCATGTTTGCAAAACCTCCCAGCTTGATTTGTTGGTCCTATGAAATCATCAGGGGGATAGGATAAAAATACCTGGAAGATTGCCTGACATGAAAAGCAGACTGTGTGAAGCTTCCTAGACCACTCTTCTTGTCACATGAAGCACTAATAAGAAAGAAAGGCACAGCAGGCAGTTTGAAATGCCATTCTAAATTCATATGGCCTAAGGTCTCCAATCAAAGGCTTTTATCCTATTATATTTAATTGACACAGAACTTCTCATTAACAAATTGAGAGGTATTTATTTGATGAAATATTTGGACTCCATACCAAGGTTTCTCATTGGTTATTTGAAAGGACCGTGTTAGATCTGAGGAGCATTCAAAGTTAATAAAAGAACATTTGTCATACTGTGTGCAGGTACAACTGTTCTTGCTATAATAACAGATGATGAAAGCGAGTAGCTGACTCTTAGGGCTATTGCTGATGATAATGTACAGTTGGGAAGTGTCATTTGCTCAATGTTCCATTAATCTTGATAATGGTACAAAGGCTTAAAATTGTCTTCTGCGTGTAGGTCAAGTGAAAATGCTTCACAGTGTAATTTAGTCCTGCTTTCAAAGAGGGAATACCTTCTTAGACATTTCTCAAAGGAAACCCATCTTATAAATGGGTTACTTAGTGCTGCACTGGGGTCAGTGAAGGCCTTTTTTTTGCATACGAGGATAATGGGTTATTTACAAAGGCAGTTGGAAGGCAACACATGGCTCTCCAGCTGTTGGAGACTATAGTTCCCAACATCCCCAAGCAGCTACAGGCTGCTTGGGAATGATGGGAGCTGTGGTGCCCAATAGCTCAAAAGCCTTTGGTTGCCTAACCCTGCATTAAGGTATCACAAGAGCCAAACATACAAGTAATCAAAAAGAAAATACCTTTTGGTTGCTATGTTATTTGAAAAAATTTAATGTTTTGAGTTTGCTCAAATGTCTGCACCCTTAACCCCTTGATTGTAATTTGTTGTGCATCTCTGTGGCACTCAAAGGGGTACAGGAACAGTAATTATTAATTAAATTAAATAGTGATCCATAGACAGCAATATCAACAGTGCCACATGATGTTGACTTAATAAAATAACATTTTGATTTTAATAAATATAGTTGAGCTGTAGTAACTTTTCATTTTTCTAACTTATAGCAGTGGAAGAAATTTTGTTCTACTCAACAGGGAAATCTCTATAATAGAATTCATGTTTATTTTCCATTTATTTATTCTTGGATGATGGGAGTTGTAGTTAAACAACAGTGGGTAGCTACATATTGTTAGTAATGTTTCACAATAAAATCAGCTCCAATTAATCTTCATAGTATTTGGGCCATGGAGAGTGTTATTTCAATATTGTCGGATTTGTAGTTCAAGAGTAATTAAATGATAAAATATCAATCTCTCGCCCCTTTTACTGATATAACACTGCTCATCTCAGAGCAACAAGACTGTCCAGATGGATTGCAAAGAGGGACAACCTTCAGTGAGCATAAGGAAAAACCTGGAAAACCTGTCATGGGTTTTTTTCCTTATGCTCCAGGTAAGAAAATTGTGCCTTGCTATGAGCTATCCGGTCAAGTGAACAGATTCCACCTCTGAAGGGAAGTGGCTTACACTAGGTAAAAAGGGCAGGACGGGGATACTTTATCATTCAATTGCTCTTGCACTACAACTCTGACAGTATTGAAGTAACACTCTCCATGGCCCAAATACTATGAAGATTAATTGGAGCTGCTGTTTTTGTGAAACATTAGTATCCTTTTAATAGAATTATACCAACAGGGATGAGGAACTCTTAACAAAAGCTTTGTCTGTATATTTGTATTTTGCATTTGGGGCTTTTCTCTATTTTTTTTTTATCTCGTTCAGAACCTGTACACTTTCTCAAAAATACAACATGCTTAACACTTTGAATGCCAGAGGGGTGCACAATACAGTGCGTTGCGTAACCATCAGGCATTAAAAGGGTTAAAGGCAAGGGCCCCCCAAATGTCCATGTATGTATATTTATATATATATTGTATATACACACACTGCACTCTCAGGACTTTTAAATCATCAAATGAAGTAATTTATTATGTAGGTTAAAGTTTTGATGCTCTCCTGCACAATATATTGACTTGCACAATAAATTACTTTGAATGCGTTAAACTCCCTGAGAACGCTGAATTTAGGACAGTATTGGAATTATCTCTTCTGGTACCCAGGCCTGATCTCCTGTTATTTTGAGTGTGTCCCTTCATCCAAATATACACATATTATTTGTGCACGGTCAACATTTCTGCCCCATTCCAGAACCTTTCTCAAGACAAATATCAGTGAAATTAGTGAAACATTAAATACCTTAGCAATGTGGAGAAGGGATGGATGAGAGAGCAGACATTCCTGCATTTTTCAGTGCACACAGTGATTGTCTTTGAATGGATTATAGCCTTTCTGAATACAAGAGCATTGGCCACTAATCACAATGAACTAACATGAAATAAATGATCTCTGAACAAGAACATTTTCACACACATTAAAAAAGTTTAGAAATATATTTTAGGAACTTAACGTATCAATAATTTATTTTTATATAAGCTAGCTGTATGTACATGAGGTATGAGAGACTAGCTGAGCTGGCTTTGTTTACATAAGAGAAGAGACGTCTAAGGGGTTATATGAATACCATTTAAAAATATATTCAAGGTCAATACAGACGACTCTATGATGAACTATTTTTTCAAAGAGCTGAGCTAAGAACGAAAGTTCATGCATTAAGACTAGAGGAAAGGTGCTTTCAACTAAAAAAAAGTTTTTATACAGAAAGGGCAGTAAATGTATCAAATGATTTGCCTCAGTATGCCGTGTTTACACATACTGTAGTTTCTTTCAAAAAAGTAATGGATACCTATCTAGCACAGAACAAAATTCAGAATTATAAGTTAGCTTTAAAGCAGATACGATGTTGTTATCAGACTGCAATTTCGAGTCAGGAAGGAATTTTTTTCCCACTTGTGGTTAAATTGGAATAAGCTTTATTTTTTTTTTGCCTTCCTCTGGATCAACAGGGGTGCCATGGGCTGAACTTGATGTCTTTTGTCAGAGTCATCATTTATGTTACTATGTTTAATGTTATATCAACCAATCTATTTTTTTGGTGTTATATTTCTTTAACATTCTGCTGCTTTTTTCAGTTTTCTCCTAGGAAGCACTATGAAGCACTGAAGGGAAGCCCATTTTCTGCAAGATATTGGTGGTTTCCTCCTCATGCAACTTCACTTTTGGGTATCTGGCACACACACTCTATCGTCATTAAAACTTTAATAAGAGCCTCTGACCACCTTCCTTATAACATATGTAAGGAAACAGAGAAAAGGTATGCAGATTTCCATTGTGCTTAGTTTAAACATAGAGAAAGAAAAGACACGGAGGAAACAAAGCACAAAAATTCCCATACACTGCCCCACTGCCAAACCCATGGTGCAAGTAGAACACAGAGGAGAATTTTCTTCATAACAAGCTTAACAATTTGACATTGGTATAAATATTTCAAACATAGCACTTATGAAACATTAGTTAAATGTTGTATTTGAGACACTGCAGGATCATGGGTACAGAACCCTAGGGGACTGTCTAGGGCCTGGCAGACTTGTAGGGGGGGATTGGACATGCTGAATCATGGCACATGATTCAGCATGTCCAATCAGCCTTGATAGAGGGCTGAGCCCTGTATCATGACCAGGACCCCAAGGAAAATACCTTGCTATTCCTGGGGAAACAGCAGAGATAATTGAGAGGCCTGGCACAGTCACTGGAAACACAAAGGACGTTGTTTAAGTAGTTTGACCGGGCAGCTAGAGTAAAATTGTGGGACATGTGGATGGGAGACGTGGATGGCATTCTGGTGATTTAAAGGGGGTGACCTGGAAGCAGTTGCTAGTGTAGGCTGGGCTGCCATTATTGGGTTTGTGTGACAAGCATAAATGAGTATGTTATGGGAATGGGATGGAAAGCAGACATTTATTAGAGTGGCGGTGTAAAATCTGACAATGGGGGGTCAGATTGGTACGTTGCCTAAGGACCTCTTGAATGTTTATCTCTGAATTGAGAGGTATTCCTAAACCAAATGTGGCTACTATTAACCTTTTTTTTTTATTATACATAAGCACAATTTGCACCCAGTGGTGCATAAACTGCATTTGTACTTAAAAAACCTCCATTGCTGCAGTCTCAAATACTAAGAACTGTAATTGCAAACAGAATATAAAAGACCAGCCTGGGATGGAATATTAAAAATTGAGAAACTGATTTCTTCACTCTCTATAACAAGATTTGGCAACATGAGGCCCTCCAGGCTATTTATTATATAGTTTAACATATGCGCTGAGAGGGCAGACATTCTGGATTTTTGTAAGGCTCCAGGGATTCCATTGATTGTACAGGATTATCTGTAAACGTGCTGTGATAAGATAACAGTCTTTGTGAATACAAGAACATTGAACATTAATCTAAATCAGTTAACAGATGTAGGGCTCGATCCAAATGGAGTAGAAAAATGTGGGTAGGGCAAAATGGATACCGACCGACAAAATAAAATGTGTTGGTCGGTATTCAAATGTCCTACCGACATTTAACACAACGGACGTTAGGACACAAAACTGGTGTCGTGTCCAAACATCCATTTTGTGCATTAAGTTCCCAAAATGCCGCTAAGTAACACCAGTTTTGGGAACTTGATAGTAAAAAACTAACAGTCGGTGCCTGACATACTGTCAAGCACGATTGTTAAACAGTCCACTGTCCGTCTCCTTCTGTCTCCATTCTTTCTTCTATCTTCTCTTGTATCTTCTGTCTTCTTTCTTCTCTTCTATCTTCTTCCTGCGAAAGAAAAAAACAAGTTTGAGTTGAAAGCACAAATACTTTAACCCCTTGAGGGCTAGAGGGGTAGGCGTTGCTGTCTCCGCCTCTTCTTCACGGGCCAATGCCCGCTCCGGCCTGAGAGAATTAGAATTGAGGCTGCCCTTAAATATGGGCAGCCTTACTTCTAATTATCTCCCAGCCATCTCCCAGCCAATCAGTTTGAAGCACAGCAGCTCAAAAGCTGATTGGCTGGGAAGTCTGCTGCTCCTGTCCATCTCTGCAGGCCCACTCCCCTCCCTTGAATATCTATAGTGTGCTTTACCTGAACATCTACTTTCTCCCAAGCCCTGCTATCCCACACTTTTCCCATACTGCTCTGGCCCACTCTCACCCTGTTTCCCTTTCCCTGTACCTCTGTGATACTTTCTGGAATTTTCTCAGATCCCTGAATTGAAATGAGAACCTAATTGTGGACGTTTTGCTCATTCCTAGTCACAACACTTAAATGTGACAAAATGCAGCACCCGTTGCTCAACAAGACTTTTGAATGGAAATGTAGCATTTCAGAGGGAGAGAAACATGAGCCTGGCAGTGTTTCATGTTTTTGCAAAGCAGTAAAAGATAGTGATATTACCAAATAATGTATGATTAAAGCCCAGCACAATACTTTGTGTAATTTAAATGGGGAAATTTATTCTAATGATTAGTTCCCTTTAGTGGGAAAGTATATTCAAAAATAATTAAGGCCTAATTAACTTTTTTTTGTTTTGTTTTTCAGTTCTACCATATGTTTGGATGTGTACAGCTGCTTTTAAAAACAAAAGTAATTTATGCATGGAGTTAGAAAGAGTCATTAACTTTTCAGCTGGATCGAGTTTATTTGCTACTGCTTACTATTAGATTGTGCAGTAAGCTTTACACAAGAAAAACTTGAAAGAGATGTAGAGGTTGATGAACTGAGGTAGAAATGGAGTAATTCTGAGACAAACCAACTGCTCAGTAGGGGACAAGTAAACACACCCTTGAATGAAATGGGACTTTGACCCTCTTGAATGCATTACTTTACAATGAGGTGAAGTCCTCTCTTCTATTCATATGGTAAAACGCCCCACTTAAATAAGTCAGTATTTGGAAAATGTATATTTGTCCCCTACATCAACCTCCTTATCTATCTCCCCAATGGTCACAACAGTTTTCTTGCATGTATTTTGAGCAGATTTTAAAGGTATTCCTCAAATACCTTTTTGATTGCTAGTGGAGAATCCAACGTATTGCTTTGTAATGTGGTGGAGATTCCTGTGACATTCATAGATCTGTTGGTGTGTCCTGGTGAGGAATGCTGGGAAGCACTTCACTAAGCAGATATATGACTACATTCAACTCGCCCTTGCCTCATTAAGCTCTTGAGGGCCAGAGGGGTGTGCAACACATTGTGAAGAAATGCACTGCACACCAGTCTAACGTAGCTAAAATGAATATGCTACAATGTTCCTGTTTTGTATACAATTTTACAATTTGCTACTTTTTATCACTGATAAATCAGTGGAAAGATGGAATTTCTCTTCCACATGGCAAGTTTCCCACAGGCATATAAAATGGTGTCAGGTTCTCACAGCATGTGATTCTGAATTTGTGAGAGGAAGAGAGAGCAGCACATTTTTGAGATAAAGAAGCCCAGTGTCACACTGACCTAGGGAGTCTGAGACAGAAGCTCATGTGCGATGCTAGAGATCGATGAGTGGTAGTAGAGACGGCTACCCTAATCCCTTGCCAGCTTAAAGGTGCTAACCGTGAAGCCAGATGTCCAATCCCAGTTCAGCCGAGACCATACCAGAATGGGAAATAGGATGGGCTGTACACTCATACTCCTAGCTGAAAGGATCTCTGCAGTAGACAGGAACACCAATAGATTCTTTCTTGGCAGGTATAAAGTGGAGAAACAGGACACCAATAGCTAAAGAGAACGTCTGAGGGAGCTGTGAACAGACGTTAGATAAGACCCAGAATCTACAACTGGGAGTTGAAGAATATCCAACAAGAATAAAGGGAAATAACCTTCGCCTGGGAGTCAAAGCAAGTACGACAGAAATGACAAATGCTATGGATGTACAACTGAGGTTCTAAACGAGTATTACTAGGATCAGAAAACTCTTTATTTTCCCCGTAGATAATACCTAGCGGAACACTAGGGCCACCTAGTGATCAATACATGACTATTCGACTTGTAAACCATTTGTAACTCAAGTCATACAGGGATAACCAAATTAACCGAACTGATCGACCAGGAGGATAGTAATGACTCGCCCCTACAAACTCTGACACCGAGGCTAGGAAACCAATAAAAGTCTAACATCTGTAACACACAGAGATGGGACCACTAAGAGATATGAGGCTCCCGGCTTCAACTTTCCCTACAGCGGTAACACACTGACGAGCGAAGTCGGCCAGAGGCCACTAAGACAGACTTGGGGTAATGATAGGGTGTAAGCTGGAAACCACAAAGGAATGATAGTAGGTCAGAGAACGAACAGGGAAATACCTGAGAATGGTGAGTATAATATACGTCCCAGGCCCGAAGGCCCAAGATACGAACATACCTGTTGATAAGAAAGGAATCAAGAAGAAGAATAGTCAAACAAACCGAGATCACCTGGAGCATGAGGGGTATCAGAGATAAGCAGAATCCGTAGTCAGTAAACGTAAGCCAAGGAACAAAGAACCGGGAGGACAATCCAAAATACACAAGCCAAGGTTGAACCGCTACAATACCTGGTCTAACAACAAACAAACTCAAATAATCGGGCAGTGACAATACTGTTTGAGCAGTATAAAAACTAGTCATCACCAATCAAAAAATGAGAGGAGGAGTCCAGCAAAAGACAAGGAAGGAGCAGGGTAAAAAGGTGAAAATTCAACAGGCGTGACACCCGGCTAGTAAAGTGGGCAAAGAACATTCATGGAGTTTGGAAGTGGTGGGGTGGAATTGGGATAATACTGCTCCAGTTGCAATTTCGGTAGCACCAATTTTAAATTAATTGTTTGGATGAGTCTTGAGAGAAGTTGACCAGAGGCCACTAAGACAGACGTGGGTGCCCACGTCAAAGGTAAGGATAGGGTATAAGCTGGAAACCACAAAGTAATGACAGTAGCCTGGGTCAGAGAGTGAACAGGGAAATACCAGAGAATGAAAACTAGTCAGCACCAATCAAAAATGAGAGGAGGAGTCCAGCAAAAGACAAGGAGGGAGCACGGTTAAAAGGTGAAAATTCAGCAGGCATAACACCCGGCTAATAAAGGGGACTTGAAGTTTAGTTTAGGGAGACTTGTAGGCAGGAAAACTGTTCTTTGTATTATGGGAGTCTGGGGACAGGAATGAAGAAAGGAGTTTGACCTCAAATACTCCAACATTTGGTGTGCCTGACTGGGAAGACAAAGGCAGCTGTGTTCCAAGTTTTTTCCTGATCTCTCTGTTATCTTCCTTCTACTTGAGTCTGGGAGTGTGAGAAGGAAGCAAAGGAGATTTGCCCCAAAAAGCCCCAAATTTTGTGTGTCTAGGTAGGCACAGGCAGCTGTGATCCAGGTTCCTTTCTGATCTGGCTGTTATATCTGTGTCAGAGAAGTCTGGGGTGTGATAATGGAGAAAAGGAGAGAGAAGAATCCCAAATAAAGGCTAATAAAGTGGAGCTGAAGTTTAGTTTAGGGAGTCTACAGGCACAAAATCTGTTCTCTCTATTATGGGAGACTGGGGGACAGGAAGGGAGAAAGGAGTTTGACCCCAAATACCCCAAAATTCGGTGTGACTGTCTGGGAACACACAGGCAAAGGTGATCCAAGTATCTTCCTGATCTGGCTGTTATGTCTGTCCTAGGAGAGTCTAGGGAATGAGAATGGAGCAAAGGAGAATTACCAAAAAATTATGTGTTACTGGGAAGACACAGTAAACCATGATCCAAGTTTGTCCTGATCTATCTGTTATTTCTGTCCTAGGGGAGTTTGGGGAAAAAGCAGCAGAAAGGGACTGTTTTTTTCTTGTTTGTTTTTTTGTTGACACTGGTAGAGATGGGGGCAGTTAATTTAAATAAATAAATAAAATAAGAAAATGATAGGTGACAGAGACAGTGACACTGACTTGAACTGTGGTCGAGGCAGACTGATTCTAGATGAGATAGAGTATTTTGTAGCGATTCACCTCAAAACATAACGCAAAATCAGTTCTACTGTGTATTTTATAGTAAAAACACACACAGTAGTTGAGTAATTTCCAGAAAACAAACAAGGGGTAGGGAGGAGGCTGGCAGGATTAAGAGCAATGCAGGGATGTGTGAGTAAATTGGAAGTCCAAAAACTGTAATCATGGTTTCTGCAACATGTGCAATAAATGATGGTGATCCCTATCTTCCTGGGGAAGATGAAGTGTGTCAAAGGCCCACCAAAAGTTCCACCACCAGCACCAGTACTACTAGTAAACCATCTAAAAACACTGAAGACAACAAGTTGCATTCCAGTTTTCATGGCATAGTGCAAGAAGGTGTAATAGCTCAACCAACTGCTGCATCTAACAGTAAGACAAACAAGCACAAAAACGCCTGTCCTGAAAGTAGTGATGAAGTTGCAAGTGAGAGAGATGATGACATGGATTAACTTTCTGCTGTCTGTGCTTTGAATCCAACATATCATTGAGGGAACAACTGGATTATTTCAATAAAAATGTAATTAAAAAGTTGTTTTACGTGCATTTTATCACTTAGATTATACACTGGATACACGTCATATGTCTGGGGGATACCATTAATTCAAGACCTTATTTTATTCACATGCAGATCTCATCAAAGACCTCTGAGTGTGTGGACTTGGTAATGCATTCAGTTCAGACAAGGAAGGCTCACTGCCTCCCCATTCACACGGGTTCTTTCTCATAACTGAGATCCATGTGTGAAGGA
Source organism: Rhinophrynus dorsalis (assembly GCA_037306005.1). Lineage (NCBI taxonomy): Eukaryota > Metazoa > Chordata > Amphibia > Anura > Rhinophrynidae > Rhinophrynus > Rhinophrynus dorsalis. Next base: position 149,645,774 of record CM074720.1, read on the forward strand.
AGCATAAATTGTTTGTAAGCTCTTATGAGCAGAGTCCTCATTTTCTTCTCTAGCTTTGTTTTTTCTTTCTTTTTTTTCATTTATGGAAAATGTATGTTTGATCTGTCCCTTCTTGTACAGCTCCTCTGTAATATGTTGTTACTTTATACCCATTAAGGACTAGATGAGTGTGAAACTCATTGTGTGTCTGATGTAACTTGTGATTATTATGTGTTGCACATTCCTCTGATATTTAAAGGAATAAATAAAGATGAATAATAATAATAATAATGATAATTTGTAATGGTAATCAGACAAATAAGGACAAACACAAAGATAAAATATAACCACCTTTATTTATTATAGCAACAATAATAGTAGAGCCCACACAGAACTCCAGACATATATAAATAGGGCACAAGGTTCCTCTGGAACTGTGCACTGTGCTGTGCATTGCACTACTCAAGATCTCGAGGCTAGGGAAGCGGCTCAAGTGGGACAACAGAAGAATGGTAGAATATGTGTAAGTCATCACTTGGTCTGAGAATGGAGGCAACAGAGAGCGAGAGCAGACCAGAGCCAGGAGGCACTGAGACTACAGGTCAGGTAATCAGGTAGTGTATGGAGCGAGTAGGCAGCCAGAGTCACAGGTCAGACAAGCTGGGGCTTACACAGAGCGAGAGTAACCAGGCCACTGGTCAGGCAACCAGAGACTATGCTGAGTGAGTAGGAGCCACGACCACTGGTCAGTCAAATCGAGGACTACAAGGAGTGAAAGTAACCAGGCCCTCAGGAAAGGCAACCGGAGGCTAACTGAGTGGGTAGTAGCCAGGGTCACTGGTCAGGCAAGCTGGGGTCATACACAAAGTGAGTAGTCAGCAAGAGCCACAGGTCAGAACCGATGTGGGTAGTCACACAAGCCGAGGTCATACACAGAGCAAGTAGTCAGCCAGAGCCACAGATCAGAACCGATGTGGGTAGTCATACAAGCTGGGAGTCAGACACAGAGCGAGATTCTCAGGCAAACACGGATCACACGGAGAGCAAAGAGTAACGAGCACAAGCACCACATAAGGGCAATCACTCCTAGCCCCAAGGAGGATTATAAAGTAGCAGAGGAGTCAGGATTCAATTAGGCCACCCAGAATAGGCCCATAAATTGAAGTCCAAGCCAGTGCCTGTAACAGACATAGTAATGCAGAGGAGGGGTGTCCCCATTAGCGCTGGAATCTACATTAGACAAAGTAGGCAACTGCCAAGAGTGCCAAGTTTTGAAGGGTGCTTCAGATGTGATGGCCATGCCCACATTCTGAGTTGGGTGTAACCAGAGCACTACAACTGACACTGGTTTATTTTGGGCACGTTATCTCCTATGACTCAAAAACACAGACATAAACAGTACCGTACATATATATATATATATATATATATATATATATATATATATATATATATATACATATATATATAATTCAATGAATGTAACATAGATGACATTTACCATAAATGGAAAACTGATGATGGTTTGGATCACCAGTTTACAGCAAACAGGGTGCCAAACCACCCTGTTCCAGTCTCTCACTCCATTGGAGTATACAATTACCGTATCCGAGATAATATTAAACTATCAAATGAGGCACAGCTCCACTCATCGGGACTCACCAACAGGTCAGGTTTAAAGGATATTCCCAGTTAAGTACAGGTCATGCAATCATAATGACTGAGCCAGTGATTACTGACCTGTGAACAAGCCTGGCTGTATTGAAAATGTGACCTGTTTGTGCATTCTAAGGACTAATGTTGAAAATCACTGATCTAAAGAATAATTAAGTGGAATAACCTACCCAATTTGAGGTTCAGCTGCAGCAGACTGTGGAAAAGTTCAAGGCACCATCAAGATTACGGTCTGTTCACTAGAGTGGTGATTATTATTTGAATTTTATTTCATTTTTAGTTAATAGATATACTTTTTGTAGAGCACATGTTGTTTATAACACTGGTTTATAGTACCACTCATCATTGTTTAGCATTTTGCAAAGAATAATTTAAGGCACTTAACACGAAAGAAAGAAAGAAATCCTCAACATGTTTCCTAGCCAGAACTGGCCATTTCATCAGGAGGAAGTGCAAAATATATTATTTAACAGTTTACTTACTGTGTTGGAGGACTCTCTAGGGTTACAAGTTTTTAATCGTGCTTGTCTTTTATAGGCTAATAATATTTTTGCAACAGACAACACTGGGTGGGGTTTGGGGTGGAGTAAGTTAAGAGATAGGGGTGTAGTCATGGGTGGGGCTAAGGACACCTTGAGTGCCTTTGCATAGGGGCTCACAAGGAGTAAATATGTCCCTGGACTCCCTAATAGATGATACCACATTGTACAAAAAAATACAGAACCTAGCAGAGATTGTTTTTACAATAAAGCCAGGCCATTATAATGTAATCCTTTGTGATGATGAACATTAGATAATATATATCAATCAATCCTCTGCTTTGCATCATGTTTATGTTTGGCAAAGATGATTTACAGGAGATGCAGCTTGCTATGAGAAGTTTTAAAAGGAATTCAAAGAGCTATTGAATTTCACAGTTTGTTTTCCCCAAACAACAGTGCCAGCCAAAGTGTTCTTAGTGAAAGGGACCAACTGTAACCTTGTTAATAACTAAGAAAACAATAGTCAAAGCAATGGGACCTGCCAAAGATTACAAGTAATTTCTACTGGCAGAATAATTAGTAATACTTTATTTTACTTTAAAACAAAAAATATTTTTTATAATTACTTAATTAGCAACATATGTCTTGGAACATTGACATAAAAAGTTATCTCAGAGTTGTGCTACTTTTTTTTTTTCAGAAGATTAACCCTTTGAGGACCACATTGAGAAGCACATCTCTGACCCTCAAGGGTTAATAATTTCTTCTGGAAATGTAAAAAATACTCTATATGTTGCTAAAAATAAATATTATATTTTACAGGACATGTTTGGAAAAGCAGGTTTTGTTGATTTTTTTTTATTTATTTATCAATCCACATTTTGTTGCAACTCCTACTTTTAATGGGACAAAATGCAGTACAATTAATAGAGTGTTATATTTTCTTTTATGAAAAATATGTCCCATAGTGCTTGTTCCAGGGACTAGTAGGTATGATTCTCTCAGAATAACATACACCAGCACCAAAGTGGGGTAAAAGCCCACTGCTTTATTAAGCAATAATAAAATCAAATAGTGCTTGCAATATTTATAATTATTATTTATTATTATATAAAGGACAAGAGGAGGCTAGTAATATTCAATTAAAATACATTTTTTATAAACATATACATAGGATATAGTTTTATGCTCACAAGCTCTTTTTAGCTTTGATAAAGTGGCCGGTGCCGTAAAACGTGTAAGAGTTCATAGCCTATGTATATGTTTATTAAAGAATTATTTTAATTGAAGATTACTAGCCTCCGCCTGTCCTTTCTGAAGATCTCTTCAAGTTTAACCCGATGGAGATGGGAGAATCTCTCTATATGTGCTTGAGTCAGATCTGTTGATACCAATGCTCTGACCATTAAAGAATGTGAGTACACTCCTTTTTATATGACTATTTTAGTCTATACGTTGTTACACTATTGTGGCACTTTCTGTTTGTTTTTCATGTGTTTTTGTCATTACTGTTCTGTTGTCGCTTAGGGGAGAGCATGTTAGAGAGAGCAGCCTTGAAGAAACTGCATCTGAGTGCAGTGAAATACCCAGCTGCCTGTGAAATCAGGTTTGGCATAAGCCATTTCTGACACAAGTCTTTTGTGAATGTACACCCAAGGGTGTCTGGTGGTGGTCAATTGCATTATTTATTGATGTGCACAGGGGAGCCCTGTTTTTTGCCCTTCCTTTTCTTGTCAGTACAGTGTGATTCCAGCGACTCTGTCTGCTGATGCAAGTGCAGCTGCTTCTGTGGCAGGTTCATCCGTTAGCAATAGTTGGCCTGGAGAGTCATGTGGCATTCCGGTTGTTTCAGCTGGTGAGTCTCCCAGCTCTACACAGTGGCATTCAGCCTCTGGGATGGGGGGGGGGGGTTCCCATGAGTATTGGGTTACAATCAGACCAGAGTCAATCTGGTCCAATGGCATGGGTACAGACAGAGCTATGTTGGGGGCACTGGTGGAGTTCCTTGCTTGCTAGGATGCGAGGGGCCCTGGTGAGGAGATTGCACATATTCCAGGGAATAAGGCTTCGGTTCTCCTGCATGGGTTCCCAAGTAGCGAGGGAGCCTGCAGTGGATCAAACTGTGGCAGTCAACACTGTAGCTAACCCCGTTAAGAATCCATCATTTATCCTGGCTGAGATGAAAGGTGTGCTCAGCAGAGGTTGCTGCTGTTGCAGATAGCAATTAAAGTGATGCTTATTTGACTAGGGAAGCAGCATTAGGTTTACCTCTGGAGGCATCAGTCAAAGAAAGAATTTGGAAAGGGGAGTATGTAGAAATAGTGACCCTGTTACCAGTATTCAAGGACTGGGTAGCGAAAGCCAACCGAAAAACTGACCACAGCAGCTCTGTGGTGGGCGGAGAATCAGATACCAAAACATTTGGGACTTTCCATTCTTGCAAGCGTGATAGCTGAACACTTCCCTCAGGAACACTCGGACTTATTCAAGTATGTGGACATCATCTGTGAGGTTTACATAGAATATGGGGGTCAGGCATGGTGGTCCTATGATGAGGCTCCAAAAGCCTTGTAGTTGTAAGGATAAGGACCTGTGGTTATCCTTACTAGCAGGGCATCAGTCATCCCCCTTTCAGACACCAGCCATCAGTCCTACCGGCACAGGGTCTGGGCTGAGTTTAAGTGTCTATGCTGGACTTTCAACAAGTCTCAATTGCGGAGCAGCGTGTAGATTCTGGCATGAGTGTACACAGTACAAATGTCCATACCCAATTATATGCTGTTTTAAGAAGCTCAACCTCAGACAGTCAAAGCCATCTATAAGGATGGCGTCGGAGAAAGCTAGTGATACTGGTGAATGTGGTCACAATGGAACCGTTGCTCTCTCTGTATTCTAATCTCATTGTGGTAACATTTTTTGAAGGAAGGGTTTTCAGTGGGTTTCCAAAATTCCAGTGGGCGCCCTGTGGTCACTGGGTAGAGAATGTAATTTAAAGTCAGCTCTGGAACATGCCAATGTTTTTCGGGATAAGCTAGCCAAGGATATTTTGCTGGGTCGAATGGCCGGGCCCTTTTAGGAAAGAACTCTATCCAACCTTTGGGTTTCAACATTAGGACATGCCAAAACAGGAGCTGGGGACTTTTAGACTTATTCATCATCTTTCTTACCCTGCAGGCAGGTCTATCAACAATGCCATTGATTCTGATTTGTGTACGGTGGCATATACCGCCTTGCAATGCAATGGGCATGATTCATAGATTTAATCGATGGGCTTTGTTAGCAAAAGCTGACATTGAGTCCACTTTCAGATTGTTGCCCATTCACTTCTCTTCTGTCCACCTCTTGGGTTGTAAATTTCTACTATGTAGGTCTTTTTTTTACCCATGGGTTGTGCAATTTCTTGTAGCTATTTTGAGACTTTTAGCTGCTTTTTCGAATGGGTCATAAAGCGGGAGTGCCAGGATGTCAGCCACTATCTGGATGATTTTCTGTTTGTGGGTCCAGCAGATTCTACAGTTTGTAGGGACACATTTATCCATTGTCAGTCAATTGCGGCTCAGTTGGACATCACCTTGGCGAATGATAAAACTGTTGGTCCCACTTCCTTCAAAAAGATGCTCTTTGTCTCACAGAGGCTAAGCTGCTGGCATTGAAAGAGTTGATTAGTTTGTTATTTGCAGCTAAAAAGATGACCCTTCAGAAATTGCAAGTTCAGCTTAGTCACCTAGCCTTTGTGTGGTGGGTCTTGTTGAATGGGGCGTGTTTTTGCAGGTGTCTGATTCGTGCCATGGCAGGAACTTGGTGACAAGAGAAATCAAGGGTTATGTACAGGTTTGGCTACAATCTTTGTCTAAGAGAAATTGTTGCAGAATATGGTCTTTAATGACTCCCTCAAACTGTTTATGGGTGCAGGAGGGGGTACTGGTTTCAGTGCTTTCTTTTGCAGCAGTTAGTGCTCTGAGAGGAGCCCTCTGAGTGGGTTGCTAATGGTCTTGCTTTTTTGGAACTATTCCCTATTCTTGTGGCAGTGAAACTGTTGAGAGCTCATTTGGCCAATTGACACATGATTTTCCGTTTGTATAACACGGCAGGGGTTGAGGAACTAAACTTCTTCTTGACTAGATCACCACCAGTGTTGTGGCTACTTAGGGCTTTGGTCTTGAGATGTCTGTTGCACAACATGATTCTGGGCAAAGCATATACTGGGTGAGGACAACAGGGTAGCTGATGCCCTTTTCCTCTTTCTTTTTTCCTTTGGTTCCACAGGCAATGTGGAGATGAAGTACTTCTGGAACCTATGGCATATAGAGAATTAGAGCGGGAGAGTTAATTTGCCCATCATTAAATGTGAGCAGCTTACAGTCATTAATGGCAGGAATGGTCATCATACTGTGGGGCAGGGGGGCAATCTGGTGACACTGATGCTGGCGGAGCTACCTTGGAACAATTTCTAGTTCAGATATATGAGGGTTATCGTCCAGCCTGGCGGATCGGATGCTAGCTGGTATCTCCTTTTTTATGTGGCTACAGGGTTATTCAGACATTACAAGGATAGTTGCGGGGTGGAACGTACCCGCTCCACAATGGATGCCCGGGGCCTGGTTACCCCTCAGCTTTTGTTACTCCTTTTAAGGAAGCTGGAGTGAAATTGCTTCACTCCTTTTGAGGATACATTGTTTACAGCCACTTTGTTATTGGCGTTTTTTGGAGCCCTATGGGTAGGCATGCTTGTGAGAAATTCGCTGCTAAACCTGGGGGTCTTTACCTTAATGACATTAGGTGTCAAAAGGAAAAGTTGCCCATTTTGGTGCTCAGATCAAAAATGGATCAAGTAGGGAGAGGCCGATGGAGAATGGATAAACATACTCCACAGCATCTAACGTATTTCACACCAGAAGGTGCTTAATTATAGACAGGTCAACAATCAATACAACGAACATTTAAAAACTTCCTCCAAAGTGATTAACAAACATGACTGGATAAAAACAAAGGGAATATGTGTATCTTATACAACTCTGTCACCTGGTCATATAAGGATCAAAAATAGTCAATGTGCTATCATCCAGAGTTCAATCCTTAAGGAATGCAGGTATCTAGATTAAAAACCCAATAATCTTCTCTATGGCCTTTAAGAATATTACCCCCATGTGGTGGAACATTAACTCTCTCCATACCTATAAACTGCACCAGGGATGGGTCACCACTGTGCTTTTCCAGGATATGTTTAGAAACATCAGATTTCCTACTTCCACTGTCAGTCTTATGGAGCTGTTCATGTAAACACTCCTTCAGGGGACGAACAGATCGACCTTTATATTGAACTTGCCAACCACCACTGGAAAATAGGTATATAACCCATCTCGAATAGGAAAATAGAAAGAGCAGCCTCAAGGATCTGTCAGTCAGTAATGGACAGCAAATAGGTTGGAAGAAAAAGTGGCAGCAGACATTCCCTGCACTCTACCAAGCATAAGGAACAGAAATAGATCAAAATCTGTGCACGCCCTCCTACAAAACTCTTTATATGTCCAATGAGGGAGATGGACTCAGGTGTACTAAAATAAATAAGATAAACAGAGGCAAAATAAACAGCCAAAAAACTTTAGACAAGTCCGTTCTTTTCAGATGGAGTCTATACTATATAAAGATCACATGGGGCGGAAACCTCTTGAACTCCAAAAGCTCCCCTAATTGCTTCAGTCAGTACTCACTACCCTCCAGGAAAGATAACAAATTCCTGGCTCCGATCAGATTGAAAATGTAGCAATCTTGCAAAATAGGGATATGAGTGGATGTAGCAAAGTTGTTTTATCTTGAACGGATGAAATCACTCAGAATACATCTACTTAGAGAAGTTCCTTAAATAGAGAATCATCAATAGTGCAGTAACATCAGGGCAGGGGAACCCTCCATCCCTGCTCGCTATACTCACAATAAAGCTGTATAACAAATGCGTATCACATTCAGACGGATTGATGAACCGACAGAAGAGGTATCCTTAAAATCACACATTAATTCTTATTACCAGAAAATCCAAATGGCTCCTATGAATTTTTAACAGTACTTTTTTCCTAATAGATAATATAAAAAGAGACTAGCTAAAATGTGTTTAAAAAGACATCTAAGGGGTGATATGATTACAATTTAAAAATATATTTAGTGTCAATAAAAAAAAACTCTACAATGAGCTATTTACTCAGAAAGCTGAGCTAAAAACAAGAGGTCATCCATTAAGACTAGAGGAAAGGCAGTTTTGACTAAACAAAGGCAGAGATTTTTTACAGTAAGGGCTATAAAGTTATGGAATTATTTGCCTCGGAATTCTGTGCGTACAGATACTGTAACTGCTTTCTAAAAGTAATGAATGCATATCTAGCACAGAACAATACTGAGAATTATGACAGTTGGTGTCAAAGCAGACAGGATATTAATTCAGGGAAATATATAACTGCCACTTGGAGTCATGAAGGAATTTTTTTGCCCACTTGGGGCTTAATTGGAAATGGCTGCAAATTTGTTTTGTCTTCCTATGGCTCCAAAGGGGTGATTTAGCATGGGCTGAACTTGATGGACGCATGTCTTTTTTCAGCCTGATTAACTATGTTACTATGTTACCTATCATTGTGTACACTTTATACCAGTGAGTATGGAGTTTTTCACTCCTACCCTTGATTCAGCTGTGCTTATAATATGTTGTGTTTTTGAGAGAGTTGGTGTTTGCTAGAGCGCCATAATCTTTGTGTATTCAGTTTCTTTTTATTGTGAGCAGTGCCCAAAGGGGAAAATCAAATATTCAAAAAGGAGGGTGAGAAAATGGAACAGCCATCCTGCCCAAAGACACCTCCTTCGCAAGTTTTTCAGCCACCACCCCAGGAAACTCTCTACCTGGCTGGAGGTTACCCAAATATATGCATTTATTCTGATGAACAAGGGGAATGTGAAAACCAAAAGGAAACCACTTCCACCACTAGGTCCCTATACTGCATAAACCATGGAAAAAAATTTAGAATGCACACTGGTGTTGTTCCCTTGCCTACAGCTCCACGTTCCCCCTTTTCGCCCAATTTAGACTTGCAGAAACAATCTTAATCACAGCAACTGGAGCACTCATCGAGGAAACAAAATCTGATGCCAAATTTGCAGTGACAGGAATTTTATTTGTAGCAGAAACCACCCTTGCACGCTGAAAATGTCATGCTAGTATTTCCCAGCCCCATACTCTGACCTGAAAGGACACAGGCCATGTAATTATGGAAAGCTATAGCCCAATATATACCGGCCATCAAAATGCAACTGGAGCAAAGTGGAGCAACATAGGACAAAATGTATGAGAGGGGGGCATCAGACAGAATGGGAAATATGTGGCTAGCAATAGGCAGGGGAACAAGGCTGGTGGGGTCACAAAGTATATAAGGGGAATCTGTGGCTTCCAGTATACAGGTAAACAAGGCTTGTGGCCTCATACAGTATATGAGGGGAATCTGTTGCTACCAATGGGCAGGGAATCAAGGCTGGTTGCATCACACAGTATATGAGGGGTACCTGTTCCTACCAGTTGGGAAGGGAACAAAGCTTGTGGGGTCACACAGTGTATGTGGGAATTTATGGCTACCAGTGGGCAGGGGACAAGGCTGGCAGGATCACATAGTGTATGTGGGAATCTGTGGCTAAAGTGGGCAAGTAAACAAGGCTGATGGGGTCATACAGTGTATGAAACAATCAAAATTTCAAGTGCACTAATGGGAAGCTTGCCCACAAATCCACATAATTTTTAAAGTAAAGTCATAAGCACACAGCATGGTCTGTACCAGAATTTTTTAGGTCAGCCTCACTTTTGTTTATAGCATTGAGTGCGTGTCACTGTTTTATACATTTTAGAAGTCTTAACTCTTTAAGGACCAAGGGTTAAGCAATGTTTTGCACACACCTCTGGTTCTTAATGGGTTAAGACCATTTGCATAAAAAGGTAAGCAATTTTGGGGCAAACTAACTGGATAGGTAACAACAAAAAAACAATTCTCATTGATTTTGAATGCTAAGCAATGCTTTGGCGACCTCTCTAGCATTGAGGGGGTTAAAAGTCTACACTAGTGGTGCTGTAGATGTTTTTGATAATATGTTTTAGGGAATTTTTATCTGTCCCATAGGATGCAGTTAGTTTACCTCATAATTTCTCCACTCTGTGCATATGGCTCTTAGTGTGTTTATTGTAGTGAACTAGAGCTCATAAGAGTCTCTACAAAAACAAACGTTGCCAATGTCAATCCAAATCCCTTTCTCTATACTCCTCAGAAATGAGCAAAATAAGTGTAAAAACTCTGAGTTGTTTTAAGAGTAGTGGGGATTTGGTTACGCAGATACCTTTTGCTTAGGGCTCCCAAGAGCCGCCCCTGACTGGAATTCACCTTTACCCTCTTCAATGCAATAAGTAGAAAAGCCTTAAAACTAACATGTGGTTTCTAAGAGAAAACCTCCTTGTTCTTTTCTTGTTTATCTTGTATGTCATCTTGCTATGATTGGACCAGTTCCTCTTGTTCATCCGCTTTTGTCTTTAGGAAAATAGCTTCGGGGTGGAGCAGGAAGTTCAAGTCCTAGTCCATTTAAGTTAAGCAGTCATGAAGAAACTTAAGCCGTATTAAGGAAGCTAAAGATGAGCAATTCTGGATTAAACCAACCATACCATAGGGGACAAATAACAATTCTCCCCTGATTTAAAGGAATACTAACACTGAAAAAATATCTGGGGTTATGTACACTTAAATATCATGTTCCTCATGTGCTCTGAGGGAGCGAATATTGTTGCCTTGTTCAGGGTTCATTGGTTCTCATTATCATAGTAATTTTGATAGGTAGTTAAGAAGTGGCAGTGCTTTATTGTCTGTAAACAGCCTGAAATAAGGTACCAGTACAAGTGTGATGGTTACTAATGTCAATAAATTAATTTGATTCTCATCTCTCATTACAAACACCACAAACATGAACCCAGTTATTTCTGAATGAGGCAGTTATTATTATTAACTTATATAGCTCCAACTTTTTCAATTGAGCTGTTCAAATGGGAATATACATACAGAGATAACAAACAGTACTAATGAGGCATAGAAAAGAAAAGCATTGGAGGGCCCTGCTCATGAGAGCTTATAGTCTAAGGGAAGGTAAGTGGGAAACAGAATGTGTAAGGGACCTAACATATAATAAATAATTTGTACACATGCTAGCTGTAACGACATTAGGTTTAAACCCTTGGGGAAAAGGGCTTTTTTTACACTTGAGGACAAGAACAATTCTGGCTTTTTAGTATGCCTTTGTTCAAGCATATTTTACCCTTAAGTAATTTAGAACACCCACACCAATTATATTCCGTTTTTAAGCATAAGTAGGGCTTTCTTTTCATTTGATATTAAAAGGGATAGTAATACTTCGTTTTAACTTTATTTTATTTTGTAGGCATTAAAAAAACACGAAGAACGATATAAGTCTTATCTCTCAAACATTTATGGTTTAAGAGATAATCACGAGCAAAGTTCCCCTCCCCGCCCCTTTTTCCTAGTGTAAGCCATCTCTTCTCAGATGTGAATCTGGTTGTAAGACCGACAGATAACAGAAGGGGACAATCTTCTTTGTATGAAAACAATGAAAGCCCTTCCCCCCTTGACAAGTTTTTCAGCTTTTTCCCTTATCTTAATTGAAGATCATCCCTCTCTGCAGTCTACCTGGGCACTTCCCTTCTGATCTGGCTGAACAAGATAAAACAAAGTATTACTATCCCTTTAAATGTATGACCATACCTGGGAACTCTCCGGTTTTGCCCCGGAGACTCCGGATTTCAGACTGAATTACCGGGTCTCCGGGGCAATGTTTGTATCACCGGGTGGGCAGAGTTTAAATAGAAACTCTGCCCACTTGCGTTCCGTCCCGCCCGGTTCCTCCCACTTCCCGCCCTCTTAGATACATTTTGTAGGGTTTTTTGTCCCGACCCCTGTCCCACGCTACTAAGCCCCGCCCCTTTTATGACGCGAATTGCGTCATTTTCCTCCCCCTGGGCACTGACAGGGTTACCCTCCGGGTAGCCCTGTTTAAAAAGTTCCCAGGTATGTGTATGACCCATCACTAATATAAAAAAAGAAAACATTAAACAACCCTTTTTTAGGTTTTCCTATGATGATTTATGCTCAATTAGTGCATTTTAATAGGGACTGGTTAAAAAGTAAGAACAGTTGTTCATACCTCCCAAGTGTCCCTTTTTAGGGGGTTACTGTCCCTCTGAGATGCAAATCCCTATATCTTGCTTTCCTACCTAATATTCCTCCTTCTTACGAGATCAGCCTGTGTGGTGTTTGTATATGTTTGTCACATTGCTCCACAGCAATAAAACACACAATATGTTTGATTAACACCTTAACAAAGCATGATGTGCCAGATCTGTGATCCCTGAATTAATTGCTGTAAAAAAAAAATACAATGGTCCTCTAGGGCCACCCACCTCCAGCTTGCCCCATCATTAAGGGGTTAAAATTCATTATATGTCTGTACATTTGTCTGTATATATAAAAAAACTTTGATCGTGCACTAAATCATTTATTCAGCTGCGCATGAAATAACTTAAAAAAACACTGAATGATCTACACACCAGTCCTGCCCCCAGCAGTACCACATAAAACAAAAGTGCCCCATCTTTGGCCATTTGAAGCTTTGGAAGTCATGTTATCTTCCTCTATCTGCCTCATGATCACAGTGAGGAGGATGAGAGTAGCAGAGAACAGTGACAAAGGCAATATTTACATACTACTAATATTTGCACTCGTGATTGCACTGGTAATTTCGTGTTGCGCATATATGTGAAAGAGCTTTAACATTTGGCCAGGATTTGTTTTGTTAATTAGTCAATCTGGAAATGCATCATATGAGTAGATTATTATATAAAGGCCACAGGTTAAGGGTGACTGCTAGTGTTGAGCGAGCGTGCTCGGCCGATGCTCGGATCGGCTCGAGCATCGCTCTGCTCTGCACATGGCGGTACTCGTACGAGTACCGCCATGTGCTCGCCCGACATGCTCGGGTGAAGAGGATCTGTGCCGGAAGAGGCACAGATCCGAAGACGCTCCGCTGGACCACCAGGGAATGGAGGTACGGGGGCATTGCGGAGATGAAGGGGGCATTGCGGAGATGAAGGGGGACATTATGGAAGAGGGGCATAGACTCTATGCCCCTCTTCCACAATGTCCCCCTTCATCTCCGCTATGCCCGTCTTCCACAATGTGCCCCTTCATCTCCGCTATGCCCCTCTTCCACAATGTCCCCCTTCATCTCCTATGCCATAGAGGAGATGAAGGGGGACATTGTGGAAGAGGGGCATAGCGGAGATGAAGGGGGACATTGTGGAAGAGGGGCATAGAGTCTATGCCCCTCTTCCACAATGTCCCCCTTCATCTCCGCTATGCCCCTCTTCCACAATGTCCCCCTTCATCTCCGCTATGGCATAGGAGATGAAGGGGGACATTGTGGAAGAGGGGCATAGCGGAGATGAAGGGGGACATTGACCAGGCACCCTCCGCTCATCAGAGCAGGGGGTGCCTGGTTTAATGCTCGAGTGCTCCCATTCATTTGAATGGGGCTCGGGTGCTCGGCCGAGCACTCGAGCATCAGGGGGTGCTCGGTCAGAGCACCCGAGCACCCGAGCATCGGGGTGCTCGCTCATCTTTAGTGACTGCCCTTAACCCCTTAACGACCGGCCGATTGGTGCGTCGCGGTCACTTAAGGACCACGGAGCATTTTTTCTTTTTTTTAAATACTGGTTCCGGACTCCCTGAACGGCGTGCAGCCGTGGGGGGAGCCCGGAATTCCATGATGGTCATAGTACGTCATGGGTCGTTAACTCTGATCGACCCATGACGTACTATGACCGTCAAGAGTCGTTAAGGGGTTAAGGGTGACACATATTAACCATTCATCCTTCTAAGTGAAACATTCAAAGAGAGGTTGGACTTAAAACTGGACTTCAGCAGGATGTGGGGTAGGAGTTAGTCCAGAAAAGGGAAGCAGGATACACTGGAGAAATAAAATCTCTCAGGGTCAAAAGTACAGACTTGACTGAGAACTATGTAGTCCTTTTAAAGTGCCAGCTTCACAATTCAACACCTGCTGTGAACTAAAGCAGACTGATCCAAAACAAGTATTACGATACTGACACGGTGCCATTGACCCATTCCTCTCTGCTGAAACCCCACGGTCTATACGAACAATGCAGAATTACCTCCTATTCTTTATCTCTACATCTGCACTCTGCACCTTCTACCTTCCACACTTTCCTCCCTTCTGTGTTCACATGTCTCCTTCGCCTCTCTCTTTCACACTCAACTGTACACACCTCCTCACTTTTCTCTGCTCCTGTATTCCCCCACCCTATGCAAACAGGAAACCCTGTGGATACAAAACATTATCTCACTTCCTCTTTCTGTCTCTCTTTCTCTCTGTCTCTCTCTCTCTCTTCTGCCACTTGCAGCTGGGATATCTCAACAAATCCTGACCCCCTATCCTTTCACACACCCTCTATCTCCAGTCAACATGGGAACAATTCGAACCTGATCACCATTCCTTGTCTTTAACCACAGTTTCTTTCTTTTCCCTGTGCTCTCTGGAATGTATGCTGTCTTATTAACCAATTTTTTTTTGGTTTTGGATGATTTCTTTTTCTACTGTTCTCTATAGTTGTTAGCTCTAACTGAAAGTTGTTGTTCTTGGTCTGACTCTGTTTAGAGACAGAAATCTCTTATGTTAGTCTCTCCTCTCGTACTCCACTCCAAACTTGATGTGGGGGATGTGTGGGATTGGTACTCCATAATCAGTGCTGTTACAAGTCCCTTTCTGCTTCTGCCTCACTCCTCTTCTGAATCACATGCTCTCCATATTCTCACTCCTGTCTCTCTACAGGTTGCTATCATCTACTACCCACATATCTCTACATGTACAGCTACACATTTTCTGTCTGGCTGAAACATGGTTTTCCTTTTTCCTGTCATCAGACATACCCTCCCTTCTTCTAGGGGACGTCACCTGCCATGTGGATGATCCCTCTGATTCTAGGGCAGCCCACTTTCTCTCTCTAACATCTGCTTTTGGACTACACCAGTGGACAGGTGCTAATACTCACATGGATGGTCATTTGTTAGATCTTGTGTTCACTAGAGGCTAACTACTTTCTGAGTTTAATATCTCCACTTTTTCACTATCCAATCGCCACCTTGTAACATTCAGCACTGCTTATACTTCTTCTGCAATCCTCACATCCTCTCCCTGCTTCTCACATAACCTCAAGTCATTCAGTCTCACTCCTCTCTGGCCCTCCCTGGCTACAGGACTTTCATCCATTCCCTTTAATGCTGATACTAAGAACCTTGTCAAAACATACAATTCCATCCTGTTTTCCACTTTGAACCTGCATACACTTCTCTCACTCATCTGCTCCTGTAAATGTAATCCGTGTTTGTGGCTTAATAAAAACACCAGTTCCCTCTACTCCTGTACCCATTCAGCTGAATGGCTCTAAAGAATGTCAGCCTCACTGGCAAAAATTCTTCACTACATATTCCTCCTTTACTGCTATAACTGTACTCTGTCCATGGCTAAAAAAACCCCCAATACTTTTCAAAACTAATTAACATGCATAAATCCAACCCCGCTCTCTCTTCTCTATCTTTGCTTTCCTCCCTCCTTCACCCTCCATCTGCCTTCCTCCCAAAATCTATAAAACCCCAAGACTTTCTAACTTCTTCACTGCCAAAGTAGATTCCATCCAGGAAAATACCCCCCCCCCCCTTTAAATACCCTCCTATCCCCCTTATTCCATTCTTGCACGCTGGACTCTTTCTCAACAGTCACAGAGGAGGAAATGACTAACCTGCTATCCTTGTCTCCCTCCACTATATGCATACTTCATCCATTTCCCTCTCACACCATCCAGTCCCTCTCCCCCATACTACTACAGATATTTAACTCCTCCTTTGCTTCTGCTACTTTTCCTGATGACTTTAAGCATATCGCAGTGACACCTATCCTCAAGAACAATTCCCCTGACAGTACCACACCATCTAGCTATCGACTGATTTCACTCTTGCCTTTTGCATCTAAGCTTTTTGAATACCTAGCCTACTGCCATCTGCTTGACCTCCTTAAAACACACAACCTGCTTGACCCATTAACATCTGGCTTTCACATGGCTCACTCCACAGAAACTGCTCTCACAAGAGTTGTCAATGAACTGCACAATGGCAATTCTGAAAGTCACTATTCAATACTTAACCTGCTTGATCTCTGAGCTGCTTTAGACATGGTCAATCATGCTCTCCTCCTCCAAATTCTTTACTCTTTAGGTATCCATATCTCAGCCCTGAACTGGCTGTCCCCTTATCTAACTAACCGATCCTTCAGTGTCTCTATTGCCACCTCTTTGTCCTCTACCATCCACCTCTCTCTGTTTTTCCGATGCAGGCATGTACAGTAGAGACTGCCCGAACGCTCAGGTGTAACTACACCTCCCAGCATTCCGTGCATTTGGGCAGTCTCTACTGCATGTGACTCTGCATTGGACAAACATACCGATGCAGTCATGCACAGTACTGACTGCCGAACAAGCAGGTGTAACTACACCTCCCAGCATTCTGTGCGTTCAGGCAGTCTCTACTGCGTATGACTGCATCGGACAAACATACCGATGCAATCATGTGCAGTACAGACTGCCACTTTGGCCCGTGTACAGGGCTTTTACACTAGTATCTTATAAAATACTGCTTTTCTTATTCTAGACCACTTTCTACATTTCCACTCTGATCTTCTGCTATACCCTATCCTGCCAATTATGATCAGCCAATGACATTCTTCTTTCAGCTCCTTTTGTGTCAACAGCTATCTCTCGTATCAAACCCTTTTCCCTCATTGCTTCTTATCTGTGGAATGCTCTAGCTCACACCCTGCACCACTTCACTTGTCATGCTGTCTTCAAGTCTCATTTAAAGTTGAACTTTCAGATAATAGCAAGTCGCCATGCATTCATTAAATGCATGACGACTAGCTTGAAAATATATGTCTTACTGTAAAAAAATAGATGTGTCTAAAGGAATCCATCCCGTTTGGAGACCGGAACCCAGGCTAGAGTGCAGACATCTTGTCTGTGCGCCTGCAACGTCAGTCCCGGTCTCCATTGAGTAGACTGCTTTGTACCATATGGTCACCGGAAGGGACTGACAGTGCAGGAGCACAGACCACTCTAACCTACCCGTCAGTCCTGAAATGGGATGGATTCCTATAGAAACATCTATTTTTTTATGGTAAGGCATCTATTTTCAAGCTAGTCACCATGCATTTAATGAAAGTTCCTCTTTAAAATTACACCTCCTCAACAAGGCTGCAGCAAGCTCTAACACTGTACATCCAAGGCTCATATTATTTACTTATTTAAGTTCCCCTGTCCCAACCAAAAATTGAGCACTATATTCTGAGCATTACCATTATGTTCTCCATATGTCTCCCTTTAACACATTTGTGGCGTATATAAATACATTCATTCATTAATTCAGTCAATCACTGTAGCAACGATTGAATGTGCAGAACCACCGTGAAATGGGAATGTACTAGTCCTGGTGCAGTCAGTTACCGCCTCCCCACAGTGATCACATTGCACCCTGAGTCGTGCTGTGAACATTAACTCATGAAGTCACCTGACCTCAAAGGACAGAATTCTGTGATGGTCCTGGCACTTCATGTGTTATTAAGGGGTTAAAAGTATAGAAACCAATTTCATTTTTAGATGTAAGTGTTCCTTTAAATAGCACTTTTAACCTTTTGAAAGTTTGAGCATGCAATACAATGGAAACATCTCTATCATTTGAGAGGTTAAAAGATCAATGGGGAATTTGAGGAATTTGTGTTTGTCTCCTATGGTACAGATGGATTACCTCAGAGCTGCTCCCCTTCAGTTTTTTTTAGTAATGCTGTATATAGAACATACCATTGTAGAATACAATTGGGCCTTATGCAGAAAGCATATACATACCTCCAAAGTGTCCCTCTTTGGGATAGACAGTCCCTTTTTGAGACACAAATCCCTATGTCCCTCTTTCCTGCCCAGGTATCGCTCTTTTTAGGATATCACAATGTGCAGCATGTATATAAGTGTATTGCACTGCTTCACAGTTATAAAACTGTGTTTGTTTAAGCTTCAGTATATGAGTTTATAATTTTGCCTTTGTAAATAAAATACTTTGTGAAGCTCTTGATGTAATATATCCAGTTATATAAACAGCTGTCAATAGGTCAAGCTGTAACCTAAACATTTTTGGTGATGCCCTACTCACTAGTCACACTCCCACTATCACCACATAAAACAACTGTGTCCCTTTATGGCAATTTGAAATGTTGGGAGGTATGCTTATAGAGCATAAAGAACATTATGGAGAAAGCATATAGAGCACATCATTATACAAAGCAAAGGGCCTTATGCAGAAATCAGATAGAGCACTCCATTAGAGAATACAAAAGGTCATATGCAGAAAGAAGATGGAACATAGCATTATATAATACAAAGAGCCTTACACAGAAAGCATATAGAGCACATCATTATAGACTACAAAGGGCCTTATGCAGAAATCAGATAAAACATACCATTATAGAATGTGATGGGCTTACGCCAAAAGCATATAGAAGATAGAACTATATAATGCAAAGGGCCTTATGCAGAAAGCTGATAGATCAAACTGTTATAGAATACTGTGGGCCTTATGTAGAAAGGATATGGAACATAGCATTATATAATACAGAGGGCCTTATGAAGAAAACAGATAGAACATTCCAATATAGAATACAAAGGACCTTATGCAGAAAGCATACAGAGAACTATATAATACATAGGGCCTTATGCAGAAAGCTGATAGATCACATTGTTATAGAATACTGTGGGCCTTATGCAGAAAGGATATAGAACATAGCATTATATAATAATGAGGGCCTTATGAAGAAAGCAGATAGAACATACCAATACAGAATACAAAGGACAGAGCATATCGTTATAGAATACAAAGGTATTTATGCAAATAGCAGACAGAACATACCATTATAGAATACCATCAGAGGCGTAACTAGAAGCCACCGGGCTCTGGTGCAAAAATTGCCATGGGCCCCCCCGACCACATTGGCCACCTCCATATTGCCCCTTCCACAATGCCCCCATCTCCACATTGCCCCTTCCACAATGCCCCTCCATCTCCACAATGCCCCTCATTCTCCATATTGCCCATTCCACAATGCCCCTTCCACATTGCCCCTTCAACAATGCCTCCATCACAATGCCCCTTTCTCCACAATGCCCCCATCACAATGCCCCTTATTCTCCACAATGCCCCTTCCACATTGCCCCTCTTTCTCCACATTGCCCCTTCCATAATGCCCCCATCTCCATATTGTCCCTCAATCTCCATAATGCCCCTTCCACAATGCCTCTCATTCTCCACAATGCCACCATCACAATGCCTCCACAATGCCCCTTCCACAATGCCCCTCATTCTCCACAATGCCCCTTCCACAGTGCCCCTCATTCTCCACAATGCCCCTTCCACAGTGCCCCTCATTCTCCACATTGCCCCTACTGACCGCCCCCCTCCTCCTACCTCGAGTCCATGGTGGTCTAGCGGTGTGTGAGATGACAGATCTGTGCCTCATTCGGCAAAGACCTCTGTCTGGAACTCAAGCTCCTGCGCGGTTCTTAGTAATGCAGAGCACTGGGAGATGACAGGCCCGGTCGCAGGTGCGACCTCTGCGACCCCTATTGTTACTCCACTGAATACAATGGAAAAAGTGAAAAGCTACACAGTGCCAGTGTGGTTCATCACACATAGATGAATGGTCATAAGGATTGGTCCCATCGAAATTAACACATCATGTAAAAATGTTGAGGATTTGAAAGTTTTAAGGATATATTATTCACGGAATTACCTCTGTGTATAATTGCCTTTTTAAGAATATGCAGAAAATCAACAAATGTATGATATAGATAATTTAGGTAAACAAACTGCTGCTGGGCATGTTTGTCTTAATATAGCCTGCAAAATACAAATTGACTTTTACTTTTCATAAAATACAAAGACCGGTGTGAGGGGAATAAAAGGCATAAGTATGCAATACTGGGATGAAAACAGTCCTAGACTACCAACACTAGCCATACCTATAAAAGTCCCTAAGGGCCTCTCTGTTATGTCATTTGCTGCTTGTCCCAAATCAGAATTGCAATCCAATATCTAAACAATTAGGTTCATGCTAAAAGAGCACATTCAAGGGAGGAGTGGAGAGACACCGAGCCAAAACTCATCTAAGCACAGTAAATATTTTAATAGCAATAATATCACAAACAAATACACATCAGTCTAAAAAAGTTGAAATAAAAATACATAAAAAAGTAGACAATCATCTGACAGATATATTTAGAGCAAAATAGTAGTGAATCTGAATAAAATTATACAAGTAAAAATTGGTATATACTGTACATATACACATTTCCTCACTGGTGAGTTTGATATTTAGTTTGAAGGATAAAATGCGTTTTATATTTTTTACTAAGCATGCTACAAACAGTAAACCGTATTTATTTGATCTCATTTGTACTTTTCTCAATTTATTTTTTTTTACCCACATATTGATTATTTTTATTTTAATTTCCCTAATTACAACCTCCTAATTATCAACATGTTTTATTAAACATACAACGTTTCAATATATATGGCCAATCTCCATGAAGTGGATCATCATGTATTTGGTGCAGAAAATATGTAATAAATAGAAAATATTTGACTTCTGAACACATCATCCCCCCACAGTCATGACACAATATATATCTTATCGGAATATATAAATATTATTGCACTTTTGTTTATTTACTTAAAAAAACAACACTCAGATTACATTAGGAGCATATTTGAATAATCCCTGTCTTTCAATGGCAACGATTGGTAACATATGTAATAAAATAGGGAGAGACACAGATGTCTGATGACTACTTCCAGAAGAAGGCATAAATCGAGTGCCAAAACACTTTGGAGTGTCAGCCATGTGTGAGGAGATAGAAGATGCTGAGGTTGGAGAAACTGCACCAGTACGGTGTCACTGTTTTACTGAACACTCAGACAATTTGGTAAGATAAAACAATGAAGCTTTATTAAAACAATATAAAGCACAACAAGGCCCTACACGGGTTCAGACTTACACAGAGGACAGATATAAGGTCTGACACAGGTCAGGGCAATACAGTTGACACAATAAACAAATGTGACTGGAACGTAGACAGGAAAGAAACCTCAGCAGTACAGAACCGGAAAGGCCTGAGGAGGGAACTGTACTGCAGGGCAGGCACCTCGGAAGGTGAATAGGCTCTACCGGCCTTACCTATAACCGGGTAAGGCAGCCTAGTAACTGGTGTCAATGAGGAATAGAGGAGGCTCTACCGGCCTTACCTAATACCGGGGAAGGCAACCTAGTAAGTGATGCCAACAAGGAATAGAAGAGGCTCTACCGACCTTACCTAATACCGGGTAAGGCAGCCTAGTAGGTGATGCCAACAAGGAATAGAAGAGGCTCTACCGGCCTTACCTATAACTGGGTAAGGCAGCCCAGGAGTAGCACAAATGAAGGTAGCGAAATATACAGACTGACAGGAGGTAACACCGCTAGTGACCGGAGGGCACAGGCTGTATAGCACGTAACGGAGGCTGCAATGAGGCAGAGGCTTGGAGTAGCACAACTGGAGGCAACAGTAGGTGCAGACTGACAAGTGGTAGCACTGCTAGTGACCGGAGGGCACAGGCTGTGAGTAGCGCAACCAGAGGCAACAGTAAGGAGCAGACTGACAAGTGGTAACACCACTAGTGACCGGAGGGCACAGGCCGTAAGCACATAACGGAGGCTGCAGTAAGGCACAGGCTGAGAGTAACGCAACCGGAGGCACCAGTTAGGAGCAGACTGACAAGTGGTAACACCGCTAGTGACCGGAGGGCACAACAGGACAAGGGAAGCACTAGCGACAATCGGATGCTAGGCTGAATGGCCAAAGCCTGGATCGGTACACAGAGAGCTGTAGTCAGCCAGAGCCTGGATCGGTACACAGAGAGCGGTAGTCAGCCAAAGCCTGGATCGGTACACAGAGAGTGGTAGTCAGCCAAAGCCTGGATATGCCAAGACTAAACATGCAGCCACCCACACTATACAGAGAGCAATGAGTATGGATCTGACATGATTTACTGATTGGGCTTAGACCTTTGAACTACTCTTTAATAAGGACCTTACATATATGTAATTTCTTCCTACACCTCCATATACCTTCCATGTTTCCATAACATTATTGTCACTGTCTATATGGTCCTTGGGCTTGGAAATATTCTATCCTAACCCTCCCAATAAGGTATACCATCTACGGGCTATAAACTCTATGATTTGGAAATATCCTATATATATATATATATATATATATATATATATATATATATATATATATATATCACTAGACTCATAAACCAATACCACTCTGTTAGGTTTCTGATGGTTCGGAGATGAGCGATAATATTGATTAAACTGACACATTTACCTATTTTACTTTATTGTCTCAGTGAACTAACACTTGTAGAAAGGGTCTCTTTTTCTTTGTTCTCTTTTTTTCCTTTTTGTTTGTTTGTAGTGTACATATATGACATTCATGTCTAACACTCACCGATCAGGGTTTGGTGATGACAGGGCTGTACTTACGGATTTATTGGGCATTCAGTGATTAAAGCTTCTGTTTAGTGAGTGCATTACAGCTAAAGATTTGAACTGAATCGACATCCACCCTACAATTACGGAATCCAATATGACACTTTATTCCTACAGTCCCTGCACACCAACTGTGCTCACCAAGAGTACCAATAATGGGTTGACAGACATATTGTCTAAATAAATGACACCTACATTTTCAACCAAAGGACCATTGCATTACAATGTGGTCGATGGTCTATTAACCTTGTACAAATTGATATATTCAGGTGAATTTGTTTACAAAAAAGTATTATATGGTGGAGGACGAGAGGAAATGATTATCAATAAATCACATGGACCATTACAAGCATGTGTAACTAATACATGATAATCGCACTTAAGGATTTTTAAATATCCTGTACATATCAAATACCATGGCACCGCTCATCTTGGCATAATGATGATATTTCCTCGAAACGCATCAAGGATTTTTAAATATCCTGTGCATATCAAATACCATGGCACCGCTCGTCTTGGCATAATGATGATATTTCCTCGAAACGCATTCCACATATTAACTACAGTATATTATAACCATCAAGACCGAGATACGATTTGCCACACAGGTTCTTTTCTGTATATCATTTTGTTTTTTTTACTTCTTTTCACTAATAATACGCTAATTATCAAACAAATAATACAGCATGCAGATTTTTTCACTGTAAGGCTGATTGGGGTGATGTCACCACACCACGAGGATGCCCAATTTGGGCACCCTCAAGCACTTGGGGTATTTAAGAGGGTTGTTTTTCACTGTTTGTTATCTTGATAAAGGTTATGTAACTTAACCGAAACGTTGAACATTAAATTTGATTAATCAAAATTTTTTCAAAGTCCTGAGAGTGCTTCTTTCTCCTTCTACATGTGGAACTATCGATTTAGCCTTGAAATTAGCACCCAGGCCATTATTCTCCCGTCAATTGAGCGTGCTTCCCAATTATCAGATGATATATATATATACCAATTTTACTTGTATGATTCTATTTAGGTTCACTGCTACTTTTCTCTAAATATATCCCAACATTGTTGGATGATTATCTGATTTTTTTATGCATTTTTATTCCAACTTTTTTTTAGATTGATGTGTACTTATTTGTGATACTATAGCTATTAAAATATTTACTATGCTTAGATGAGTATTAGCACTGTCTCTTCCCACCCATTGTATGTAGAATACCATGGGCCTTATGCCGAAAGCATATATTCTTTAGAGCTATGTTCTATATGCTTTTGGCATAAGGTCCATGGTATTCTATAAGGGTATGCTTCACATGCTTTCTGCATAAGATCCTTTGTATTCTATAATGGTATGGTCTATCTGCTGTCTGTTTAAGGCTCTTTGTAGTCTAAAGTGTTAAGGATATTATGCATAAAGCATGTGGAGCATATGCTTATAGAATACAAAGGGACTCATTGTCACAGTACCTTGTTTCCAGCGCTGCCACTTCAGCAACCCTTGGCGTCTTTCCACGCGTTATCTGCAGGCAAGAGGCTTCAAGCATGTTGCAGGCCTCTGTTTTATGTGTGTTTGTTTCCTGTAGTCTCCTTCTACCCACTTCCTCCCTCTAGCTGCTCCTCCTACCTACTTCCTGTGGAGGGGTTTAAAGGGCAGACTGAGTCCTGACTCAGTCACCCTTACTTTGTTTTTATGAGCAGTTCATTTTCTAGTATTCCTGATTCCTGTGTATGATTCGGCTTGTCTGTCCATCCATTCTGGTGTTAACCTGTGGCTCTGTCTGACTATTCTCCTTGACATTCCGATTTCTCTCAGATATCCTTTCTGGTGCAAACCTGTGGCTCTGGGACTACCCGGTCCCTGTATGACCTAGGCTTGTCTGACTACCCACTCTGGTGTTGACCTGGGGCTCTATCCACTGAGTATCCAGCATACAGACGCTCCAGTGGATATCCTATCTGGTGCAAACCTGTGGCTCTGGCTGACTACCCGCTCCATGTATGACCTAGGCTTGTCTGACTGCCCACTCTGGTGTTGACCTGGGGCTCTATCCACTGCGCATCCAGCATTCCATAGCTTCAGTGGATATCCTTTGTGGTGCAAACCTGTGGCTCTGGCTGACTACCCGCTCTGTGTATGACTTTGGCTCATCTAACTATCCTATCTGGTGCTTACTAGAAGGGTCTGTCTGTTCGCTCAGTTTGTTGGTTCCGTTATTCAGACATCCTTCCTAGTACTGACCTGGGGCTCTAGCAGACTCTTAGCTACTGACTGCAGGCTGAGTCCGTATCTCTTGGGCGTTACCTTGCCATGAGACTCCACTAGGCTGAGGCCTAGTTTTGGACAGTGTGGTGCAGAGATTGGGAGACTGCTATCCCTGATACAGTGCTCTCCGTTTCAATCACCCACTGTGTGTTTATTTAAATATTGCATTTCTGTCATTATTCTCATAATAAAGGTTCTGTTAACTATACCGTCTGACTCCTGGTTTTGCTTACCAACCGTAACACTCATGCAGAAAGGATATAGGACATACCATCGCAAAAAGATGATTGGTCATACCATTGTTATAGAATACAATAGGCCGTGTGCAGAAAGCTGATAGAGCATACTGTTATAAAATACCAATGGCCTAAAGAAGAAAGCAAAAAAAAATGCCCAATGACTCACCTTGAGCTTTTAACCCACTGAATGCTAGGAAATGTGTCAGAGATCTCAATAACATGCAAAGGATTAGATCCCGATTTAAATAAATGGAAATTTAGGGAATCTTTATTGTTTTTACTATAGTGTGGTTAGTTTATCACAGAATGGCTTATCTATAGTTTCCTAAATATGGCCCTCAGGTCGTTGTGCAAAAGACAAGCTGTGTTGGAGCATCCTCGGTTTTAAATTGGGCTTTTAACCCCTTGAATGCTAGACTGGTCTTCAAATCATGGATTCACAAAGAAAGCAGTGAGGATAACATAGACAAGAAAAGGGGTGCTTCTCTGGAGCAACTCAACTGCACCATAGGGAACAAGCAATTCCAAAACTCCCCATCGATTTAAAGGGATAGTAATGTTTCATAATAAAAGCAGCTCTAATTAATCATTATAGTATTTGGACTTTGGAGAGTGTTATTTCAATTCTGTCAGAGTTGTAGTTCCAGAGTAATTCAATGACAAATTGTCCCCCTCCCGCCCCTTTTACTGATGTAACACTTTTCAGCCAGAGCAGAATGGAGGTGCCCAGGTAGACTGCAGAGAGGGACAATCTTCAATTAAGATAAGGGAAAAACCTGAAAAGCTTGTCAAGGGGGGCAGGGATTTCATTGTTTTCATAGGAATAAGAGTGTCCCCTTCTGTTATCTGTCTGGTCTATAGACTGCATTCCACATCTGAGAAGAGATTGCTTACATTAGGTAAATGGGGCAGGAGGGGAAATTTTGCTTGTGAATATCTCATAAACCATAAAGGTTTGCGAGATAAGACTTATATCATTCTTCATGTTTTTTTAATGCCTACAAAATAAAATAAATTTAAAACGAAGTATTACTATCCCTTTAAATCAGGCTTTTAACTCTTTGAATGCTAGTGAGGTCTCCAGTACATTGCCTCACAATATGTTAGTGACAGTGGAAAATTCAAGAGGATAAAAGCTCAGTTTAAATCAATGGGGATTTTTTACCCCACACAGTGCAGTCGGTATGCTCCAGAAATGCACATATTTTGCTTTCTGCATAAGGCCTATTGTATTCCAAAATGCTCTGTGGTCTCTGAGTAATCTGTGACTATGCAACTGCTAAATTAAGTATTTGATTAACCATTGTTTCACATTGATGAAGTAGTCTCGCTTCCTCCTGATTCAGACCCTCTTCATAATCCTGTATCCTTAAACCTCTCTTCATTATGTGATCATAATTATTTCTATCTGGAGAGTGCATAACCTAGCACCTACATACATCGAGTGCCAAGGTTTGAAACCATAATAAGCTGAATTCTCACCTTCTGAGCCATTATTTCAATCATTAGACCACAGTTTATTCCTCTAGAGAACATTAACATTTGAAAATGTGTCAACCAGAGTATGAAATTCATCATAATCATAGACCACCTGCCAACTAATTAGAATATAGCATTCTGATTTTCCTGTAGCCCGTATATTAATCCAACATTTGACATCAGTTTATATGTTCAAATTGTTTTCAGGCAGTGGCGTGGGAAGGCCAAAGAAATGTGATGTGAAACTGAAAATAAACTGCAATCAGGAACATAGGGAGGGAGATGCCAAATATGCAATCAGATCCCTGCTTCAAAGGACTTAATCATTCTCACAACAAGTAGTGACACATTTCAAAACAGCAAGGGGATTTCTAAAACTAACCTAAGACTATAGGAAAATGATTAGGATAGTCTGTGAAAGTTAAAGGTACATTATAATAATAATAAAAAAAAAATAAAAGTGTTCATGACCATTAAAGAACTAACACATAATAATAACATCCCACTTTTCTTACTATGAACAGAAAATCCTAATGGCTTCTTGAAAACACTGTCAATCTGTTATGGATGTCATGTTTCTGGAAGTAGATATGTCATTTGCTGGCAGGGCTGCAGGACCTCAGACTCTGCTCACTGAGCATGGTAATTATAACCCATTAACTCTTTGAGTGCTAGAGGGATATGCAATGCATTGTAAAGCAATGCTTTGCCTACCCCTCGGGTATTCAAAGGGTTAAGAACCAGAGGGACATGCAAATAATTCCTTCTCAATGCATTTCTCACCCCTCTGGTCCTTAAAGGGATAGTAATACTTTGTTTTATCTTTATTGTATTTTGTAGGCATTAATAAAATATGAAGAATTATATAAGTCTTATCTCTCAAACCTTTATGGTTTGAGAGATATTCACAAGCAAAGTTTCCCCCTCCCGTCCCTTTTACCTAGTGTAAGCCATCTCTTCTCAGATGTGGAATCTGGTTGTAAGACCGACAGATAACAGAAGGGGACAATCTTCTTACAATGAAAACAATGAAAGCCCTTCCCCCCTTGACAAGTTTTTCAGGTTTTTACCTTATATTAATTGATGATTGTCCCTCTCTGCAGTCTACCTGGGCACCTCCCTTCTGCTCTGGCTGAGCAGTGTTATATCAGTAAAAGGGGTGGGAGGGGGATACTTTGTCATTGAATTTCTCTTGAACTACAACTCTGACAGAATTGAAATAACACTCTCCAGGGTCCAAATACTATGATGATTAATTAGAGCTGCTTTTATTATGAAACATTACTATCCATTTAAAGGTTTAAGCATGACCATTTACTCTTCATTGCCTGCTTCAGTTTGAGAGAAAAAAAATACCAGTAACTGTCATGTCTGCCTCCATGGACATGACATACAGAGCAAGGGAAAAAGTCATAGGGGCTGCTAGGATATTTTGCCCATAACAAGTAAGTGTGTGTGTGGGGGGTAATATTAGGAGGTATTCGTTCTACTTTAAATATGATGCACTCCAAGTCAGCATTCAAAATAAAGGTGAAACAGAGCTAAAACATGGCTACTGTTGCTACATTTGGTATCAAGTTTTTTTTTTTTTTAAAAAAGATAGCATTCAAAACAAAGATAATTGTTTCGAGATTAGAATCCACCCAGTTCAATTCACTGAAGTTCATCTCCTATTTGTTTACCTCACTCATGCCATGCATGGCTCGTATCACTTATAAGGAGCCTGTATTAACACACATGGATCAGATTGTTCAAACACAGCTGCCTACATATGATTTGGATAAACATGTTTAACCCTTTGAATGCCAGAAGGGTGTCTCATGCATTACAAAGCAATGTGTTGGACACCACTATGGCACTCAAACGGGTAACAAATATTTTGGGTCTCATGCACCTAAGAAATAACATTAACAAATGCTATCTAGGAGTAAGGGTATAAATTCTAATTATTTTATCTGATAATATACCTTTAAATGTTGCAGGTTAATACACAAACACATACAGGCATGCACACACTCATACATATGTATAATAATTCCCATTTTTGTGGAATAAAAACCTTATAACAACTTATGTGATTTTAAAAGTGCATTTCAAACATCTCCATGTTATTTTAGCCTTTTTTGTAATTAGACCAATAGTTTCAGAGAAACTTGGCTTTATTTATTTATCAGCTTATGCAGGTTATGTAATACTAGTCTACAAGGAGTGGCAAGTGGGAGACAGAGCAGTGCGGAATGTTAGCATATTGCTGGCATGCCAGCTAGTTGGGTCTTATTAGCATTAACTGAAATATAAATAAAGCTATATAAATATAGTGGATCATTTCAGTGCTCTGCAGTGGTATTTATGGCAAAATTAAGGATAAAAAAATGAAATAAATATCCCACAATCACCAGAATTTGAGAAGATCTTTCACACAGCCTGCTTCTATCCCTAGATCAGTATGTATAATCTATCAAAAAGAAATAATATATGCGCTAAAATATTAATAATCTGACAACATATAAATGTATGGTGGAGATTAGATTCCCAATACACGCCTATATACTCTTAACTTGTGGCATAGGATGAACAAAACAAACATACAATATAAAAATGTAATACTTTAATAAACATAATATGTATCCAAATGTCTTATACACCTAAATATAACATATACATATAAAATGCCCTAGAGCTATACTATTTAATAATAACAGTCCTCAAAAAATTGAGAGTCTGCTATTTTTGAAGAAATATATTTAGTAGATATCCGCTGTTGTGATAGTGCATGTTATTACCTCTCCCAGGTGGTAAAGTCTCTTTATCTGTAGCACGGTTCTACTCTCCCATCCATATTTGTCACTTTAATCCCTCTTGTACTTACAGCTATCTCACCGCAAATAGATGGTAATTGGGAATCTCCCTTCGGCCTGGTAGAGCCTCTCAGTCACGACTGTGTGTGGGATTCCAGGCTGTGCAGGGTATAATCAGACAGAGCAAGTATAGCAACAAGTGTGTAGTAGTGTTTGTTCAGAGTCTCCAGAGATGTCAATATTTAGCAGGCAGAGGGTTCACAGATTTATAATATATCAATCTCAGTGGAATTTCTGATGTAGATCTTGAGGATTTGAAATCTTTGGTATTGGAGTCTGCAAGATGCGCAAGATCTACATCAGAAATTCCACTCACTCTGATACCAAAGACTTTGAATCCTCAAGATCTATATAAGGAATTCCGCTGAGATTGATATATTATACATCTGTGAACCCTCTGCCTGCTAATTATTGACATCTCTGGAGACTCATTGAACTTTGGGTGCTTACAGATTATTAACATTTCTTTCTTTCTTTCTTGAGGAACACTACTGAAGAAGACTGAGAAGAAGAAAGATATGAAGATGGCTGATGAGAAGAAAGAAGACAGAAGATAAGAAGCTTCCTGACAAAGAATTATAGTGGATGAGGTAAGTGTTACAGCTATGGGGGTATGGGTGATAGGACAGTGTTAGAGCTAATATTGTTTCACTTTATTTTTGATGTTAAGAGTAGTGTAGGGTTAGGTTTTAAGAGGGTAAGAGTTTTTGAGCTCACGCTCGGTGTTTGACACTGTCAAACTCTGAACATTAGCTGTTTTCCTTTGTCGTTCCCATTTCTTATGCTATTTAGCATGCGTTTTGGGAACAAAAAACGCACAACGAATCTTGGGCCACAATTTGGGTTCTGTGTCCCAACGCTCATCGTGGTTTCTGTCGGTAGGGTTATTTGATTCCAGCAGTACCACTGTGTGTGTGTACTGTTCAGTATCCTTTTTTTCCCTACTGACAGTTTTACTGGGGTATATTAAATCGAGCCCCACACTGTCAAAAAGTATTTGTACCGATTTCATCTTGTAATATGCAATATATGTATTCTCCATCATATCCTTGTGAACAAGCCACAAATATTCTGACATTGCCATGCTTTAGATAAGTCTTCTCCAGGTTTATGATATTGTACTGTCTACTTTGACAAGGACTCATTATCATATTGAAATTCAACTTAACCCCGTAATGACCCATAAAGATCCAGGACCGTCATGGGTTGTTTTCCCTTAAGGACCCATGACGGTCCTGGACTGTCATGGGTTAAACTCTCCCATAGCGGCTGCAAGGAGCGATGGGAGAGTGCAGGATGGCTGTAACTAAGCTCTCCGGTACCGGAGCACTTAGTTACAGCCAGCAGCAACATTGTTGCAATATGTGATTCGTTGATTAGCGAATCACATGTTGCAAAAGCTGAATGACAGGGACAGTATTTGTAAATACTGTCCCTGTCACATCTCTCTGCCTCCCTCCATCTTAGACACATCTAAGGTGGAGAGAGACAGAGAGACAGCTTGTGAGATCGTTCCAGAGCCGTTCCAGTGTTCTTGAAAAAAAAACAGTTTAAAATCAGAATGAACCCTTTGATCACTGTTTCTGCAGTGATCAATACAGTTCCCCCCATCTGATCACTCTATTAGTGATCAGTTTGCTGCAGATCAGCGTTTGCTGGTCTGTGGTACATCCCCCATACCCCTTGTATTTTTTTACATTTTTTAATTTCTTTTTAAATTTTTTTAATAAAATCTGATTATTTAGTACATTTTAGGCAGTTTAGGTAAGTAGATGGGTAGGTTTAGTCGTCGTGCATTAGGGAAAGGTTTAGGGTTAGAGTTAGTTTTGGGAGTAGAGTAGGGAACCCCCCAAAAACAAAAAAACCCCACAAAAAAATAATAATTATAGTTTAGATAGGTAGTTGACTTGGGTTAGGTAGGTTCAGGGTATACGTGGGTTAGGGTAAGGTTTAGGGTTAGATTTAGGTTTAGGGGTAGAGTAGGAAAAAAACCCCCCAAAAAACAAAAAAAAAGTTTATTTTATTTAAAAATTTATTTTTACAATAAATACTTATAGTTTAGATAGGTAGTTGACTTGGGTTAGGTAGGTTGAGGGTATACATGGGTTAGGGTAAGGTTTAGGGTTACATTTAGGTTTAGGGGTAGCGTAGGGAAAAAAAAAAAAAAATCCCCAAAAAAGCTTCTTTTATTAAAAAATGTATTTTATATTATAAGCTAGTATAGATAGGTAGTTCGGTGGGGTAGGTTCACGGAATACGTGTGTTAGGGTAAGGCTTAGGGATAGATTTACATTTAGGAGTAGTGTAGGGAAAAAAAAATACAAAATACAAAAAAAAATAATTATCATAGAAATAGTGACCATTTGGGGTGAGAGTTAGGTATAGTTAGGTATAGAAGTAAGTAATTTATTTAGTTTAGAGTAGGTGTTTACAATGCAGCGGAGGTACACTAGAGAAGAGAAGTATTATTTTTTGGCATCTGACTCAGAAGCCAGAAACACTGCGTCAGACTTCGACATCACTCAGTTTTCTGAGTGAGAGCAGCTCTAGTGATGATGCAGGGCCTTCTGTCAAAAAAAAGACACACTGCTTCAAGAGCTGCCCCAGCAATTGCCCCAAGAGCTGCCCCAGCAACTGCCCCAAGAGCTGCCCAAAGACCTTCCCAAAGAGCTGCCCTAAGAAATGCCCCAATAGCTGCCACAAGTACTGCCCCAAGAGCTGCCACAAGTACTGCCACTCCTGCTGATGAATGGTATCATCAGGCAATTTATGCCCACAAATTCCTGAATTCACAGGCAACCCAGGAGTTCAAGTTGATGTGGCAAGATTTACCCATGTTGAGTTTTTTTATTTACTTTTGGGGGAAGAGATTTTGGGGGAAATCATGTCTCAAACCAATTTATATGCAGCCCGATATATTGCCGCCAACCCATCAGCGTTTGTTTCCAAGGAAGAAATAAGGCAACCCACAGGCCTTTTAGAATATATTGCCGCCAACCCATCAGCATTTGTTTCCAAGGAAGAAATAAGGCAACCTACAGGCCTTTTACAATTAAGAAATTCTGGGCCCTAACAACGACAATGGGAATAGTAAAAAAAAACAAGTATTAGATCCTACTGGAGTAAAAACCCCATATATGAAACCCCTATATTCGCCAAAACAATCACCAGGACTAGATACGAAATGGTTTTGCTCTTTATGCACTTTAACGATAATTCCCCGTGCCTCCCAAAAGAACACTAGCAGTATGACAGACTGTTCAAAATTCACCCCCTAATAAATAATTTACAGGAAAAGTTTGCCCAAGTATATTCCCCCCAAAAACACATAAGTATAGATGAATCCCTTATGAAATATAAAGGCAGGTTAGGTTTCAAGCAATACATCCCCTCCAAGCACTCCAAATTCTGCATTAAATTTTATAAATTGTGTGAAAGTGCCACAGGCTATATCCAGGCTTTTCGAATTTACGAAGACAAGGACAGCCAACTTGACCCTCCTGGTTGCCCCGAATCTCTGGGAACAAATGGTAAAATAGTTTGGGATCTAATTTACCCCTTATTAAATAAAGGATATAATTTATATATTGATAAGTACTACAACAGCCCCCTTTTATTTAAGTCACTTTTTTATTGTGACACCGTGGCCTGTGGCACTGTCAGGTGCAATTGCAGGGAGATGCTCAAAGAACTTATAGCAAAAGCACTAAAAACCATGATGTCCTCAGCTTTGTGCTAAGAAGAGCTGCTGGCAGTTAAGTTCAAGGACAGAAAAGATGTCTACATGCTTTCCACCATGCATGAGGACAAAACTATGGCAGTCTCTCTTCGTAGAAGGGGGGTATTTAGAAAGCCAGTCTACATCAGAGATCTGTGTGATCAACTCATGCAGCCGTACCTGACCATGAGAAAGTGTAGGGCATGGTACAAAAAGGTTGCCATTCACATGATGCAGACTGCAGTATATAATTCTTTTTTGATTTCCTAATTGGCAAACCCCACTCTAAAACTTAGTTTTCTGCAGTATCAGCTCCATCTTATTTCCCAACTTTTGTTTCAAGGGGCAACAGAAATAATTCCACCAAATCCTGGGGTAGTACACTTTATTTATAAAATCCCCCCCAACCCCCCCAAAAGGAAAACCCATAAAAGCGCTGCAGGGTTTGCTACTGCAAGAGAACACGGAGAGAAACCCCCACTTACTGTCCTGATTGCCCTTCCAAACCTGGCCTCTGCATGGGTGACTGCTTCAAGCAATACCACGCAGGCACAATGCAGTAGTGCTGTAAAGTTTATTTTATTGTTTGGCCACTTTTCCCCCCTGAAATATCCTGTTTTTTATTTTTCAAAACACATCCCTCCTTAGATCTAACACTATCAAAATATAATGGGAAGCAAAGCACCCTAAGTTTTTTCCATCTCTGATAATGAAAACACACATTCCCTACTGGGCCCAGTAGCTCTCCCAAACCCTGACAAACCTATGCATATGGGACATTGCCGTACTCAGACGATCTAACTTACCACTAATGTAAATCTGCAAATATCATCTGATCATCTGATGGAAATCCAGAGCAACACTAAAATATAAGTGTGAAAAATTGTGTTTCTCTGCCTTATTGCAGGTTTTGGGAGGGAGTGCTGATAGCGTGGCAGCAAAAACATTGAAAAAGAGCAAATAGAATGAAAGCCAGAGTTGTCTACTCTTCTACAACATATACTTTTGGCGGTAGAATTCATTGCAGCATTGCCAAACAGTCCGAAATGAGACAAGGCACCTGCTGTAAAAATGGCATGTCTGTAAAAGGAAACTCACATGTTCCAACTGGGCCCAGTATCTCCCCCAAACCCTGACAAACCTATTCATATGGGGCATTGCCGTACTCAGAAGAAGGAGCAGAACACTAATCAATGCAGTTTATAAAATCTTCACCTATCCTGTGCTTAAAATTCACATCAACATTGAAGTCTGTGTGTGAAAAACACAGTTTTTTTTACTTACATCAAGCTTTATGAGGGATTGGTGGTATAATGGCTGTGTATAAAATTTGAAAACACACCTAAACTGAAAGTCTGGGGTGTCTACTTTCCAAAAATATACACTTTCTGGGGGAAATCTTAAAGTGGAGCACTGTTACACAGCCCCAATTGAGACATTGCACCAGGTAAGCAAGATGTGAAAATTCAATATTTGTTTAAAATTGGGTCCCGTAGCTCCCCCAAACCATGAGAAACCTATGCATATGGGGCATTGCCATACTCAGAAGAGGGAGCCGAATACTAATCAATGCATTTTTAAACATATTCACCTATCATGTACTTGGAATTCGCATCAACATTGAAGTAAAAGTGTGAAAAACTTTGATTTTTTTTCTCACGTCAAGATTTACGAGGGATTGGTGGTAAAATGGCTGTGTAAAAAATGTGAAAACATACATAAAATGAAAGCCTGGGGTGTCTACTTTCCAAAAATATACACTTCTGCGGGGGAAATTTTAAGGTAAAGCACTGGTACACAGCCCTAAATGAGACATGGCACAAGTGATGCAAGCTGTGAAAATTCAAAGTGTGAAACTGGAAATGCGCATGTTCTAATATGGGCCCCGTAGCTCCCACAAACCTTGAGAAACCTATGCATATGGGGTATTGCCATACTCAGAAGAAGGAGCTGAACACTTAACAATGCATTTTTAAAAATCTTCACCTATCATGTGCTTGAAATTCACATCAACATTGAAGTCAAAGTGTGAAAAACGCTAATTTTTTTCCTTGTGTCAAGTTTTACGAGGGATTGGTGATAAAATGGCTGCATAAAAAATGTGAAAACATACATAAAATGAAAGCCTGGGGTGTCTACTTTCCAAAAATGTACACTTTTGTGGGGAAATTTTAAGGTGGAGCGCTGGTACACAGCCCCAAATGAAACATGCACCAGTGACTCAAGCTATAAAAATTCAAAGTGTGAAACTGGAAATGCGCATGTTCCAATTTGGGCCCCGTAGCTTCCCCAAACCTTGAGAAACCTATGCATATGGTGTACTGCCGTACTCAGAAGAAGGAGCTGAAGACTAATCAACGCATTTTTTTTAAAATGTTCAACTATCCCCTGCTTGATATCAACAGTAATATTGAAATGTAAGTGTGAAAACTGCAAAAAAACAAAATATTACCACAATTGTGAAAAATATTTCTGGAAAAATAGCTGAATAAAAAGCTCCAAAATTCTCCTGATTATTTACCTTATGTTGTCTAGTTTTCAGAAACATATACCTTTGTGGGACATTTTTGGTTCTGGCACCGTCAACTAAGCTATGATGCTCACATACTAATTGTTGAAAAATTACAGGTTGGAAATACTGGCATCCAACTTGTAATATTTACCTTGTAAATGTGAGAAAGGGATTGAAATACTAAGCATATGGGTACTCTTATATTCAGGAGAAGCAACTGAATATATTTAGGGGCATTTTTGTAATGAACTAATGGTATGCAAATCCTGACAGGAAAATGTAAGCAAAATGCTGTTTTTTTTTCATTTTTTTCCTCTTTTTTTTCTATTTTAATCAAATTAAATGATGAGGTATTCATATAATTGTGGTATCAAAAGAAAGCCCTACTTGTGCTTAAAAAAAAGTATATAGTTTGTGTGGTTGTACAAAAGGAATTAAAGAGAAAATGTGGTTGAACAAAGACATAGTCAAAAAAAGTCAAAATTGCTCCGGTCCTTAAGTGAAAACGACGTCAGATTTTCCCGGTCCTTAAGGGGTTAAAGTGTCATTGTTGTATTCCTGTGGTTGTGTTTATATGCTGATGTGACTGTTCACTAAATACTAAGCTTTGATAGCTGGCGAGGCTGTTCACAGATCCAACTTTGC
The DNA here is from genome assembly GCA_037306005.1 of Rhinophrynus dorsalis. NCBI lineage: Eukaryota > Metazoa > Chordata > Amphibia > Anura > Rhinophrynidae > Rhinophrynus > Rhinophrynus dorsalis. The sequence goes on from CM074720.1 coordinate 149,682,407, forward strand.
CAACCTAAGGATGACAAATTTGGGATCTTCCCATAGCTTTCGATGCAGCCACAGAGGACAGATTCCTGTCCTCAGCAGCATCCCTCCATTAACACTTTGTGAGTCATAGGGACATGAAATGCATTGCTTTGTAACATACACAGTCCCATGCCCTTGTTGAGCGTTAGGAAAATCTTAGTTCATTGGCTCCATAGAATAACATAAGAACTGGAGAAGTGATATAACTGGAGCATTATCACCTCTTTATCATGCCTTAGTGAATCAGCCCCCGCTCTACATTGCTCTACACTGGAGCTAAAATTTAGAGGGAGAAGGTTAAAAACTCAAAGAAAAAAATAATTTAGAGTGTTTACAATCTAGAAGGAAATAAAATATATTTTTGAATATTATCAGAATGTGACAAATGGAATTTCCCTTGGTGATGGGTCTCCTCGGGTTGATGTCAGGAAGGAGTTTCCATAGATATGAATTATCAATGATGAACTTGTAAAAAGAGGTACCATCAGTTTGCTAGCATGTGAGACTAATGTATTAAGGAGAACTAGGGGGATATGCACCGGAGGCCTCTGCTGTCGGAGTTCACAGTCTCAACTTCTCTGCCATGATGCTGGTGTAGTTGGAATCTCCCTGTAGTTTCCTATGCAGTAACAGTCCTCAATCAATCATAAGCATGGAGGGTTGTGATCTGCTGTCGATGTGGAAGGGATGGTCTCCCTCACACATCACCAGCAAAACACAACCCTGAAGTCGGAGAGCATTCTCTCTGCTACCACACTTGCTCAGCAGGAGACTTTGCATCCCCCTCTGGCACTCAAAGGGTTAAAACTATTGTATCTTAGAGATGTCGCCACTGCATGTTGCTAGAGATCTCTCTCGCATTCAAGCGATTTAAAGCACTATTAAAAAGACTGGTGCAGTTGGTTTGCCCCAGAATAGCTCCAGTTCTGTTCAGTACTCCAGCCTTGCTGTGTCACACTCAAGCATGACTTCCCTTGCACTTTGCAGTGCTGCCTAGTTAGCTTGTCTGTTGTTTCATGATTGTATCAATAAAACACTTTGAAGGATTCTGGCCAACATAAATGTATGTGAGAGGAAGAACAGAGATTTAAACAGGTCATGTTAACGAAAAATGACATGACCCAAACATGTAAGATATCAAAAGTCAGACATCTCCCTGGACTTGACATTGACATGGAAAAAACCACAAGGGACTGTGTTCAGCAAACTAAATGAAGTAATTCAGAGCAAAAGACTTTCCACATTCCCACTGATTTAAATGGGCTTTTAACCCTTTGAATACTAGAGAGGTCTCCAGTACATTACAGAACAATACAATTAACATTCATCCCCTAGGGTGTAGTTGGTTTGCCCCTGAATATGGACCTTTGAGATTATACCAGGGCTAGGCAACTTTTGATACTTCAGCTTTTGGAGACTACAATTCCCATCATCCCCCACCAGACAACAAATTATTGAGGTAGATGGGAATTGTTGTCTCAAACAGATGGCGTGCCAAAGCTTGCCAACTCCTGAATTAAACATTTAGGTCAGGACTATTCAAATTGAAGCTGTTATTTTGTAACAAATATGTGATTTTAAAATAGCACCTATACTTTTTTAGTCATTTTTATTTCAAATAACAGTTTATGAGATTTTTAGTTTTATTTATTTTTCATTTTATGCAAAAGAGTTATTGCTTCCTGGTAGGAAGTGACAGTTGGGGAGCAGTGGGACAGTGCCTGCCAGATATACACTAACTGACAAATAAAGCTAAAACGTATATCATAAATGACCAACATAAAGATAGGTGCCTTTGAAAGATCTTTCAAAATCACCTATTGGTTATAGTGACAGTTCCACTATGAGGGCTTTAGATCTAATGGCATAATTGTGAAGAGAAGCTCCAATTACTGGTAGTCTAATCAAAGTCTGTGAATGATTTTGTTAAAAAAAGACATGTAGGTGTGGTGTATCCACCCAGGACAGCCTATCTCCTCCCCAGCCTTTTTGCCACAATATTTACTTGGGAATTTATTTGATTGCCTGTGGCCACATGATGGCTTAATTGGTCCTTTGCTGAAAAACAGGGATGGATGGGAGTCCAGTGTATTTCCTTCTGAAATAAGAACCCAATGTAAATAATGCATACACCCAGACATTAAAATATATTTGTCTCAGCTGCCAGTCAAACCATGCAATATATATATACAACTTCTGGATTGTCTCCAATGAAGTATCATTATGTGTCCAGGAAGATTAGTTTAGAAAATGAAATTGGATATTGTCATTTTGACAGATTGAGACCACTGGCTCTTGTTAACCCCTAAGGTTTAGAGAGGTGTGCAATGATTTGCTTTGCAATACATTATATTCCCCTCCAGCCCCTAAGGGTTTAAGTGGTAACCTTGGTCTGTATTCACCAAGTTGAAAACGATCAATTCTGAAACAAACTAACTGCACTATTTGCATTAATGTAAATGGGGCATTTAATCAGTTAAATCAAGGGTGCACTTGTGATAGGTCCCAGAATCCAAAGGGGTTAAACTGGCCCCAGGGTATGATAGATTTAGTTTCACCCCAGCAGGAATATTTGTGATTTAAGAGGCCCAAAAAATTATTTGCGCAGGGCCACCCAATTACTAGTTACAGTTGTGTGAAAAAGAAAGTACACCCTATTTGCATTGTATAGTTTTACATATCAGGACAAAATAACAATCATCTCTTCCTTAGCAGGTCTAAAAATTAGGTAAATACAACCCCAGATGAACAACACCACATGACATTACACCGTGTCATGATTTATTTAACAAAATTAAAGCCAAAATGAGAAGCCATATGTGACTTTATCAGTCTCTCACATTGTTGTGGAGGAATTTTGTCCCACTCTTCTTTACAAGATTGCTTCAGTTCATTGAGGTTTGCTGGCATTTGTTTATGCACAGCTATCTTAAGGTCCCGCCCCAGCATTTCAATCACATTGAGATCTGGACTGGGGAATTGCAACACCTTGATTCTTTTTTCAGCCATTCTGTTGTAGATATGCTGGTGTGCTTGGGATCATTGTCCTGTTGCGTGACCCAATTTCGGCCAAGTTTTAGCTGTCAAACAGATGGCATCACATTTGACTCAAGAATACTTTGGTATACAGAGGAGTTCATGGTCGACTCAATGACTGCAAGGCTCCCAGGTCCTGTGGCTGCAAATCAAGCCCAAATCATCACCCCTCCACCACCGTGCTTGACAGTTGGTATGAGGCGTTTGTGCTGATATGCTGTGTTTGTTTATTGCCAAACATGGTGCTGTGCATTATCGCAAAACATCTTCAATTTTGGTCTCGGCTGTCCAAAGGACATTGTTCCAGAAGTCTTGTGGTTTGTTCAGATGGAACTTTGCAAACCTAAGCCGTGCTGCCATGTTCTTTTTAGAGAGAAGAGGCTTTTTCCTAGCAACCCTTCCAAACAAACCATCCTTATTCAGTCTTTTTCTAATTGTACTGAATGAACTTTAACATTTAACATACTAACTGAGGCCTGTAGAGTCTAAGATGTAACCCTTGGGATTTTTGCAATTTCTCTGAGCATTGAAAAATCTGACCTTGGGGTGAATTTGCTGGGACGTCCACTCCTGGGAAGACTGGCAACTGTCTTGAATGTTTTCCACTTTTGAATAATCTTTGTCACTGTAGCATGATGGACTTTAAATTGTTTGGAAATGTCATTATAATCCTTCCCAGACTGATGGACAGCAACAACTGCTTCTCTAAGATCATTGCTGATGTCTTTCCTCCTTGGCATTGTGTTAACACACACCTGAATACTCCAGACCAGCAAGCTGCTAAAACTTTGGCTTTTATAGAGGTTGTCACATTTTCTGATGATCAATTAATCAAGGGCATTTGATTAGCAGCACCTGTCTGCTACTTAGCATCTTAATTCCTATGGAAGCAGCAGGGCCGGATTTAAAATAAGGCAGAGTAGGCATCTACCCACAGGCACACCCCACAGAGGGGCGTCTGTCATTGGGATCATTTTTTGTTTTAAATTAGTCTTATGATGCATGTCTGGTGGACCAAAGCTGCTAGGTAGGTATATGTGTGTGATGACTGATGAATGTGCGGCGCATCAAGCTATTGCACGGGCGTGGAATGATGAACTTCTTGTTCTCTCCCCTCTTCTGTAGAAGAAGTGGGAGAGTGGAGTCTCTGAGTGTGGAGTGCTGCGCCATGGGCCGCGGCCGCCTGAAGTGCCGCGGAGGTGCACAGCAACATCATGCTACTGCTGTGCTCCTCGGCCAGATGTGACTCAAAACTTTATGCACTTTTTCTGGGAGGGGGAGCTTCAGATTTCTGTGCCTACATGCTCGTGAGATGTAAATCCGGCCCTGGGAAGCAGTAAGGGTGTACATAGCTTTTCACACATGGCTTCTCCACCATTTTGGCTTTATTTTTGTTAAATAAATCATGACACGGTGTAATATGTCATGTGTTGTTGTTCATCTGAGGTTGTATTTACCTAAATGTTAGACCTGCAAAGGAATAGATGATTGTTATTTTGTCCTGATATGTAAAACGCAACTGAACACCACTGCCTTGAATGCTGGAGAGGATTATAATGCTTTCAAGAACTCTAGCAATCAAGGGGTTAAAAGTTAAAATCTTATTTCAGAATTACTTCTCTTTAGCTTTTTGAATATTACTATAATAGATTTTTTTACATAATAGTGGCATTTTTTATTGCAAAACAGGTTGTTTTGAAATAGTATATTGGCAGTTATTTATTAATTTCAGATGTGTCAGTGCTGACCTTGTTATATTACTCATAGTGGTGGCGATAATCTGCCTCATTTAAAGTACAATCGCTATTGTACTATTGGGGCTCAATATTAATGGCATGAAAGTTCTGCTTAGGTTTGCCACCCAGCCAGTATTTTACCGGCAGGCCGGTAAAAAATTGGCTTCTGTCCAAAGTTAAGTCTATGCAGAGAATGCCATGGCCGGTATTTTTTTTAAGAAATGGTGGCAACCCTAGTTCTGCTTGAAGTTTTATTTATCCATTTGATGCAGTTGGTTTTGTACCAGAATTTCTTCATACATGAATCTTATTTTTTTTAAGCACTTGCCTAGAGTGGTCCTTTCTGTTTAACCCTATGGGTGCCAGAGAGGTATCCAAGGGTTAATTTATATATTTATATATATATAAATATATATATATATATATAAATATTTCTTCCATGTGTTGTGGTACATTGACCACTTGTACTTTTGCTGAATGTGCTGCCCAATTACACCCTTGACAGCTTCACACAAACTTCATATCGTTTAACCAATGTTATATCCACTGTTCAGGTTGTTTTCTTGCGCAACAAGTATATAGTGTTACAAAACTCCTGAGAACTCAGCCGTGCCGGAATCCAGGTGTCAGATATATTGTCAGGTATCAAAAATCACAAACACATTAGCATCAAAGCAGGAATCTTCATCCTTTGATCTGGGGAACAAAAGAAGTCACTTGCTTGCTGTATGCTTGGTGAGGGAGATTCATATGGGCCATGTCTGATTCCTGCTAGGAGTAAGTCTGACTTTTAGAGTAGGGAGGCCTCAGCTTGAGCTGAATCTACAACCTTAGCCTCTGGGACTTCCACTTTCACTTTCCAAAATATATGGAGCTTGGTCTTATAGTAGGGGTGTCCACATGTGTCTTCCCGGGCCATATGCAGATTAGGATTTCAGGATATCCTTTCTTGAGAACAGATGTGTTAATCAGTGTCTCATACATTTTGATTAACTCTAATGTGATTAATCAGGAATATATTTAACTCTTTAAGTATAAGAGGGGGTGTGCAACACATTGCTTCACCACATATTGCTCACCTCACTGGTTCTTATAGAAATAGTAATGTTTCATAATAAAAGCAGCTCTAATTAATCATCATAGTATTTGGATTTTGGAGAGTGTTATTTCAATTCTGTAAGAATTGTAGTTCCAGAGTAATTCAATGACAAAGTATCCCCCTCCAGCCCCTTTTACAGATGTAACACTGTTCAGCCAGAGCAGAAGGGAGGTGCCCAGGTAGACTGCAGAGAGGGACAATCTTCAATTAAGATAAGGGAAAAACCTGAAAAACTTGTCAAGGGGGACAGGGCTTTCATTGTTCTCATAGGAAGAAGATTGTCCCCTTCTGTTATCTGTCTGCTCTATGGACTGCATTCCACATCTGAGAAGAGATGGCTTACACTAGGTAAAAGGGGCATGGAGGGGAAACTTTGCTTGTAAATATCTCTCAAACCATAAAGGTTTGAGAGATAAGACTTATATCATTCTTCATATTTTTTTAATGCCTACAAAATAAAATAAAGTTAAAACGAAGTATTATTATCCCTTTAAAGGTATAAGCCTTTATAATGCCTTTGAGGGCACGTCTGGACATCCCTGTCTTATAGAAGCATATATATCCCACTACATTATGCTCCATCATTCTGCTACTTACAGTAACACTAACACCACCTAATAATAAATCTCCACATATTAATCTGGGCAGCAAATCCTAATCCTATTTAATAGATTAAGGCTGTACCAGAGCTGACTAAACAGTTTAATTGTTGTCGAGAGAGATCATTTGGTTAATGCCCTAGCTGCAGAATCTGTTCAAACCTCAGAGTTGCAGGTTCTAGTCCTGGCAATGCCAACTCAGCCTTTTATCCTTCCGAGTTAGATAGCATGAGCACCCTTTACATATTTAAAAATGAGAGACAATCTCAATGCAGGTTATGCACTAAGGAGTGAAAAAGAGGTGATAAAGCAGAGATGATTTTGTCCAGTGCTATCACTTCTCCAGTTCCTATGTTACTCTGAAAAGCCAATGCTCTAAGATCTCCAGAGGTGGTGCATAGGCTCCATAGAATAACTAGAAAACTGCTTTATCACCTCTTTATCACTCCTTAGTGAATCTCACTCCTTAGTGAATCTCCAACAAGGTATCCTTCCTGGTAAAATACTTTCATAAAAAAATGGTCGGAGCTGGCATTTCTGTCCTTTTTGCAGGAAGACAATTCTGAACTCTCTCTTCTCTTCAGTCCGGAATAGTGGCTGCTTCTTGTTCTGGCAGTCAAATATCGCATTGCTACACCTAGGGCGGAACACAAGAAAATGGAGCATTCGCTATTTTTTGAAAGCCATAAATGTATGCATTTGTGATTGCTCACGTTTTGATGCAAGGAACATACGCCTTGCTACTGAATAGCACATAATCTTCAACTAATGGAAAAGTTAGCAAATGCCCCTAAATTAATGACAAAGTTAGTGAATGCAACTAAATCAATGTCAAGGTTAGCCAGATGTATGAAAATGCGTGCTAATTGCTTTGTTGAATTAAATGCAATTGTTCATCCGCTCACAAAAAGGTGAACATTTTATCCACTCCCATTTTTTGAAATACATTCACACAAAAAAGAGCAAACACTCATTAATTCTGAAAAAATATTTGCCATTCCGTATCGGTTTGGTTTTAATAATTTTGCCATCAGAAGTACATTGTAAATAGAGATTGTGAATATTTCTTGCATTCTTCCCCCAGTTCTGAATGGAACAACGCAATGATTGTCAGTGGAAACAAGAAATAACCACTGGTCAGGGCAGAATGTAAGATAGGCATGGAGAATTCCTCATTGGTGTGGGTGAATGAGCCAACACTAATTCATTCTTAAATAAGCTGCTTTCAAAAAAGCAATGGATGCCTACCTAGCGCAGAAAAATATTGAAAATTCTGACAGATGGATTCAATACAGATAGATTGTTGATCCAGGGAACTATCTGACTGCCATTTGAAGTCAGGAAGGATTTTTTTTTTACCCAGTTGGGGCTAAATTGGAAAAGACTGCAGGGTTTTTTCCCTCTGGATCAACAGGTTTTGGCATGGGCTGGACTTGATGGACGCATGTTTTTTTACAGCCTCGTCAACTATGTTACTATGTTACTAAAGCCAGTTTTACTGAGAGCCAGTGTGCACTCTACATCTAACCTTATTAATGGTGAGGGACTCAGCACTGAAATAGTTAAGCCTTTGAATGCCGGAAAGGTACGCAATGCATTGTGTATCCGGCACTCAAAGAGTTAATGAAGCATGTTTATGTAGAGCTGCATTGGTATTATACATGCACCATGCAGCCCTGTGCTTTTAACTCTTTCAGTGTTGGGTCATTCACAGTTACAAACCTTAGAGGGGACACTGTGAGCACTGACATATGACTAACATATTAAACAGACCCCTGTCAATCAACTGTTTGTGTGTGTTAGTTCTCAGACATTTATTTTTACTATATACTAGATAGCATCTACAGATAAGTGGACATGATTCTTTGTTGCGGTACTGTTCATCACAAACTTCTGTCACAGAAGGTTTCCTAAGAATACATCAGTATTGGAGTCCTGGAGTTCTGCAAAAAACAATCATGTCTGCTTTCTGTGGACATGATATCCAGTACCAATTAAATAGTATTTCTTTAGAGCCAATCTATGCAGAATTAATTAATAGTGGTATTAGGTTTTCTGCCCAGATTCTGATAATTCGGTGTTTAGGATATATACATGTTCCTTAAATGCATTTCAGGGCATGCAGTTTTTTTATGTAACCCTACTGTAAATTACACTCTCTTCTGTCTATGTGCAATGTCATATAAAATAAAAAATAATTGTCTGTCCTACTGTGTGGAATGCACCATAACTGCTTATATACAAAACCACAACTTTATTTAAAAAACATATTTGGAACATGCACAAAGTAAAATTAGGAACAATTCTGGGGCAAACCAATTACATCATGGGGGAATTTAAAACAGCCATATTTCCCTATTTCCCTCTGATTCAAAGAGGGGTTTTAAACCACTTATCTACTAGATAGGTCTCCAATGTTTTTAAAGACAAAATGGGAATCTGGGATTGACAGGTAACCACTTTTGAGGCTCTTACATATTAAAGCCAACCTGGGTGTGTGCACACTTGTCTCCTACCCATTGTTTTTGGCTGAATACAGAGCATGTAGAAGAATGTACGCATTTACATTCTTTTTAACTCAAGATCTGTAAGTACACAAAAGCATAGACTTACCTGTCTTATGACGGGTCATGAAGAAATAAAAATACAAAATGCTGCAGTTATTCTGAAGAGAATAAAGGGAAACCTATACTGATAGGAAGATGTGGCTATTGTACTGTGTAATATGATAAAAAAAATATATTTTTTATATATATAGCTCTATCTATCTATCTGTCTATCTGTCTGTCTGTCTGTCTATCTAACTATCTATCTATCTATCTATCTATCTATCTATCTATCTATCTATCTATCTCTATTTATATATATACATATATATATATATATATATATATATATATATATATATATATATATATATAAATAAAAATATATCAGAAAGGGAGAGATAAAACAGAAGGCAAGCACTCACAGGATTTTTCACCATGTGGTTTTAATGTGACGGTGTTAAAGTTTCAATGTGAATGCACACATTTTCTTCTGGACACTGTGTACATTCACAATTAAACATTGACACTATCACATTGAAACCACGCGGTGATCAAGAAGTCCTGTGAGTACTTGCCTTCTGTTCAATATATTCCTGCATTT